>OW971942.1:21437500-22037500 GCA_943193695.1 Acrobasis suavella
TAGACTTCTTGAAACTACGTTGATTACTACTTGGTTTGTTGTAGAGTACGGGCTATGTCGTAGACCTCTTACTCCGTCGTAGACTACTTGCTTTGTCGTAGACCCCTTGCTTCGTCGTAGGCTACTTGCTTCGTTGTAGACCTCTTACTACGTCGTAGACTACGTGCTACTTCGTAGAATAGTTGATACGTCGTAGACCTCTTGCTCCGTCGTAGACTACTTGCTTTGTCGTAGACCCCTTGCTTCGTCGTAGGCTACTTGCTTCGTTGTAGACCTCTTACTACGTCGTAGACTACTTGCTATTTCGTAGAACACTTGAAACGTCGTAGACCTCTTGCTCCGTCGTAGACCACTTGCTTTGTCGTAGACCTCTTACTACGTCGCAGAATACTTGCTACTTCATAGACTACTTGCTACTTCGTAGAATACTTGATGCGTCGTAGACCTCCTGCTACGACGAAGACTACTCGCTACGACGTAGACCTCTTGCTACGTCGTAAATATTTCAATAGAAGAGCATCTGCGTTCCAATTTACAAGCATAGCATCAAATCATATATCGTTTATGCTTACTTTATAAGCCAACACATGATAAATTCCGAACAGATTACGGAGCAGCCGCGGCCCGACGTCTGTGTAATGTCGTGGAAAATGACGGCATTTGATTTCGCCAAATTGAATTTCTTTCGAGCACTTAGCCGGTCGATATTTTTGAATAACTCAAATTGAGTGGGAGATAAGTGGTGCTGACAACCCTGGGGTGACACCCCTTAAGTTTAGTTGAGCTTTCACTCTAAAATTTTCAAGAATGTTCGTGTTTTAAGTATAAGTCATTGTCAATGTGGATAAAGATAGATTCAACCAATGATTAATTGAAAGGGAAGAGATTATCAAGTCCACGTTTTGTATAAGCAAGAGAATCGAGAGAGGCGTCTATATGTATGTTTGTTCGATGATTTGAGATATATTCTCATTTGTCTCTAAGGCTTAATTCACACCATTCATTGTTAAGCCAAATTCACCTTTATTTTTATTTGCAATGCACAGGTTAGCTTGAAAAAAAAAACAGACATCACTTGACTTCTAGCGACTGCCAGCGACGCCAAGCCGCCGGATTTTTTTCAAGCCATTCTATGCATTTCATAGGTGACTATGCTTTGCCAGTAAAGTAGGCTTCCCGTCGCTTTTCTTCCGGTGTGAGCTAAGCTAATCTCTCTCGAATCTTTGATCGGAGCTTCATGAAATTTGCTATACTCTTACCTGTTGATATGTAGATATAGAAATTAATACAATTATTTCGAACATCGGGGTTCGCAAGTTCACAGTTTGGGGAACTTCCAGTATTACTACTCAGTAGGTAAACAGACATACAGCTCACTTGATGGTAACTGTTGCTTTTTGAAACCCATGGATGCACTCGACATGCCTTTTTTTACCATCTCATCTTTTCTCTGAATCTCATGTTGTAGACTTTCGGGAAAATCTATAATAATAGATCTGGAGACACGAATGTACCCGCTCCAAGTCGACCAAAAAATCTTTCAACTTTTTACCACAGAATAACTGCGATGCGAGACTTTTGCATTTTTTACATGTTATGTTTTTGATGGGATATTATTTTTTTTTTGTGGAGCATTCGCCAGACAAAAAATTTACGTAATTTGGTTCTTAGATAAAGTCAAAAATTCCATGCCGTTAGACAAAAACCAAGCTTAAGGTGGAATGGTAGAAAGTTGAGTTAAGGTACTACCAACTAGAAGAAAATGTATGTTTATTTTTAATGCAATGTATTTTATTTTAAAACTAAAAGTTGCTTCTTTTTGATAGAAAAATTAAGAATAATAGAAATAGGTATTTTATAATACATTCATGTGCATCTATTAAGTTATACAAATTCAACTGACTTTATCAGTAATTTACTCGTAAATTATATGAAATTGTTTACCTTTATAATACCTCAAGGTTAAAGATAGAATGCCTGTAAAAATACTGAAACTCATTAATATCTTTGTATTGCGAATAACATATAACTGTGCTTAAGCGATCGCTGCAGAGATATGTATAAAATTTACATAATTTGTCATTTCTGAAGCATTACTTTATATCATTTGTTACTGAAAATATATCAAGTGTCGTTCGTTCGTTATAGATGGCTAGTGTTAGTCTTATAGAAACTTATTACGATAGTTTGTGAGGTGTAATTCTATGGCGCTATCCCATTGTACCCAAATATGGCTCTCAGTTCTTCTAGCACAAGCCTATTCTTTGCTTAAAAAGAGGTTCCAGCAGTAGGTTCGGAGATCAGGGGGAAACAAATAAAATAATAAATAAATAAATATATAGGGACAAATAACACTGATTGAGCTAGCTCCAAAGTAAGTTCGAGACTTGTGTTATGGGATACTAACTCAACGATACTATATTTTATAATAAATACATATATAGATAAACATCCAAGACCCAGGACAATTTGAAGAAGGCCATTTTCCAACTTGCCCTGACCGGGGATCAAACCCGGCACCTCTGGGTGGCTGGTGACCACTGCGCCACGGAGGTCGTCAAAATGGTTTTTCGTGAATAAAATCTAAACTATTTATTTCAAAATCATAACAAAAGTATATTTGAGATCCTCATAACGAGCCCTTTGATTGATTTATGACACAGCAAGGTTTGCAAAACTTTTTCTTTATTTCTTTATTAGTCCAAGAAAATGACCCTCAATTAAAAAAATAATTGTTTACTTCACACAACTGTATTTGAGTCATAAGATTATACCAACCCACCAAATTTAATTTTATTTGATCCAGTAGATTCGGAGCAAATTGGCTATGACAGACAGATGCACGAGTGATCCCATAAGGGTTCCGTTTACCCTAAAAACTAACTTCCAAACGTAAAACTGAAGTCGATAATTATAAATACCGTTTTCTGTAAGTATTCTGTACCAAAAAGGGACAAACTCATAGAGCCAAAAGAAGCAAGCAGTTGGCAACTTTAAGCTATAAGCCGAAACTAAGTAGCAAATAGGTTGGGCTTTATTATGAGCACTTATGAAACTCAATAAAGCAGCCTCGCTCCGGACAATAACAGCCGAACTTCGGCAAAGTATCGCAATTGGTAGTAAATGTCACATTGTACGACGTTTTATTCTGGCGACTGCTATATCAGTAGTCCCAGTTACAATAAAATTAATTTTCTTAAGACGGTGTGTGACATCGCGCGGGCTCCAGCACTCCTCCGCCTCTCTTCGGCGCAGCGGGGGGGGACCATGCCCATATACATAGGGCGCACTATAAGTTTCCGGAACTGGCCACTTACATAAACAATATTTAAAAATTTATTGCAACATTTGAAAATAAAACTCTTTGGCTGTAGAATGCAGTTTGTTTCATCTGACTGTCTTTTGTTTTTAACTTGTGGGGCCATTTAAAAAATTGTGTGTCTGCATCAACATGGATTTAACTCGGGAAAATTTTCGTAGTATGATTTTCTACGATTTTTAGTGTAATTTGACAGCTCAACAGAGCATCGCTCGGCTTGAAACAGGTTTTGGCAATGAAGCACCATGCAAGACAACTGTTTATAGCTGGTTTGCAGAATTCAAGCGTGGTCATATCAATCTCAGTGACGAATCTCGCGATGGTCGGCCGTCCACCGCTGTGACCAACAAAAACATCGATGCTGTGCGCCGTATGATTGAAACAGACAGGCATGTGACCTACCATGAAATTCGCGCATCCTTAGAAATAGGCATGAGTCAAATACAATTAATCCTACACAAACATTTGGGTGTGAGAAAGCTGTGCTCGCGGTGGATCCCACACAACTTGACCGAGGCTCAAAAAACGGACCGCGTCACTTGGTGCAGTGCCATGCTTACCAGATTCAACGAAGGTGCGTCAAATTTGGTGTGGGACATAGTAACAGGTGACGAAACATGGATTTATTGCTACGATCCCAAAACAAAGCAGCAATCGAGCGTATGGGTCTTTCAAGATGAGCCGAAACCAACCAAAGTGGCGCGCGTGAAAAGTGCATCTAAGCGGATAATTGTTTTTTTTTTTTAATAAAACTGGACACGTGGCTACTGTTGCTTTAGAGAATCGTCGTACAGTGAATAGTGACTGGTACACGACCATTTGTTTGCCGGAAGTTATTGACGAACTCCGTAAAAATAACCGTAAACGCCGTATCATCCTGCACCACGACAATGCTAGTTCTCACACGGCCAGACAGACAAACGACTTTTTGAAGGCGAAAAATGTAGAACTCATGAGTCATCCTGCATACAGTCCCGACCTGGCACCTTGTGACTTTTTTCTGTTCCCAAAAATTAAGAACCAATTACGCGGTCAACTATTTTCATCACCAGAAGAGGCTGTCGAGGAGTATGAAAAACACGTTTCAGAGGTCACCACAGAGGAGTGGCACAAAAGTTTTCAAAACTGGTTTCATCGAATGAAAAAGTGCATAGACGCCAAAGGAGATTATTTTGAAAAACAATAAATTAATTTTGTACCTTTAATAGTATTTTTTCATATTCATTCCGGAAACATATAGTGCGCCCCACGTATAAGGCGCGGCGGCCGGCGCTCGTTCTCTTTTTCTTCGGCTGCATCTCAAGCTAAGTAGTTCTTCTACCTAGAAGGGCTACTCAACGGATCTAGTGCCTATAACTCACGACCCTGACTACCTAATCTGTACCTAGTGTTCTTGTGAATCTTTGTAACTAATGTAATGTAATAGTTGTTCATTATACCTATCTCATTTGCCAATATCTAGTCTTTCCTTTATCTCATCTATCCTCCTAGATCCTAAATCTAGGTTTTACTAACCAAAACGGTACAGGTGTAGAGAAAAAAAACCAGCCAAGTGCGAGTCGGACTCGCGTACGAAGACTCCGTACCATTATCTATAAAAAATCACGTTTTTTGTATGGAAGCCCCAGTCAATCATTTATTCCCTTTTTGGAGCTCGGTGGCCCGGCGGGAGTAAGTATTACTAGCGCATTCGCATGTAAAGCTACAACAGCGTGGTCCACACTTAGATGGGTGACCACAAGTGACATACAAATTTCTCGAGCTCCTCCGTCCTTTGGAAGGCACGCATAAGCCGTTCGTCCCGGCTGTCACCATTGCATGGCAGTCGTCAAGCTATGTCAGATTCTTTTAGGTAGCTCGAAAAATCTGACACTAGTGTTAGCCACTTACACATACGAGAAACAAACAACATTCCGTTTTCAGTATTTTTTGTTATAGCGGTAGCAGAAATACATCATATGTGAAAATGTAACTATCTAGCTATTACGGATCACGAGATACAGCTTGGTGACAAAACAGACAGACAGATGGACAGTGGAGTCTTCTTAATAGGGTCCCGTTTTTCCCCTTTGGGTACGAAACGCTAAAAACCAATTTTTGAATTGAGGAGCTCTTTGCCCCAGTGGCCCATTTGGCGCTTTAGCAAGTTAAGCAATCCAGGGTAAGGGGCTTACTTGGATGGGTGACCACAAGTGGCATATAAATTTCTTGAGCCCCGCGTTGGCAAGTAAGGCCTTTAGTCCCAGCTGTCATCATTATATTGTAAGGCAATCGTCAAGCTATCTAATCAGATGCCTTGCGGCATATTGAAAGCTTTGTCACAGGTGGTGGCCACTTAAGAATTCTCCATACAAACGTAGTCTAGCTTTTATTTTGAAATGAGATGTGAGATTTCGGCAGTATTTTGTCATTTTAAAGAAATTGCATATATCTAGGCATATAACTAATTTTCGACAATCAATTATGAACTTGAAAGAAAATATGAGAGTGTAGAAGTTTTCCATACTGATGATTAAATATAATATGATGCACTATATTCTCTTTTAAGTTCATGTATTGTCTGTGAAAACTAGTTATATTCCTTAATATATGCAATTACTTCAAAATTACATAATTTCGCCAATATTTGACAAGCCATTTCAAAAAACAACAAGATTAATCAAGATACGCAATGTATGTATAATGTTATACTTAGGAATTAACAAGTTTATCTGCCAGGGAAAATAAAAATAATTGGCTAAGTGCGTGCCAACTTTGAGTTCATGCCACTAAAAACGTCTAAAAACTAATTTTCTATTGAATTTGTATGAAATTTTCCTTTTTCGAGTACATTTTATAAGTTAATCACCTATATCTTTTTAATATGTAAACCCTACTTAGCTATGATAGTTTTCTTTTAAATTTTGTTTTATATCCTATAGCTGTGAATTTTTTCACGTGTCTATATATAACCGTTTAGCAGATGAAGGGGGAGGGGGGGGGGGACACTTGACTCTAACAATTTTTTTCACTTTAAAAGCAAATATTTCAAAACGGATCCCAAAATCGAAAAACGGTGTTCACAAACTCACAATATTTTTGAAAGACCTATTTAACGATACCCAACATGTAGGAGAGACATACAAAAAAAAATTTTTTTTCAATATTTTATATTACCCTTTTTTTGGCCTAATTGATATACATATTAATACCAAATTACAGCTTTTTAGTACTTATAGTCGCTGAGTAAAACCGCGGACGGACAGACAGACATGGCGAAACTATAACGGTTCCTTGTTTACTACGGAACCATAAAAAACCCCGAATTTCAGTATTTTCATATGTAAACCAGTGATGAATGGGAAAACTACATATTCCAATCTGTGTTAAGTGGAATAAATATCTATAACGCCATCGGATCTATATTGCCAGGCAAATAAACAAACTCCAACTTTCGAGCGTTAACCTCTAATAAATTTAAATTGGCAAAACCGATTTTCAACAAAAATAGTTAAGAACCACCGCAAGAGAACTTTCTTTCACGTAAAAAAACCGCATTGAAATAAGTCCATTAGTTCCAGAGCTATGATGTCACCGACAGACACAGGCAGACAGATAAACCGACAGACATATAATACATTAGCGCCAAACTTATAATAAAAAAGGTGTTATAAGTTATAGAACACCCCTGTTTTTATAGAGGGTTTAAAAATAAATATTTTAATAGGGATTTGGACAGGGTAAAAATATATTTTTAGTTATTCTGTAAACTAGATTATCTAAATATAAAGAACCTACATTTTTTCATTTAACAAAGTATTAAAAATTCACAAAAATCGCTTCGAAGTTTACGTCACCTATTGGTATGTAACGCGATGTAAATTTGAATAAAAAAAAATTACAGGTGGGCTAGCGACCCCAGCAACCCTTCACTATTTCCATTTTCCTTTCCACCTACGCGCCCAGTTTCTATCTCGTTGTAAGCTTTTTTCATAGAATTTGGCTCGCAACATTGACTCAAACACTCGTATTTCCATGGCCACCTAGAATTTTAACGAAATGCACAAAAGCGCGTCCCGATTCCGCCCCGCGGTTCTGGTCCGCTTCGTGACCATCCGTTCTGATATGACCATAGATTTCAATGGAGTTTCCATCTTGTATCACTTAGACTTTATTACATGCAGGTCTGGAAGAAAAGAAATACTTTCGAATGTGCCAGCTGCTTGCGTTTCCACGCAGAACGTAAAAGCCGATTGAGCGAATAAGCGAAAATACGAATAATGTTGATAGGCGATGCGATTAAAGATCTTAAGATATCGAAGTACAATATTTTGACGCTGTATACATACTATATCCAATTCTTATTATGGTTCAATACGATTTTTAGGTAAGCACAAATAAAATAAAAAACAATGTAAGTGAAAATAATGTGTAATTATTGGCAAAATTAAACCGTTTTGAGAACAAAAACAGAATTAGTTTCGAAAAAAAAAAAACATAAGCTACTAGTTATATAAAACTACATAGTCTATTCTGACATAGATTCTGTTTATTTTCGAGATAAAGGACGACCCATCTTTGGATATTATATCTCATGTACGGCTGACATAGACAGCCTGGAACAGATAACACTACAGGTCACCGTGAGCGACGACGGTGGAATAACAAAATGCAGCGGCAAATCTACCGTTGTGATATAAATTTATACATAATATAATTTATTACAACGATAATTCAATGAAACCTCGAATTTTACCGAAATGCAGACAACTGGCCCGTGTTTATGACTATCCACTTTGATATGACGGTAGCGCTAGTTAGAGTTCCTATCTTCCTTCTAAGTTCACGCGTTTTTTATAGCATCTTTAGCTATGACTCTTTGGAGAACGGCTTCAAATATGCTCCCTTTCAGTTCAGTTCAGTTTTATGCTTACCCAGTCAGTATTTCGCAGCAAGAGCTTAGGAACCAACATGACTGCACTTACATCTATATAGGAACTCATCGGCTCCGTTCTACTAGCGCAGCCTCGTCAAACCTCGTTGAATCAGTACCAGGAGTGAGAAACCAGGTCAGCACGTATATAGGGTATTATGGAACGCGTGGACGGTTGCAGAATAGGAAAGACATGAGAAGTTAGAATATACCGTATACAAACGACAAGATAACATATTCAAACATGCTAAATTCCATTTTCCTTCAAACTCCTAGTTATTCGCCCCATCTTCCACGTCCACGTTTCCGCGGCGTCTGTCTGCTCGAAAGTTTGTTTGAGCGAAATTCGTTTGTCGAAAAAAAGTCCAGTTTTCGCCCGCGGCCGCATTGTTTCAAAGCCGGACATCCTGTTGTTCGCTGTGGTTCGGCGCGTTCATTATGTAGTGCCAAAGGGCTGCGATCATTCTGGGATGGAAAAGGAAATTTGACTATGTTTGTTTTTGGATAATATTTATACGATACATCATATTAATCAAATCATACGAAAAAAAAAATCTTTTTTTCAAACATGCTCGGAAATGTAGACATTATTGAGGTAAAAAGAAGACACGACTTTTGTAATTCTTGGGTCGTGCATTATTTTGCTGGATTAGGCCAGCAAAGTAGTATGAAAATTCATTCCTGGTCGCTGCTCAAAACAAAAAGACGAATAAAGTGTATTCAGAATGACAAGATAGTGACATTTACGTTTCAGATGACATTCTGTTTTTACACTTAGCAAAGGCATTAAGCGTTTAATTCCATAACTTGTCATACAGCCAATTGCTCCTACATAATAAAAAATGCACTCTTTGAGCAATATTTATTGTTATTTATATTATAATGACCACAATTTAATTAAAATATAGTTGTTATAAAATCACGCGAAAATATGCTTAATTTTCGTTGCGATAGAAATAAAAAATCGGTATTACATTTTTTGCGTAAAATATGACCGGGCCGTATGGGTTATGTTTCCTTTGCACTAAAATACGCGGGAAAGCAGTTTCTTTTCTTTCATAGTACGAAGATACTCTTTGCAGTAAACATTAATTGCTTTCAGTAAATATTTGCATATTTCTGGTTATTTCTTTAATGATTTCCTCACATTTATTGAGAAAAGCACTATACATGCCTCGGCGAGAATGGCATTGCCGGACTCGTAATTATTGTAAAACTACTCGTCCGTCAATGCCATATTTCCCGGCCTCTGCAGTAATGTAGATACTATTACTGAACAAGTATATCTCGCAGGCAAATTAAAAATACCCCCGACGTCACCATATATTATTGAGTGGCGGTCCTATATATTTCAACCGATGTGACGTGAATTCATATCCATAGAGCCATCTATTATTTGTCAGGTAAATTAAAATACCACGACTTTCCGGCAATAACCCCCAATACTTTTTAAACTGAATCAATTTCCATCAAACGTTCCTTGCTCTAGCGTAAAAACCGCATCGAAATCTGTCTATTCGTTTGAGAGCTACAATGCCACAGACAGACAAACAGACATAAGCGTCAAACTTATAAAAACCCTATTTTTTGTCGGAGGTTTAAAATTGGATGGTGGTTGATTTTATTTTTAAATACCATTGCATTTGTTAAATAATATACTCACTTAAACAAAGTAGATCTGAAATTCTTCAAGTGATTAAAATTAATGGATCTAGTTACTGTTTCTGTTTGTTGACTTTTTTAGAAATCTAGCAGACCTAGAAACAGTAATGTCTTCTCAGTGAGAAACCAACGGCCCTAGAAATAAGATATTTGTACGTGAACTAAATAAAAGATACACAAGTAGCCATCTGACCGGAGGATTGGCAAAGCTAGCATTTATTTTATTTTACTTTAAGGGGCTACATGAATTTTACTGGGTCCAGTGCTGCCCCCATTTCAAATAAATCATTTGAAAAGAAATGGAGACATCATTTAAAATTCTGTCTTGATCAGACCCTAGATAACCCTTCAAACTATTTTATGAACTACTGCTTGCAGTTTAAAGTGAAAAAGTGAAGCTTTTCTACGCACAATTGCGAAAAACGGCCACTTTTGTCGTATGTGCGTAGAAAAGCTTCACGTTCTCATTTTAAACTGTAAACAGTAATTCATAAAATAGTTTGAAGGGTTATCTAGGGTCTGATCAAGACAAAATTTTAAATGATGTCTCAGTTTCTTTTTAAATTATTTATTTAAAAGGGGGGCAGCACTGGAACCCAGAAAATTCAGGTAGCCCTATTAAGGCGATTCGCACGGGCGTTGTAGCGGGGGTCCGGACTGTATGCAAGTGTCTCTATTTGTATAGAAAACACGCATATGACAACACACTGACATCCCGTCTATGCGACGTTTTTGTATGGCGGCCGCGCGCTACGCAGCGGAATGCGGAGCAGTGTCCTAATCGCCTAAGAGTGAAGCTCTTTTCGGTGGAGTTCCTTCCATTCTTGTCTATCTTCAGCCAGCCTTATCACAACTTGGTACGACACCACTCCCACTTTCTTCTTTATTTGTCTTTAATGTATACAAATCAGCATCTGAATTTCAGCAAACAGATTCCTAGCCACAGGGCTAGAAAGCCTCAAGAAGTATTTGAAATAGCAAATACCTGTATGAATAGGAAATAGAGTTATTGATCAGGAGTTTCCTGCAATAAATGCAATCGTATTTATTTCATATCAGGGTTGAACAAGAGGCAGAAGTTCTCAGAGGCTTGTTATGTAGATATATACAAAACTCCATGCAGAATTAAATACCTATGATGTTCGATGATAACTCATGTCTGTCTGTTTGTCTGCAGATCAGCTCAGAGAGTGTTAGTACTAACGTACTAGAAAGTTATAATTTTGCAAGGATTTTTTTTATTTTTTTTAGATAGGGACAAATAACACTGATTGAGCTAGCCCCAAAGTAAGTTCGAGACTTGTGTTATGGGATACTAACTCAACAATACTATATTTTATAATTTATAACAAATAAATATATAGATAAACATCCAAGACCCAGGACAATTTGAAAAAGGCCATTTTCCAACTTGCCCTGACCGGGAATTAAACCCGGGACCTCTGGGTGGCGGACTAGCATGGTGACCACTACGCCATGGAGGTCGTCAGATATACTTATACAACGTGCAAGTGAAATTAAGTAAACTTATATAGTATAATAAAATAAAAATAACACCTTTTATATAAAATGCCGATTTTTTTTTGTATTTTGTCTATTATTTTAATATCTTTATACTATAGTGATCTAGTAAAGCCTGTGGTTTAATTTATTATGAGTATGTCCCTTAAACGCTGTATATTACGCTTGATGACAAAGTGTCAAAGTTACACATTGAAAAGATTATTTTTACCGTAGCTTTATGTCCAATATTTATTGTTTGTTCAAAATTCAAAATTCAAAAGTTTATGCTATAAGTAGACCTTTACAGGCACTTTTACACGTCAATAAGTAACGACCGCCCATTATACTCATTTATCGTAAAATTATTTCTTCGTGTTACATTTTTCTTTAGGTCTGTCAGGATCGCAGCAAGTGGAGATCCATATTCTCTGCCTACCCCTGTGGGAAACAGGCGTGATAATATGTATGTATGTAATAAGTAAGTTTAATTTCCTTTACGTGTCGTGTATATTAAAATATAATAGATTTAAAAAAAAAAGCTACCGGTACCAACGCTTCGCAACGACAATTGCTGAGAAGAAACGTTAAAAGAAACTCATTTGAATAGTATCGGTCGCCTACTCGCTTGGTATGGATTCCAGTTTTCCTTCTAAATGTCCTTCATCTCGATAAGTCTTTTTGGCTCCATGACCCTCGGCTCTGTCTATCCCAAAAGGGAAAAGTAGTGACTGTATCTTAACGTACAAAGGTATTCAAAATCACAAAGAACTTAATGTATTCTTGTGAAGCTCATGACTGCTAATATAGGACCGGATATACGATTCTTTTGGCTCGCTTTCGCTGGCGCTCGATACTCGATTAAGTTTTAGTTTTGATAATGCGAGAAATCGGAAAGTTTTAACATTTAGGTATATTCCTCTACGCTTAACGAGTATATTCCCTATGCTTTGCGTTTTCTGCCAAAGATATAGAATATACAAGTCGTTCTGGAAGAGGTCGCTTTAGGCAATAAGACCACCCATTGTACTCTTTTAATATAAAATTATTTCCTTGTGTTGTGTTAAATTTTTTTTTTTTTGGTGTTCAATAACGAGTTATCTAAGTCGAAAGTCATGTATGGTAATGGGAGGAGATAGGACATGTTAGTGCATTTACTATCTCTATGAGTCAGATGGGAGGTAGAATCTTCGAATGAATAAAATTATAATAGAACTTCACTTAAGGTAAGTTCGTTTAGTAATAGGTTGGGGAAAAAGTCTTTTCGCATTTTATATGAAAATTCAAAACATTTTTTAATATAGTTTATTTACATTTAACTAAACTATGTAGGTACCATTTTGTTCGATAACTTTTTGCCATCTTATAGGTAGGGACATGATCCCATTGCTATAGAAATTTTGGGGCTTCTGATCAAAAAACTGCGTCAAGTAGTTTTGGCAGTCCTCTCGTGATGTTAACCTGACACTGCCTAAAGAATTCTGAAGAGACCGAAACAGATGGAAATCTGAAGGTGCCAGGTCAGGACTATACGGCGGATGCATTAACACCTCCCAGCCAAACTCTCGTAATTTTTGCTGAGTGGTTAAAGATGTGTGAGGTCTAGCGTTATCATGATGAAAAACCACACCCCTTCTGTTGATTAATTCCGGCCGCTTTCTCTCAACTTCTTGCTTTAATCTTATCAGTTGTTCGCAGTAGAGTTCTGAATCGATGTTCCTGCCTGGTGATAACAGCTCATAATGAATAATGCCCTTCCAATCCCACCACACACACAGCATCACCTTGTTGCGAGTTAACCCAGGTTTCGCCACAGTCTGTGAAGCCTGACCGGCCTTTGACCTTTTTCGCACGTTCTTGTCGTACGTGATTTCTTTCGTGATCCACTTTTCATCACCAGTTATCAATTTCTTCAAAAATGGTTCGGTCTCATTACGTCGTAATAAAGAATCACGAATGAGTACACGGTTCATTAGGTTTCTTTCAGAGAACTCGTGAGGTACCCAAATATCGAGCTTTTTGGTGTTCCCATTTTTTTTCGAATGAGCCAAAACTGTTTTCAATTCCTAGTTCCCAGTTCTTCAGCTACGTCGTAACTACTGATATGCCGATCTTGCTCCACTTTTTCGAAAACAGCATCCATTTTATACGTAACAGGGCGACCAGAGCGACGTGCCTCTTTGACATCAAAATTTCCGGATTGAAAACGCTTAAACCAAATTTGTGCTACTCTCACAGACACTCCACTAGGTCCATAAACATCGCAATTTTTTTTCGCAGCTTGCGTTGCATTTTGACCTTTTTGGTAGTAAAATTTTACAATGTATCTAATTTCTTCATTAGATTCACTCATCTTGACGGTAAGAAAAATATAGCGACCACGAAGGTACTAATGAAACCCATTGGATCTGCTTCGATCCATCACCGTCTATAGGCCAGGAGTGGCGACGGGATAGTGGATAATTTATTTGAATTAGCAAGAGTATTTATACAAAAACATTGTACAGTGTTATATGGAATGTACACGTCCAGTTAGTACGTGATGTGCTAAATTAACAAAATAAATTATTTGATTATTAATTAAATATATATCCTGGTTCACATCACGTACGACTATAAGGATGCTGCCAAAAAAATAAACAAATGAAAATCACGCATTTTCCTACTTTGAATTTGGAATTATCTTCTTTAAAATTTAAACTTTTAAATGATACCAAAACCAGCCAGGTACAAATAGTATAGCCAAAGTGGTTTTATTACAAGTTCATACACATACTATATGCGAAAAGACTTTTTCCCCAACCTAATATTAATTTCTTTATTGTACTGGTAAATTGCGTTTCATCTTAGCGCTTACTCGGTTTTATCCTCAGTATTGCTGCTTTGGTGCCCGCGGGGAGCTTTTTCGCGCTTTTTCTTCTCCAAACATATTAGGCATTTCAATGACCCAAGGATGCCAAATAAAATGCGAAATTTAGGAGCAATAGCCGGATTAGTGTAATTGAATTAGCTATAGTAAGACGACGGGAAGCCTTGCCCGATGTCAACATTCTTTGGGAATACTGGAATTCTTTTTGAATTCTTTGGGAATACATTTATGTGAAAAGTTTTATCACCGGCCGCCGCTCGACGTCAACCCTCCTTGAGAATATAGTTGTACTACGAAATTTCTGTACTTTTAGTCGCCTCTTACAACACGCACTGGAAAATATGGAGTGATGTAGTAGAGTAGTGTAGTAGTAGAGAGTAGTAGAGTAGGGACAATTTATAAAATTTATGTGTAAATAAATGAAAATTTTGGAAGGAAGTTCTTTCTTGGTTGGTTCTTTTTGGACGGTACGGACTTGGCGGATAGGTGTTAGGCGAAGAAAGAAGAATGACGACCTCTGTGGCGTAGTGGTCACCATGCTAGTCCGCCACCCAGAGGTCCCGGGTTCGATCCAAGGCCAGGGCAAGTTGGAAAATGGTCTTTTTCAAATTGTCCTGCGTCTTGGATGTGTATCTATATATATATATATATATATATATATATATATATATATATATATATATATATATATATATATATATATATATATATGTTATAAAATATAGTATCGTTGAGTTAGTATCCCATAACACAAGTCTCGAACTTGCTTTAGGACTAGCTCAATCAGTGTAATTTGTCCTTATATATTTATTTATTTATTTAAAAGTGTAAAATTTTCCTGTCAATTTTTTCCGTCACAAATGAAAAAAATTGTGGTTATTTCACAAGTTTGATCTCGCCGATAGCTCAATTGGAAGAGCGTTTGCCTGAGATGGTCGATGTTCCCGGTTCGAACCCAGCACACGCCAATACCTTTTTTTTAAATTTTTATTGTTTAATTTATTAAAATGATTATAATTAAAAACATGAAAGACTTTTCCGTCACGAATTAATACGAAATCAAGTCACGAAAGTCATTTCGTTCCCACCTAGCGTTCCGCGACATTCACGTTGTTTTTCAATTAAATACCTACCAAAGCATTGAAAAATATTTGTATTTCAATAAGTTAGACAAAATTTTAATTGTCTCAAAAACCCACCGTTTAGACTCATAAATTCAAACGTCAGTTTGTATCTCGCTGTAAATGTAGAACTAAACAATTCGCTAATTTTGCGATATTTTCGCTTACTTTGTCTTATCATTCTGATTTTATTTATTTCGAATGTCAACTGGATGAACATTTAAACGCATTTTAAGCGAAATCATGCGAAAGAGAATTTAAGAATTTCGGTCTATTACAATGGTTTGTGCCATTAAATTATATTGGGTATAATCGAAAGTATTTTGAATAAAGCAATGATTATTTTTGATTCTATAAGTCACGCCACGTAAACTTTTATTTGAAAGTTTAAAAAAAAAAACCGGCCAAGTGCGAATAGGACTCGCGAACGAAGGCTTTAAAATTTATCCATAAAAATCACGTTTGTTGTATGGGAGCCCCCCTTAAATATTTATTTTGTTCCGTTTTTAGTACTTGTATACAGCAACAGAAATACATAATCTGTAAAAACTTCAACTGTCTAGCTATCACGGTTCATGATATACAGCCTGGTGACAGGCAGACAGACGGACAGTGGACTAATAGGGTCCCGTTCCCGCACTAATATAGTTATAGTGTTTCATGGTTATTCTTGTAAAACAAAGAGACAATTTTTTTTACTGACTATCTCATCATGATAAGCTATCAGGCCTTCCAGAGCACGAAGGAGCTCGATAATAATAAAAAATGCGTGCATTTTATGAGCATAAAACTCAAACTCACAGTTCGAACCGAACTATTATTTATGATTTATACAGTGTGTTCGGACATGAATTAGCGATATTTTAAGGACATACTGTCGTCATCTACAAGAACAACTTTTACTCAGGGAAAAAGTAATTACAAAAACAAAAAACCCAGCTGCCTTTTTTTTGTTTTTTTTTTTGTTTTAATTTTTTATTATTATTTTTATTTTCATATACCTAGTGTCACGCTCACAGTAAATACGAATCTAACGACACCTCTCAAGCTAAAATCCGTCGAGCCGTTCAAGCTACAGAGCGTGCCAAACAATTAAGCATACATAAATACTCTCAAAAAACATAACCCTCCGTCTGGCGCAGTCGGGTAAAAATAATCGATACAGTTTAATGCGATAGGTATGTAATTACAATGGATTTTTGAACAAAGTCCATTTGCAAGGTTTCAAGCTAACCTCATACGGGCGGTAAATCTCAGCAAGATGGAATGCCGTCTCCGCTTGGCATATTTTATTCACGCTCAAAACCAAGCTCCTCAGGAGATTTCTGGGAAGTAGTCTGCAATGCCTTTGTCTCACTTAATTCTTTATTTAGTACATCTTCTTTTAGCTGTGAGGTAAGATAAGATAATATTATAATACAAGTGTTGAAAAATACAAGTAGAAACAATAGTTTAAGGGAATACATGAATTTTTCGGGTTCCAGTGCTGTTCCCATTTGAAATAAATTATTTAAAAGGAAACAGACATATCCTTTAAAACTTTGTCTTGTCCAAGCTCTATATAACTCTTCAAACCTCCTTTTGGGTCTTGGGTGTTTGTTTATCTATATATGTATATGTTATAAAATATAGTATCGTTGAGTTAGTATCCCATAACACAAGTCTCGAACTTACTTTGGGGCTAGCTCAATCATTTTACTTTGTTCGTCAATATTTATTTATTTTTAAACTATTTTGTGAACTACTATGTACGGCCAAAAGTGGCCGTTTTTCGCTAATGTGCGTAGAAAAGCTTTACGTTCTTACTTTAAACTGTAAACAGAAGTTAATAAAATAGTTTGAAATGTCATTTGGGGCTTGTTTAAAACAAAACTTTATAATATGATATCTCCGTTTCCTTTCAAATGGGGGCAGGACTGAACCCCGAAAAAATCATGTATACCCTTTACCTATTCATCCATACATCTAAAGGAGCTTTACAGCTTAAAAGGTATACATAATTATTTAATGAATGATAAAAAAAATATCGTATAAATATGTATCTTTCATATAAGTCTGGACGAAAAAAATACACAATTTATCAGCTGCTTCTCATACCGCGCAGATCATAAAAGCCAATTAAAGGAATGAACGAGAATCTGGATGATTTCAATAAGTGATGCGGCTTCAACCCATCTATTTTGATTCCCCTTTTTCGCCTTTACGCCCAGCATCACGCTCAGAGTGGCATTTAGCAGTCCTACACTCTGTCTCCCACGTTCAGGTTAAGGACGTGGTTGAGTAACTGTAAGATAGATTATTTATTTATCCTCATATTGATAAAAAATAGCCTTTTAAATCAATTATATAATATGTATGCTAACTATTTATGGAGTGCAGACTTTTTAAAGCAATTTAATATATTTGACTGTCTCTGTGGTCCAGCGGTCAAGGAATTTGCTTTGTGACCCAGAGGGTATCCCATTGAAAAGCATACTTTGTGAAAATTAGTTTCCAGTCTGGTTATATTGCAGGCTTGAGTCACCGGAGAGAAATATGATTCCATGTTTCAGAAAGCGCGTAGAAACCGTGTTTCCCGAATGCCATCTAGCGTTTGCTCAAATCTATCCTAGGATTGGTTCCCTTAGCTTCAGACGACAGTCGCTCTGTGGAAAAACCAGTAACCTCGTCAAATTGGCGGACCTCGGGCTCTGAAGTGTTACCTCTGACGAGTATCCAGGAATAGTAGAACTGATTAAAAAGTGTATATTTTTAGGGTTCCGTACAAAAAATTAAAAAACGGAACCCTTATAGGATCACTCGTGCGTCTGTCTGTCACAGCAATTTGCTCCAAATCTACTGGACCAAATCAGGTAAAATTTGGTAGAATGGTGTAATACTACGACCCAAACATAGATATACAAAGTAAATAAATATTTTTTTTTTAAATAAGTGTCATTTTCGGGGGATAAATTAGGAAATTTAAAAATAAAGTAATTTAAAAAACTTATTATGAGGATTTCAAATATATTTTTATTATTATTTTAAAATAAATAGTTTTGATTTTATTCGTGAAAGAAGACGAAAATCGACCATCCCCCCTCCCTGATCTCCGAAACTTCGGAGCCAAAAAAAAATACTAAATATAGGTCATTGCTTGTAGATTACTGGAAAAATAAGCAAACAAATATATTTTCGAAATAAGGGTCATTTTCGAGGGACAAATTAGGAAATTTAAAAAAAAAGTTTTGCAAACTATATTGTGTTAACCAAACCAACCAAATGAAAGGGTTTGTGATGAGGATTTCAAATAAATTTTTGTTATTATTTTAAAATAAATAGTTTTGATTTTATTTACGAAAAAAGACGAAAATTGACCATTCCCCCACCCTGATCTCCGAAACTACTGAGCCTAAAATTTTGAAAAAAAATACATAATATAGTTTATTGCTTGTAAATTACCGGAAAAATAATATAACATCTATCAATTAAAAATAAAGTAGTAAACTCAATATAATACGTTCACTTGTGGAAAATCTTCGGTATTGTACGGAACCCCACGCGAGTTGAACTCGCACTTGCTCCGTTATTTTATGAATTCAGCGGCTAGTGTCTAAATAACCATGTTTATTTGTGTTGTAAGAACGGAAAACTGATTGTTAAAACACATCTCCGCCTCGCTCAGCTGACGCGAAGCGGCACTGCCCGACAGATATTGCAAGATGTTGCACCGCCACATTACGTGGATGGCCTTCTGAGCACCGAGTCTGCACACGCAGTTCTATGATTTATTGTTTTGTAGGGAACAGATCTTGGGCTTTGTAGCACTTTAGCCAAGGATACCAAGTATTAGACACAAGCGCCATCTATATCGCTGGCATTGCATTATGTGCTATAGTATTGGATATTGTATCATTGCTTGATGCTATAAGCATCCCTGTCAATAAGTGATTTGAGTAGTCACCACTAGATGTCATATTGTACATAATATATAAGTGAATTTGGACAATGTACGCTCTCTGTATCAACGCGCCTTTGCTATAAGCGGTTACTAAATAAATCGATAGATAGATACCTTTCCTCTTTCTCTCGAGCACCTGTTTCATACCTGGTAATACTTAGATTAGAGAGATATATGCTGTGTTTCAGACGACCTGACCAAGGTCACACAAAGCGCTGGATGTAGGCCGCTCTTGATCGGTCATTTTGGAAATCTTTGGGAGAGGCTTATGTCCAGCAGTGGACGTTATGCGGCTGAAATGATGATGTTAATGATGCTGCGTTTTTCTTCAATAACAAGTCAATGCTACAAAATTGGCCTTTTATGTAATTTATTTGTTTTCTGTACACTTGTATCATTTTTTAAGCTGTCTTAAGGCATCTGACATAGCTTGACGACTGCCATACAATGATGATAGCTGGGACCAACGGCTATACTTGCCTTGTGAACAACCATCCATTTGGCAACGATTCCGTGGTTACTTATTATGCGATAGCGCTAATAATACGTATTTCCACCTACTGACTGAGTTCCTATATCTAATCTACTTAGACTATAAAGTATTTTTTTAAACTTCTATGAAAAACATAATTTTTCAAAACTAAAAAGACTTCTTCCAAAATCTACGCAGCCGATATTGATAAAAAAATAATGGGACCATCTGAAAAATATTAAAAATCAAAGGAAAAAGAACTTTTCAAATCGGTCCAGACGTCTAGGAATAGTCGGTGAACATTCATTAAAAAAAATCACGACGAATTGAGAACCTCCTTTTTAGAAGACAGTCTAAATATATATAGTTCAAAGGTGACTGACTGACTGACATAGTGATCTATCAACGCACAGCCCAAACCACTGGACGGATCGGGCTGAATTTGGCATGCAGGTAGATGTTATGACGTAGGCATCCACTAAGAAAAGGTTTTGATCAATTCTACCCCCAAGGGGATAAAATAGGGGATGAAAATTTGTATGAAACTTTGGCAATTTTAAACCGATCGGGCTAAGACTTTGTATGCATAAAGCTACTATGACGTAGGCATCCCCTAATAAAAGATTTTGATAAATAACACCACTACGCAAGCGAAGCCGCGGGCAAAAGCTAGTTAAAAATATGTTTTTAAACCTAATTTTATTATTTAGTACCCACAAATTAAATTGATATCAAAAATATACTCGCAGCGTTCACCCCGTCACATCACCGCGCCCAATTTACGGATTTCTATTTTAAAAAGCCACACTCCATCCAAAGCGAAATACGAGCGGGGATCGCCACTGCCCGAATTCAATTTATTTCTAACTACTACTCTGTGACATGCACAAAATCAACCTATATACGCCACAGTGTAAAGAAACCCATACAATAAAAATTCTACTTCTGTCAGTGGTTTTAAAAGATTGTGTGTTTGATTTTTAGTCTGTGGCTAAGAAAATAGGTTACATTACAACTGTGAGCAAGGATCCCCGAGAGACCTCCACTGATTGAAAAAGAAAACAGCTCGCCCGATGTCCGATTGATTCTTTGTGCCCCGACGGTATATCTAGTCCCACTAGTCGAAGAGCTATATCTTTATTGTAGGCCCTGAGAAATAAAAGTGATTTTTTAGTCCCTAGAAAAGTTTACAACAATTATTTTTGCATATTGCATTATATAGTTTACTAGCTTTTGCCCGCAGCTTCGCTCGCGTAGGGGTGTAATTTATCAAAATCCTTTCTTAGGGGATGCCTACGTCATAGTAGCTTTATGCATGCAAAGTCTAAGTCCGATCGGTTTAAAATTGACAAAGTTTCATACAAACTTTCATCCCCTATTTTATTCCCTTGGGGGTAGAATTGACCAAAATCCTTTCTTAGCGGATGCCTACGTCATAACATCTACCTGCATGCCAAATTTCAGCCCGATCCGTCCAGTGGTTTGGGCTGTGCGTTGATAGATCACTATGTTAGTCAGTCAGTCACCTTTGAGTTATATATATTTAGATTATAGATTATATAGATTATTATAGTTACTTTAGATATATTTTTTTCTTCTTAGTCAGATGCAACCTGGCTTTGTCTTTCTTAAATTCTTCTCCATCCACTGATTGTCTGGAACAGATCGCTTTAAGCGATAAGACCGCCCATTGTACTCATGTAATGTAAAATTATTTCTTTGTGTTACATTTTTTTTTTTTGGTGTACAATAAAGAGTTATCTGTCTATCTATCTATCCATATAATTACTAAAGATAGTTGTTTGGTATTATAAATGACTGTTAATAGAAACTTACAAAACACGGCAGGACTATTCGGTGGAGTAACATAAAAATTCAAATTCAAAAACAATACACATCGTCGGTGCTGTGGTTTTCCAAGCGCTACGCGGACGTTATTTTTGTGCCGGTCAACCATCTCTCTAGAGCTTCAAACATTTTGTTTAATTGCATATAAAATAAAAGGTATATTTTTGTTACCATTTCTCTCTCTGATCCGTATTTCCCCTGTTGTATCCTTAGCTGTGAAGCCTGGAGTCCGCTTCCCGACTTTTATTTCTCCATTAACTACGATTTTGAGCATCCTTTATTGTAAGACAATCGATTTCAAGCAAGCATTTCTTGGGTATATTTTCCAAAATATTTTTGTTACCGTCTCCCGAACTACAAGTCCTCGCAGAACAAACACTGCGTTCCGGTCTCTTCGTTACGATCCGATGTACTTGTGTTTATTTTTTCTTAAACTTTATTTACACGGTTGAAGTATAAAAAGTTCACTGTTTCAAATTTGCCATCATTCTTAATTAAAAATTATGACATAACAATGTATTCCCAGTCCACATGTCTAATTTTAATATCAGTATATGTGAGTAATTTATTTATTTATTTATTTATTTATTTATTTATTTATTTAGGAACAACAAACAGTTACATTAATAAGGGCTTAACTATCTAACAGATATAATATTACATATGAAGTGGTAATGATTAAGTAACCCACTACGTTATTCACAGTTTAAATTTTGCGTCTTAATTATAAAGTAGCCACTAGAGGTAATAGTTACATGAGTATTACATAAAATATATGTGCCTACAAAGAAATCAGTGAAGTAAAAAAACAAAAAAGAGAAAATTAGAAGAATGTATAGAAAAATGTTGACTTAAAAACTTAAAAGGAACTAACGTCATGCTCAGTCAAAGCAGCGTTGAGCAGTTTCTTATATTTTTGGAATTTACAACTAAATATGTCTATTATTCCTACGAACAATTTATTATGGAACTAATTGACGCTTATGGAGAAAATGCTGCAGTACAGTTTTTTTACCGATTCTTCTGTTCTTGCGCTTAGGATGCGGCAGTAAACTTAGTTTTAATAATTTTACATTTACTTAACGGTAACTTAGTTTTAATAATTTTCAGATGGTGCGGATTTGGCGAATATATGCGATACTAGTCAAAAAAAGTGTAAGATTTTTCCGTCACTTTTTCCGTCACGAATTAGTACTGATTAGAAGTTTGACTACAAATTATTGGTAGCGGAAAGAAAAATCTGGCGCAAAATTCTGGGACCAATACAGGCAGAAGATGGGGAATGGCGAAGAAGAAAAAATAGGGAGCTGGAGGAGATGGTGGCGGAGCATAACATCATCGGCGAGACGAAAGCACATAGACTTCGCTGGCTGAGACACCTGGAAAGGATGGAAGACGGCCGTGCAGTGAAGAGAGCGTATGCTGGGAGGCTAAGCGGTAAACGGCCTGTTGGGCGGCCCAGATAAGGACCTGCTAGAAATAAAAGCCGAAGACTGGCAGCAGGTGGCACAGAATAGATCGGAGTGGAAAAAAATATTATCGGAGGTCAAAACTCACTTTGGGTTGCTGCACCATCCTAGTAAGTAAGTAAGAAGTTTGACTACCTCATCGATAGCTCAGTTGGGAGAGCGTATACCTGAAATGTTTGATATTCCCGGTTCCCATTACTTTTTTAAAATTTATTGTTAGGTTATTATTATTGATAAAAAAGTGTAAGAATTTTCCGTCATTTTTTTAATTTACTACGAGAGTTACTTAGTTCCAACCCAGTGTTCCACGACACTAACGATTTTTTTTTGTATAACTACAGGAATATATACTTCGTAAAGCATGGTAGTGAGATTAAGACAATGTCCTTTTTAATAAAAAAATATCACATCTGTTCACTGTAATGTACTGTAATGTACTCCGTTTGAGGTAACAAACATAAAATGGGAACTCACAAGCAAATCGTTAACCTAGTTTTATTTTAAGTCAGTTGTAAAAAAAAAAACAAATTTATTCAATCCTGCGTGACATAAATAGTCAACTGTGTAAACCAAATCCCCTAATCACCTTATTCATTGCTCACCCGAATCAAATTCAGCGCTTTGGCTTGAAAAAGTAAAGACGCGGTGCCATAAATAGATAATATCTGTTTATTGTATATTCTACAATATTTAATAGGTATACACAGAGTATAGAAGTGTTGTATCAAATTACGTACATTAAAGCTGCAATGACTCTCACTATCTTTTAAATTCATTGTCTCATTTCATGTATATAGCCTGTTTTGTAATGTTGATCAGGATCTTATTGCTACAATACAGTCAATTTATATGAATACATGAATCTGTTATTGGTACTACGGGACTTACCGATTTATTATTTTTAGCCAGATATTTAGACGACCTTTCTGCCATCATGGTCGCTGGCAGAATGAGGAGGAGACGTTATCGGGGACGTGGAATCCAGTGATTGAGCTGTGTAAATAGTGTGTGCGAATAACAAAAATCAATTCCCGAACGGACACCGTCAGTGTTGTGTGTATGGACTTATGCAACAAACGACGAAGAAAAAGGGCATAGACCGATATGGTTACACTTAACAGCCGAACATCCATCGCAGTTCCTCAGTCTGTCGTCGACCATGACAGCAGAAGAGTCGTTGAAATATCTGGCTAAAAATAAAAATAATCACACTAAGTCCTGTAGTACCAATAATAGTTATTATCACTGCGAAACAAAATCTATGCAAGATTTTGTTTCTGGTAATGATGCATCCATAGTTCAAAAGAAGATAATGTATATGCAATAATCAGTACCTGAATTTAAGATAATCACATTTTACCATGACAAGTTTTGGGTTTTATAATTTGAGAACGATTATTTTATCTACATTTTCAGAGACATATATCATGAATGCCTTCATTACACTTCATTGGACAATGCAATTGAAGAAATAGGTATAATTATCCTATCGTATCACTGCGCGAAATGCAATTATTTGAGTCACCAAATTTTTACTCACGTAGTAAAGTCGGTAAAGGCTGATTAGTTTCGATCGGTTCAGACGCTCGTTCTCAGAACGAATGTTAGGAGGAGCGGCGAGCCGATGGTTTCGCTGTCCTCAAGGAACTGAGCGTAGCCTAAACGTGCTGAGGATGATCGTCTAAACAGATCTAAACTAGTCGGCCCTCCGACTACACTACATGAGCAAAACCGTATTTCAAATTGTTTGTAACAATTTGAAAAGAACACATATACAAATTAGAAAAGTAAACATGTGGACTTCTCCCACTCACTTATTTATCAAAGAAACATTAATACTTTTTGCTATCTAAACTATTTATTTTCTACTCGGAAGTGATGGTCTTTGGCAGTTGCGCGCGCAGACATTTCGCTATATAGCCAACCGACAAAGACCTTTCTTCAAGTTTCTCTGCCTGTCACTTGAGTCAATAGAATTATCTCCAGATAAAAAATTATTTTATTTAATTTAACATTGTGTTCAAGTTTTATCTATACTGAATTTTACTCCTGTAATTTATGTCTTCTATCTTTACTGTTCTTTGCTCCGCTCGTGCACCTTCTGTTTTTCTTGTTAATTTTCCTGCGTACTACATAATAAATACTTATTTTAAATTTCTCAAATATTTATTTCTTCTTCTTCCGTACACATTTCCCTGACTGGGACGCTCTGCCAAGGAGCTCCCATACCTTATAAAATACAACGGCGGACTTATCCAATATAGGTATCTCTTCCAGCCATCATGTTTTCTCACGTTAGGTATAATAATACAGTTTTTTGGTGGTTATCATGTTATCTCACTTTATTTTTAATAATACCATTTTTTTATTTATGTCTGCCATTTCCTCGCGCTCAGTCCCACATTATCACCGGCCCGAGATTCGGCCATGTTTTTTTTTAACACCCAGTATTCGCATCACGCATTCGCCGTCGCATCACGAAATGCAACGACCTCATTCCGCTCCATCGATCGGGCTATTCACGAAATACTTATCTTCTGAATTATATAAGTAGTGTCTTAAATTACAATTAGCGGACTACAATTATTTTGTTTCGGCCATTTTTTCGCGCTCAGTCTCACATCGTCGCCGGCCCGAGATTCGGCCATGTTTTGTTTTTGACGCTCGGTATTTACGTCACGCACTCGCCGTCGCATCACGAAATGCAACGAACTCATTCCGCTCCATCGATCGGGCTATTCACGAAATACTTATCTTCTGAATTATATAAGTAGTGACTTAAATTACAATTAGCGGACTACAATTATTTTGTTTCGGCCATTTTTTCGCGCTCAGTCTCACATCGTCGCCGGCCCGAGATTCGGCCATGTTTTTATTTTGACGCCTAGTATTCGCGTCACGCACTTGCCGTCGCATCATGAAATGCAACAACCTCATTCCGCTCCATCGATCAGGCCATTCACGAAATACTTATCTTTTGAATTATATAAGTAGTTACTTAAAATTACAATTCGCGGACTACAATTATTTGTAACGGCCATTTTCTCGCGCTCAGTCTAACATTATCGCCGGCCCGAGATTCGGCCATGTTTTTATTGGCGCCCGGTATTCGCGTCACGCATTCGCCGTCGCATCGCGAAATGCAGCAACTATTTGTCTTCATTCCGCTCCATCGAACGGGCTATTGACAAAATATCGATTTTCTTCGCATCACTTTATCTTTCTAGCGGAATGTGGGTTCTATGAATTTTTGAATAGAATAATGGGAAAATGTTGGTAGAATTCGTCGAAAGCATTTTCAGAAGCTTTGAAAGCTTAGAGTAATAAGCTTTGCCCTTCAGAGGGATAAAGACAGCTCAATCAATATATTTATCAAGTTAAATTGTAGTTGAAAGTAAAACCAAATTTCTAAGGCAAAACTCTTAAATTTAAAACTTTAAGATTTTAGACGAATTTCTGATCTTATTTTATAAATTAGTCAAATCCATCGCTTTCTCACTATATTTTTCCAACCTGGGTAAAACATTTTTTTATACTATATTAAAATTTTATTTCTATATTTTTTGCGTAGACTATCTATATAAATTTTATGTAACTAGGTATAAACACCTCGCAAGATCTAGCAAAATTTTGCTTTTAATAAATTTCAAAGAGAAGGAGGTTGTTAATTTGTTGGAATCATGATCAGTACTTGAAAGTCCTCGTGATCCTACTTGTGGGGATGACCAGTAGCGTAGCGGAATACTTAGCTCTCTATGTCCCACTGCTAGGCAGTAATCTCCCCTCTATCTTTCCAATTACTTCTGTTGTTCACTTTTTTTCATGGTCTCAACTCATCCCACCACCTTGTCCTTGGTCTGCCTCTTTTCGTCGGTGTCCAGATAGTGGCAACGTGAGCCCATCTCTCCAGTGGCATTCGACAAACGCGACCCGCCAAATTCCATTTTTAATCAGGATTAGCAAATTAAAATTTATGTTTATTCCAAGATTTTTTTTACTTACTACGATCTACTAATATTATGAATGCGGAAGTGAGTTTGTATATTTGTTCGTTTATTTGTTTGTTACCCTTTCACAAAAAAAGAGTCTACAAAGCGAACGTGAGTGGAAGAGTGGGTCAGGATCGTCCTCGACGAACGTACCGCGATCAGATTGCAGACGTTCTTCAAAAAGGAGAGGTCAGAAGTATCTGTAACTGGCGGGTATGCATGAAGAGAGTGATGAGTGTAGATTAAGCGAAAGAGGTCTGTCAGGATCGTAGCAAGTGGAGGTCCTTAGTCTCTGCCTACCCCTGTGGGAAACAGGCGTGATAATATGTTTGTATGTCACGTTTCAACCACTGAACCTATTTTGATGAAATTGGTATGAATAAAGATTGAGACCCAGGTATAGATCTAGATCTATCCTGAAAAAACATCTAGATCCGGCGCTGGACAACTAGCATAAAATAATATAGTCTTAGCTTAAATACAAGTTTTTATAAATCAAAATATATATAAGAAAACAACAACAAGTACACAATGGAAAAACGATGGCTGTTTGCTTGAAGGGAGCCTATAAAGGGTCACATCCATAGATCAGCGTCGCATCAAAATTCACTTTGTCGCGCGACGCGAAGTCGCAGCACGATCGGGATCAAGGGTCATAGGAATGAATAACAAATGAAATCTTATGAACAAAAATGTATAAGCTTTAGGAGGCTTTTCACATTCTGTTGGCTGTCTCGCTCGCACAATCAAACGTTTTTAAAGATTATTAAAAAATGTGACTCATTTGAAGAAAAGTGTTTATAAACTTTCAATATAATTATATGTTAGATATTGTAGACATGTTTTTTTTATTGTTTAAGTGTGTGTGTGTATCGAGAATTAGGTCATCAAAAATATAAAATTTTGATGACCTAATTTTCGATGTAGTCAATATCAACACAATATACAAACATGTCTAAAATATCCACAATATAATTATATTGAAAGTTTATGACACATTCTTCTTTAAAAGAGTCACATTTTTTAATATTCTTTAAAAATGTTTGATTGTGCGAGTGAGACAGCCAACTAAATGTGAAAAGCCTCTTAACAAAATATACTGATGTTATTGTTAATAATCCAGTAACTTTGTCGCCTCAAAGTATGGGGTAGTATGCGCCAAATTTGGTAGTTTGCGTACTTGTTTATGAAGTTGACCCAATGCATAATCCAAGTTGGTGACCTCGAGTGCCGAACGCAACTTAATCAACAATTGAAAAACCTCTAAATTTTCGGATTGTCTTCAAATTTTTGCCATTTAACCCTAAAAGACTAGTTTTTGATAGTACCTTCTAAAACATTTTTAAAGAACAACATGCTACAAGACACTAAAGTTGTTTCTGTAGACCCAACAGTTTTGGAGATAAAGCCTTTCCAAATTTATATCATTTGTTCGAACTTCGCAATATTTTTTGCAATACTTTGTCATAATCATGCAGGCAAAGGGTTATGCATGAAAGACGAATAAAATCTTCCGAACAAAATTGTATAAGCTTTAACAAAATATACTGAATTTAATTCAAAATAAACAACTTTCCTCAATGAACATCATCAATTCGACCATGAAAACTTGGATAACTTGAATCTGTAATTGAACAAAATACCGAAATATTATCTTCACGTCGCGCGACGCTTGTCACTGTCAAAGACGCAATTTAATTTAACCTACTTAAATCCATTACAATAATTGTATATTTTTGTACCTATTTAGTCAGTAAAACCATTTTCCAGGCAAATTAAAAAGTAAATCCAAAATTCAAAAATTCAAAATTCAAATGTTTATTCATTAATTAGAACACTTTTACACGTCAATCAGTATAATTTACATTACGCGTAGTTTATATTGAAATTTAATTTATTTTAAAGAAAAACTACCGATACCAGCGCTTCGTAACGACCACTGCTGAGAAGAAACGCCGAAAGAAACTCATTTTCACTGTATAAATGTATTGGTCGCCTACTCGCCAGAGGGCGACCAATACAGTGAAAATGAGTGCCTTGTCATATTATTATTATGTCTTTTTTTTTAAATGATAAATACTTTTAATATAATACAATGTTGATACATTATAACATGTAATGCTTGCGAACCCGACTTTCATACGTTCACTCTCAAGAACTTTTGAACCGCTTAATCGATTTCCATCAAACATAGCTAAAATCCATCTTGATCAGGTTTAAAAAGGTAAAACAGTTGAACTCCGGGAGTGCTACCACATGTGAAAACTTGGAGTCGGTTGCAGTAACAGTGCGGTAAGTTCAATAGTTTTTTCCAACTTAAATGCCATGAGGCCCATTCGTTTAAACGCCAAGGCCACAGACTAACACACATACACAAACATACAGACCGTCAAACTTATAACACTTAAGGGCCTACCTGAGGTCCAGTGCTGCCCCCATTTAAAATAAATCATTTGAAAAGAAACGGAGATATTATTTTAAATTTGGCTTTGATATAACCCTAGATAAATTTTCAAACTATCGTGTAGCTTTTCATAACATTTTTGCTAAAAGTGGCCGTTTTTTGCTAAAATGCTATAAAAAGCTACACGTTTTCACTTTAAAATATAAACAGTAGTTCATAAAATAGTTTGAAGGGTTATCTAGAGTTATATCAAAGCCAAATTTTAAATAATATCTCCGTTTCATTTCAAATGATTTATTTTAAATGGGGGCAGCACTGGACCTCAGGTAACCCCTTAAAAAATTATGTTATGAAATTACGTGGCTCTGTTACTGGAAAATAAAGCTTAAATTTATTTCGTTTCGTTGTAACGTAATAATAACAAGTCAAAAACGAAAACCCGCTAACAGGAAGCGAGCCAGAAAATCACAACCAAACTTTTATTTACAAAGATAATAAGACGCATTTACAAACTCAAAACAAAGTAGGCAACACAAGTTTTTTGGCAAAATTTCAATCTCGGCTGTGAGCTATGGTACGTCAAATTTAGACAAACACCAATTCCACTTATGAATAATACATGAATCGAGTCGGCCGATCCTTGCAGTATCGATATACGTTCCGGAATATCGACTGGCAAACTCTTTTATTCATCTTTAGCGACGTCTACTTCCGCGACGCAAGATTCATATTCGTTTGGCTTATTAACTTTTGTTGTGTTGTCAGGGTTTGCTTCAAAGACGACAGTGTAAGGGTTATGATAATTTTTAGACCTCATTCTGTTATTATCGTCGCCTATTAGATCGTCTTCCTGTTCGAGATGATTCGTTTCAATTCGATCTGCGAATGTTCAGGTATTGGCTCGCGTCTTATTGCTTTGTGATGTTCGTATAAAAATACTGTGCTCTAGTTTCTTATTCCATAATTTTTGGGTTGGCTTGGCAATCGTATTGACGACCTCAATGGCGTAGTGGTCACCATGCTAGGCCGCCACCCAGAGATCCCGGGTTCGATTCCCGATCAGGGCAAGTTGGAAAATGGCCTTTTTCAAATTGTCCTGGGTCTTGGATGTTTATCTATATATGTATTTGTTAAAAATATAGTATCGTTGAGTTAGTATCCCATAACACAAGTCTCGAACTTACTTTGTGGCTAGCTCAATCAGTGTTATTTGACCCTATATATTTATTATTATACTAGCTGACCCGGCAAACGTTGTTTTGCCAAAATTGAGAATTGTATGTATTTTTGTATGTTGTATCATAAAAAAATAGAAATTAAAAATTTTGTCTAAAAAATAAAATAAAAAATTTAGGGTGGACTACCCCTAACATTTAGGGGGATGAAAAATAGATGTTGGCCGATTCTCATAGATACCGGATAAGCACAAAACATTTCATCAAAATCGGTCATGCCGTTTCGGAGGACTATGGCAACGAAAACTGTGACACGAGAATTTTATATATTAGATTTACTGACATTAAAGGGACGTGGACTTGGAAAAACTTTATTATTTTATTAAGTCTATCAACTAGATTATCCTAAAATAAAGGACCTATATTTTTTCGTTAAGCAAAGTAGTAAAAAATCGAAGTCTAGGAGTAGTGGTGACTTACGTCACCTTGGGTTAATACGTAGCTGATGGTGACGTGTGCTAATTATAAATTCGTCATCATTCGCCAAACAAAGAAGAGGTAAAATACGTACACCATACCTTTTAATAATTTTTCTAATAAGCTTAAAAAAAAATTTTCCACATACCTATTTTATTTCTGTTTTTAGCTTAAAATTGAGTATCATTTTTTTAGGTATGTATGTCTAAGAACTGTATTGTTACTGAGTAGAGCTGCTTTTTCTTTTACAACGAATACCGATTATATCTACTAAAGAAATGTATTACTTATTCAAATTCCAAGTAAACACTATGCAAAAGAAGCGCCCTTATTTGAAATTAAATATAAATAATTATATACGAACAAAACACACAAATTGAGCTAACCCAAAAGTAAGTTCGAGACTTGTGTTAGGGGATAAATAAATAAATATATAGGGACAAATAACACTGATTGAGCTAGCCCTAAAGTAAGTTCGAGACTTATGTTAGGGGATAAATAAATGAATATTTAGGGACAATTAACACTGATTGAGCTAGCCCTAAAGTAAGTTCGAGACTTATGTTAGGGGATAAATAAATGAATATTTAGGGACAATTAACACTGATTGAGCTAGCCCTAAAGTAAGTTCGAGACTTGTGTTAGGGGATACTAATAGGCAAGGGGAAGGGTAATGATTTTAGCAGTCTATGAATGTATGTATGTCTTGTCCACCGTAGCATCCGATTCGCTTGTCCAATTTTCACAAATGATGTGTCAATCGATTCGTCATTATTGTCCGGGTGACATAGGCTACAGTTTGTATGCAAAAAATGTATATAACGAACGTAACATAAAGAAAAGTGAGAGTAAAAAAGAAATTCTTTTATTTTTCCTTATCAAGTGGTGTATGAAATGAAAGGTAGATTAGGAAATTTCAAAAATATATACGTTGTAATACGTATATAGCTCCAGAAGTCGGTTATTAGTTATTTAAATATAAACCTACAATACCACTCACTCACTGACTCATTGACAGAGTTGTTTAGTCTGTTCCCGGGTGACAGGGGTTATGAATGATATACCACTCCCACCAAGCGCGGCGTTGTTTTTTTTTTAATTTTTGGAAATCCAATATGGCCGCCAGAAGTAGACTGCTTCCGATTTGGCTGAAAATCGATATCTATATGTATTTTGAGCCGAAAAATTAAAATTTCATATATTTTTGGAATTCAAGATGGAGTCTGGATTTTAAAAAATTAAAATTATTTCGTTCGTTACGACTCAATGGGATGTCGTAATGGTCTGAAATTTTGTATCCTGGGGCAAAGCACCCCGCGAAACTCGAAACTGTAATCAGATTTTGGATTCAAGATGGCCGTCCACACATTTTTTCATGTTTCTTCAACAGACTGCAATGTTTATCCATTTTCTGAACTGAAAACATATAGCCTTCCTCAACAGCTGCACGAAAAACCGCGGGCTGCTTGCAGCCCGCACAACGCCCGAAAAGCTAGTTAGTTATTTAAACGTTTATCTCGTTCGTTCGTCTAAAACGCAAGTGCTCCCCAACCCTAAACATATGTGTTTACAAGAATTTCTTAGATAACAACATAATTACCCGTCACCATGGCAACGGGTCCTCGTGCGGCCGATGCCTCGGCAGGGTTCCCTACTTAGTTGCGAGAGCCGCTGTTGCGACGCACGCCGTTGTGTTTTTTTTTCCCACTGCCTCATAGGTTAAGGCTTGTGGGTTCGAAAGTTGTGTTCGCGAACGACGCTGTTTCGAAAAACATTTCCACTGCCTCACACGCTGAACGCTCGTGAACTAACTAATACTGTCTCATGTGCAATTGATTCATTTCGATAACATAAACTACTTGAACAGATAATCTTCTATTCTTTATATATATATATATATATATATATTTAAATATATATATAATTTCCAAAAATTTTAGCGGACGTCTCCTAGTCACAATCTACCTATATATATATATATATATATATATATATATATATATATATATATATATATATATATATATATATATATATATAAAAATCGAAAATCACTTACTCACTTATCACGAAATCTCGAAAACTACTTAGCCAATGAACATAACATTTGGCAGATAGGTAGATTGTGACTAGGAGATGCCCGCTAAAATTTTTGGCAATTCCATCCCTAAGGGGGTGAAATAAGGGTTGCCAGTTTGTATGAAACTTCGTAATTTTTAAAGTGAAAGACACGATTTTTTTTAATTCTTATAGTAGTTACTAACTACTTTAAGAATTAAAAAAAATAATAATGCATTCATAGATTTTGAAAATAAATAGGGGCTGCAAGTTTGTATGAATTTTCGACATTATTGAAGCGAGAAACATGATGTGTTTGAGCGGAGCGGAAGCGGGAGCGGGAGTAGGAGTGGTAGCAGCAGCGGGAGCGGAAGCAGGAGCTCGACAAAGTTCGTCGGGTTCGCTCGCTAGGCCTTTAAATCTCTACACTTTTATAAAGATTGTTATATTGAAGAAGTATTCAAACATTTTAAATTTTTAACATAATAATTCATATGTCATAACAAAATTAATAACGTAAAAAAAACAAAGAAAAATCATATTAGAAACATTTTCTAGACTAATACGCGGACGAAGTCGCGGGTTACAGCTAGTTGTTTATAAAGATCAGTCGTATATTTTGTGTTACACATAGAAAATCAATAAAAATGTACATTTTAGGTACTAATATTTTTCATGTGGAAATGTTTTTCGAAACAGTGTCGTTCGCGACCACATCCTTCGAGTCCACAAGCCTTCGAACCTATGAGGCAGTGGAATAAAAATTCGCAACAGCGGCGCTCGCAAGTACGTAGGGTACCCGCCTCGGGGGCAGGCTTCCCAAAGCTTATAATGTTTACTTATCAGTATTTATATTAAGGTGGGTCTTTTTTGATATATATTCAATTAAAGCTTATAAACATTTATTTTGATTTTATTACTAATAAGTATGTAAGTAATGTTCTTTGATATAATAATATATTCAATCAAAGCTTTACTAACATTTCAATATTTGTTCATTTACTATTGGTATATAAAATTGCTAATAAGCTTGTAAATAATGTTGACATTTCCGTAAAATTATTTGAACAGGTAAATACTTTCGTTAAGGATATTTTTCGACATCCTTTTTGTCAATAAAACTAATAAGCAATTATTTTAGCTGTTAGTTAATTATCTAACATCAACTAATACCAATTATGAAATCGAAAGAAAAATTGACAATTTATTATCAAGTGATATAAATATCCAAAGATTAGTAAATGATTTTTACTTTTTTTTTGTCCTTGGAATATATAAGTATACTTACATGCACTGTCGCAAGTTTCATCATGGGGCAAACAGAGCATTTTGGGTCTAAGGAGGGTCCTTCCCGTCTGCTCTATCGTCAACGAGAGCATGGTTTAAAGAGCTTGTTGTTTCATCAAGGGCAATGCTAGAAAAAAAGGCAAAGAGAAAAGAGAGAGATAGCTCCTGAGCGCTTGGTTTGTATTTTATTAAACGAAATTATTATTATTATTCATTATTCATTAATTGAAAAACAGGTGCGGAAATTTCATAAAACTTGTTCCAGGTAATACGTGTTTTTCAGTACATAATGATAATACATTCTTTTATTGCAAGCATAAAAGTTTACAAGTTGGTTGAAAAATGTTGTATACATTTGCGGGGTTTATATTAAATATTTTCTTTACTATTACCATTTATGAGTACTTTATGAACGGCCGAAGTTCAGGTAAAATTTGTGCAAAAAAGTAGAAAGTAGTAAATTTTTTTGGGGATAATACCGATTTTTTTCTCTAAATTTTGATTTTATTTTTCGACAGGAACTTAGAAATAACCCACAAGATACCTGTCAGTTCAAAAGTTTAAAAGAAAGATCTGTTACAATGCCGTAATCACGTACGGGCGTTTGTATGACAAGTAAGTGCCGCAACAGACGGGGCGCAAGTTGCGTCGCGTAACAGCTAGAGATGGGCAGTGGATAGTACTCAATCTACCCATTTGAGTATTTACTCAATAGATTTAATGAATAGAGTAAATAGAGCGTGCTCAAGTATTGACATCGCATTTGATGTCTGTTTACTTATTTTTACGTAAAATTACGTCTGTGCACACCTCCCACCAAAAAGTGATAATTAGTCAAAGAAATCTACTTTCAGTGTATGATTAGTATGGTATTTTCATATAATTTAGCGTCGCATATAACGTTTACCTACATTTTAAGCATATTATGGCATACGCATACACTTTCCGACAAGAAATGCAAGTGTATACTAGATTAAGGTTTGAAAATTGTCATGAAAACATGAAATAATGAATATGAATATAAATATGAGTCGCAATTCATATAAATCAATCTACTCACCAAATGGATAAATAAGGATATTTATCGGGTATTTACTCAATCTACTGAGTGAATATTCAAATGGGTTGATTGAGTATTTATGCATCGCCCATCACTAGCTGTTCCGCGACGCAACTTGCGCCGCGTCTGTTACGGCCCTAAAACGCGTTGGGCGCTCTGTAGAGACATTGCTCAAGGACATGGTGAAAATGAATCAAAATAATGACGTGCCAACCGCATCGCATGTTAACATGATTCACATTTTTGCTCATTCCCTCGATAAGCTTCTACAAGATTCGCAGGAAACACATTTCTTTAGTAAATGATTCTATGATTTCCACTGTCTATACAAATTATGTGGTCAGATGAACGCTTTTCTGAGAATTTTTTCCCGCGGCACTCCGGGAGTGCCTACTGAAGTGAAAACTTGTTGTCAGTAACGTTAACAGTTTGGGGAGCTCGGTGACCCAGCGGAAGTGCGCATTACTAGCGCTTTCGTAAGTAAAGCGACACCGGGCGTGGTCCAGACTTGGATTAGTGACCACAAGTGGCATGAAAAGTTCTCGACCTCCTCCGTGCTTCGAAGGGCACGTATAAGCCGTTGGTCCCGGCTGTCATCATTGTATGGCAGTCGTCAAGTTATGTCAGATGCCTTTAGGCAGCTTGAAAAATCTGACACCAGTGTTGGCCACTTACGAGTACACACACGAAAAGTAAGCGCAGTGTCGCGAGTTCAATAGCTTATTTTCATTGACAAAAATGCTAAAGAAGTTTTCACTTCAAAAATCTTTCAACAGACTATTCAGTTTTCAATATTTTTGCTAAATCTGATAGAACAAGTAAATATCAATTCCCTTATAAGCATGCATGACGACACAAGTATGCAGGGCTCCCAACCGGCGGCATCTCGATATGACTACTTCAAAGCAACGTAGTATCGAATATCGCATTTTCCACTTTATGTACAATGTATCAGAATTCTTGTATCGCCCATTGTTTACAGATTGAAAAGTTTGTTTCCATAAAATAGGCTATTTGACTTTGTTTTTGGATAATATTTTATACGAATAACAAATATCACTAACAAGAAGCCGTTTTACGAAAATATAAAGTAAATTGGTTATTAAATATGGCAGCAATTATCATTTTAAATATAGGAGTGGGAGGACATCTCGCTATCTCTTTCGCAAGCGTGACACCTAGTGACAGTGACGTTACGCGGGTGTATGTGCATCCTTTTTTTTTCACCACCACTTTTTTTGTTCCACCGAATTTGAATGGCTTATAACTTACTTATTTTTGAGCGGAGTAAAATTATTATTTATGTTTTCGGTTTCGTGTCATGTTAATTTTTGATATGAATAAGAAAAAAAAACGAGTCACATACCGAATAGGCATGACGAGTGGAAAAATATTTTTAGAGCATCGGTTAGATTATTAAAAAATATTGTCTATGTATTTTTTTTCTCTGAGGAACAAAAAATGAAAAAGATACAGCGCATTGAAATTTTGCATGACGTCATGGCTACGTACGATTTTTACATAAAGGTGACGTATCAAAACCCCACTCCAGAACTTTGATGCTTCGTATCTTTTTGAATTTTTACTTTTTGGGCAAACTGAAAAATACAGGTCCATTATTTTTGGATAATCTAAAGACGGACTAATTAAAATTATACTTTTTTAACCTTGTCGTCACCCCTATTGTTTAGATACTGGTATTTGTTTAACTTGTTTTTCATATGCGATTTACGGATTACTCACGACAAAAATCAGTTACCTACTGGCTGACATGTTCCGACTTCACTAGGAGCGATGCCGGACCATAACGGGTAATAATGGCTATAGTGTCTGTTTTGTACTTTGATTTTGTATGAAAACTTCTCTAGTTGTCAAACTGATCGCTATCTAAATATTTAAAAACGATATTACTCACTTCGAAAGAACACTCACAATGACCGTTTAAACCGATCGAAACTAGTCGGCATTTTCCGACTACACTACGTGAATAATACCGTTTTTAAATATTAACCCTCTCATTCATAAAAAAATACGAACGTTTGCTAAACCTATTTTATCTAAAATATGTTTTGTCCCTTTCACTCCTATCAATATTTAACTTGGCAAGAGCGAGACAAAACATATTTTAACTAAAACAGGTTTAGCAGTCGTTTGTATTTTTTTATGAATAAGGAGGTTAGTTATTTCATCACATGTTACTTTTAATCATATTATGATCGCTATCTCTTTTGCTCTTGTGAGAATGACAGCTATCGCATTACCTATCTGTTGCAATTAGTGATGTAAAAGAATAGAGTCCTCGAGTTCTAATTTTGAAGACTCGAGTTGGTTTTGCATGGCTCTATGAGCTCAATAGCCTGAAAACAGCGTTAACTCGGACTCCGGTCCTGGGTAACACAAGCGGAGGTATTCCTTTGCCTACTTGCAAAGTTTTGTTAAATCTTTACTTTTGTGACTTAGAGTATGGCAATAATTGATATTTTCTTTCTTCTTTCTTTCTTCTTCAATAGGGTCAAAGTTCCGAGGCTAGGTGAACGCGAGTTCTCTGAGTAACGGCTCAAGCCTTTAAAAGAGCTCGAGTATTAAAATTAACATGAGCTGTTTTTGAAAGCTTACAAGGACTCGAGGCGTGATTAAAAATGAATTTTAGTTTTCCAAGGTATGCAAGCAAATATTATTTTAACTACTATTATAATTAATCATAGTGTATTTCTTATTGAAAGATTCGTTTCATAAATGAAAAATCATTGTGACAAAAATCATGATGATGGCAGACAGACAGACGGACGGACAGACTGACAGCGGAGTCTTACTAATAGCGTCCCGTTTTTACCCTTTAGTTCCGGAACCCTAAAAATGATGATCTCCCATAAGCCAGGTCTCACCGTCAGACTACTCAACTGAACCCTGGATCAAGCTCATAGCAGAAGCGCCCCACGTCGACATTCGTTTAATATTTCACGCACGGACGCTTAATCGCTGAAAGGTTTGTTTGCTCGCGCCATGAAAGCGTGGCCGTCATCGATAGAGTTGAGTACAGAGACGTTTGTATTTTGTGCGTTTAGTTTGTGCCTACAAGGTCAAGTCAAAGTCAAAAAACCATTAATTTATCTCTGGATATTAAGAGGCATTTCACATTTGGTTGGCTGTCTCGCTCGCACGATCAAACATCAAACATTAAAAAATGTGACTCATTTGTAGAAAGTGTTTCATTAACTTTCAATATAATTATATGTTAGATATTGTAGACATGGTTTTTTTATTGTTTATGTGTGTGTGTGACCTAATTTTCGATGAAGTCAATGTCTACACAATATACAAACAAGTCCAATATCCACAATATAATTATATTTAATATTAATGAAATACTTTTTTACAAATAAGACATATTTTTTAATAATCTTTAAAAATGTTTGATTGGGCGAGCGAGACAGCCAACCAAATGTGAAATGCCTCTTAATATGACTTGATAATTTTAAATTTTTACTTTCGATTTCTTAATAGGCAGTTGTTGACATTAGATTACTTATAACTAAGTTAACTGCCGCTTTCTAAGCGCAAGCACGAAGAAGCAGTAACAAACTTACTGCAGCAACTTAGAATTATACTGATATTAAAATTAGATATGTGGAATGAGAATACATTGTTATGTCATAATTATTAATTAAAATTGATAACAAATTTGAAGGTGGATGATTCTATGAGACATTTATTTTTGGGTTTTATTATTCACTTTAATATTATGTCGCGTTCACATGAATTTATTTTTAACCCCCAACAAAAAAGAGGGGTGTAATAAGTTTGATGGTGTGTGCCTGTCTGTGTCATCTAAGTGCTTAAAAGAATGGGCTAATTTTAATGCGGTTTTTTTTTTGAAGCTGACTTGATCGAAATGTATCTTAAGTAAGTTGTGTTTGATGGAAATTGGTTCAGTGGTTTAAAGTAAAGACACAGAATACGCAATAGTAATAAAGTACAGAAAAATCACTCGTGGATAGGAAGTTTGCAAAATTAAACCCAGTTACAACGTACTAAAGTCTTATTTAGTTTGCACGCCGCGCATATGACTTTTGACTTTTTAGCCTAGCGTGCGCCGAGCGAGCTAAAATGTATCTTACGTCTGTGAGGTGACGGTCCATATCCCTTTATCTCTAGCTTATCTCTAGCGTTAAATTTTCAGCAATTTTGACCTTATGTCTATGAATAAGGCCCGTCAAAGGGGCCGTTTAGCTTCATACCTAAACTGGCCTGGTTAAGGGGAGTGAACGCTTGGATGTCCAGGGTTTACTTAATCAACAAGCAACTAAAGTTGTTTAATTTAAGGAAGGCATTTTTATTACATTTGAAATACGTCACCGTTACCGTCACCGTTGATTTTAAATACAGGCACATTTATTAAATTACGATAACTAGGCCGTTTCTTATTATTTAACTTCATTGTTTTAACTATTTTCCGTTTTTTTTTTAATATGATAATATAATATGTAATTATGTTTATTCAGTAAGCTTTACAGGCACTTTTACACGTCAATTGGTAGCGTGAAGTGTATGTTATAATTAAATTTATTTTTTAAGAAAAGCTACCCATACCCAGCGCTCCGCAACCACTGCTGAGAAGAAACATTGTTTATTTGCTCTTTCGATTTTTTTGGTATAATAAAATTATTACAAACAAACAAACAAGAAACGCCGAAATAAAAAAAACTCATTTTCACTGTATTGGTCACCTACTCGTCAGAAGGGCTGTGTCATAATATTATTATGTCATCTATCTACAATATAATATAACGTGCGTCTTTAGCAATAATAGCTAATATCAAGTTTAAAACGATCGTACTACTTATTCGAGTTTCAGTTTTGATTGTCTCTTCTGCACTTCTCACTCTTTGTTAGCTGTCGGTACCGCTATGTGGTGACGTCACATTTCGCGAACAAACATTTGGTCTGTCCAGTCTGTCCACTACGACACGATCCATCGCCACATTTTGTCTGTTCAAACAAAAACATAAAGTTTACATTTCTGACAAGTTTGACGTATAAATCTTTTTAAAGGTGCCAGTGTCAGGCTCTATTTCTGAGACTGCCTCCGTGGTCCAGTGGTCAAGGTGTTCTCTTTGTGATCATGGGTTCAAATCCCACTGGGAAGCATACTTTGTGAATAGTTATCTCCAGTCTGGTTAGGATATTGTAGGCTTGAATCATCTGATTATCTTAATAGAAAGACAATTCCGTGTTTCGGAAGTCACGTATACACTGTAAGTCTCAAACGCTATCTATTGTTTGCTCAAACCTATCCAAGGATTGGTTCTGGTCTACCCTTTGGGTTGCGGATATCAGACGGCAGTCGTTCTGTGTAAAAACCAGTAACCTCGCTCGCACCTAAGTCAGCTGACTCCGGGCTCTAAAGCGTTACCGCTGAGGATGCAACCGGGAATACGGGAGGTAATGGTGATGATGAGTGTCAGTCTCCGTTTCAGAAAGAAGTTCCTAAATACTCGCCAATACACCTAATACACTTTTGAAACAAACTTGTCACTCATAGATGCCACGTTTGTACACTACCGTCCACATATTAGTAAAACTTAGGGCTACATTAATTGACAAATTTTTGCTTGACTATGTATAGCGGCCTGACATTATTGTAGGTCAAGCTATGTCAGATTCCAAAATAACAAGCGTCCTTATTTTAATCGATAAGACTGATAAATACTAAAATATATAAATCTATCTTTTATCACCAACATTTATATGCAGAGTGTAAGTTCTGTGACATTGCGCGGGCTCCAGCACTCCCCCGCCCCTCTTCGGCGCAGCGGGGGGGGCCCATGCCCATATATAAGGCGCGGCGGCCGGCGCTCGTTCTCTTCCGGCAAAACATGGGTGTTGCAGCACCCCAAAATTTGCCATAATCCCTAGCGCGCCCAAAGCCGAGGTTTCCCCCTTGGGAGCCCTTTGCGCTGCTGCTAGTAGTATAAAAATATAGGAAGCCGGGCCTCTGGCCCGCTCCTCAAACCTTGTCCGGGTGAAATAGGAAATGCCGTCCGAGGCAACCTATGTCTGTCATATCAAAAAAAAAAAAAAAACGCTCGTTCTCTTTTTCTTCGGCTGCATCTCAAGCTAAGTAGTTCTTCTACCTAGAAGGGCTACTCAACGGATCTAGTGCCTATAACTCACGACCCTGACTACCTAATCTGTACCTAGTGTTCTTGTGAATCTTTGTAACTAATGTAATGTTACAAAGATTCACAAGTTGTTCATTATACCTATCTCATTTGCCAATATCTAGTCTTTCCTTTATCTCATCTATCCTCCTAGATCCTAAATCTAGGTTTTACTAACCAAAATGGTACAGTTCATAAAAGGAGTAATGAAATTCAGACGTTCAGATCAATTTTACCTACAAGTAGAAGGTTAGGGCTTCATACAATTAAAATGTGTATGTACTTGTCATAACCTCTCTTAGAATATCCAAGGTTTATGTTCTACTTCTCAGCTGAAGGATACTCTTAGGTACCTATCTTATTGTATAATAAATACTTAGTATAATTTTAGGTTTTTTATAATAGCTAAATATGGTGTCCTCAAAAACAAAAACGTCTGGCTTGAATTTGGTGCGGGTCTTTTAAAGTTTTGTATTTGTACACTCACAAATGTCGGAATTTGAGAACAATCGGTACATGATTAAGTACTAAATTTACTTATTAACTACTACTTACTCCGCTGGCTCAGCGAACCGAAGTGGATTTTGGCCTCCGAGACGAAAGAGCGCCACAATTTTCTATTCTGAGCGATATCTTACCATTAAGGGGCTACATGAATTTTCCGGGGTCCAGTGCTGCCCCCATTTAAAATAAATCATTTAAAAGAAAACGGAGATATCATTTAAAATTTTGTCTTGATCAGAGCCTAGATAACCCTTCAAACTATTTTATGAACTACTGTTTACAGTTCAAAGTAAGAATATGAAGCTTTTCTACGCACATACGCCAAAAGTGGCCGTTTTTAGCAATTATTCATAAAATAGTTTGAACGGTTATCAAGGGTCTGATGAAGACAAAATTTTAAATGAAATCTCCGTTTTATTTCAAATGATTTATTTTAAATGGGGGCAGCACTGGACCCCGGAAAATTCATGTAGCTCCTTAACTAATTAACATTGATTTAAAATTTGACATAATTCTTAATTAAGTCATAACAATGTATCCTCAGTCCGCATATCTAATTTTAATATCAGTAGAGGTAACTGTTAGTTGACCTTTTTGGAGAACTTGCAGAATACGTGCGCTTAGGAAGCGGCATTGAACTAAGTTATAAGTAGATGACCTGACGTTAACAACTACCTATTAAGAAATCGAAACATAATCGAAAGAAAAATTGACAATTATTAAGTGCTACAAATATTTAAACGTTAATAAATGATTTTCACTTTGACTTGTCGTACTGCTGGCTACTAAAAAGAAAAACAGAAAGTCTGTGATTCTATTTACATTAGTTTTTATCATAGAATTATTAACCATAGCGCAGGTTTCTGTCATAGAATTGTGTTTTTATGGGTTGATTGGCTGTTGTTGGATGGTTTTTAAAGTCTTTAAAGAAAAAGCTACGAAAATACTATGTTTCACCAACGATCGAATGTACCAGTAATTTACATAGTGAGCGAAACTTAAGTCTCAGAGCATCAATTCGGAGGCATCGAGTATAACAGGTGAGCGTCATGAATTTGATATAACCTCGGAGACGCGAGTTGTGAAGTTTAACCGGTCCGGAATTGCCGTTTTATGACCGGGTACACCCGGGCGGTAGCGTTTGACTTTGATGAATCATAATATGAACAGGAGATAGATTTTAAAGACATTTTAGAATTATTCAGAAACTCCATTCTACTCTGGGAGAAAAGGAAAAACTAAGAATGTTCGAGATGCTTCTCTTTCCGCGCAGATCGTAGAAGCCGAGGGACTAAACAGCAGATGCAGCTAGCGACCTATTACTATTTGATTTCTTGTTCCACCTTCTCGCCTACCATTAAGCTAAAAGTTGCCTTTGAGTTTGTGGGCTTGGCTCTGTCTGCTTAGAGACGCATGACCCAAAGGCCTTATCTGCCCCGTTACGAATAAAGATAGTATGTATGTGTATTCAAATACTTGTAGTTTCCACAGACACTTTCTCGCGTTTTGTAGATTTGTAAGTTCCCACCACTTACATCTGGTGAAGGAAAACGTCGCGAAACATGTACACTGGTTCACGAGTGTGAAAATAAATAAATAAATATATAGGAACAAATTACACTGATTGAGCTAGCCCCATAGTAAGTTCGAGACTTGTGTTATCGGATACTAACTTAACGATATTCTATTACAACAAATACATTTATAGATAAACATATGAAATAGGCCATTTTCTAAATTGCCTTGACCGAGGATCGAAACCTCTGGGTGGCAGAGTTGCAGATGACCACTATACGGAAGTCGTCAGATTTACTGAAATATGACTGTTGTTACAGTTACAGACAACTTGAAAAATCTGAAAGCAGTATTAGCTTTTTAACATACTCACTAAACTTAGAACTTCTTGCGGCTAAAATAGTGGTATTGACATTCTAATATGTAAACAGTCACGCTTCCCGAATCCATTCGGTGTTTAAGCAATTCAAAGATTCAAATGTTTATTCAGTAATTAGACCTTTACAGGCACTTTTCAATAAGTATAATTTACTTTACGTGTAAAGTATATTAAAAAATAATTTATTTTTGAGACGAAGTGGTAGCTAAAGTGGCGCCCTCATTTGAAATAAATTGTTTAAAACTGAATATGGTGATAATTAAAAATTTGATTTGTATCACTGTCTAGAAAGACCTTTAAACTATTTTATGAATAACCTTTGAAAGTAATATTGGTAGTCCGTCTAGTTTTAAAACGGATTTTTGCCAAAAGTTTTTTGGCAAAAATCCGTTTTAAAACTAGACGTATATATTTAGTATCGTATATGTAATATATACTATTTAGTTTGTATATAGGAAATATTATAGTATTGTATTTGACGTTCTCACATTAAACTATCTGTATAACCCAAAGGTTGTCTGGTAGACAAGTCTTTAAGTGTTATTCCCATTATTCTGTATAATTTGTATTTGATGAACAATAAAGATTAAATTAATAAATAAACATTTTTGCGTAAGTACCAAAACAAAATCCATAAAATGTTATATGCTGTACCACACTAAATCTCCACTGAATGAAATATACTCAAGTCTCCATTTCCAATTCAGCGGAGAGCGACAAATGTCACCGTTTAAGCAATTCTTGACAATAAACAAGTCGACTGCAAGACATGTTCTGCTTTTAGGATACCACAACTGGGACCTGAGACAGGCGGGGACACGTCAAACTTGCTTTTAATAATATAAACTCAGTCTTATTCAACTTACATTACAGTTGAAATTTGTCTAAAACGTTCAATGTTTGATGGATATTTTCCGTCACAACAGATTTAAAACCCTATTTCCATTCGAAATAAAGTTGTGTTTAGATTGAGTTTTAAAGCATTCTCAAAGGTATGGTTTTAACATGTGAAATGCTTGCGGTGAAAGCTTTCTTGGCAGAGTTTTGTGCTTAGCGTTTTATTTTAAAATTGCGATTTATGTTACAGAGGACATGTAGTCGGTGTTTGCGGGAATCGAATTCGCGAAATTTGTCAACAATGTTCAAGGGAGTTAGTTGGCATTGTTGGTAATTAAACTTCTTGGGACTGAATTGGAATGGAAGAATACGCAAACGTTTCAAATGGATTATTTGGTGTGTAATGTGTTTTGGCTGTGTTGTTAAATAAAGTTGAAGATAATAAAGTTGCGAAACGGCCTTGGCATTTCGCAACTTTATTATCGGGAAAAACGGGGCTAGGCGAAAAAAAAGTGTAAGATTTTTTTCCGTCACGAATTGAAGTGAAAGGTTATTTCACAAGTTTGACTATCTCGTCGAAAGCTTAGTTGGGAGAGCATACCTATGCCTGGGATGGTCGATGTTCCCGGTTCAAACCTAGCTCATGCCAATATATATTTTTTAATTTTATTGTTTTATTTATTATATAATTTACCTCCTTTAGATACTAGGGTCTTTTCACCCTGGTTCTTTGGAAGGCTTGCGTGAGAATACAGATCCAACACGCAGAGGCCCTTTGGAGAAGTTGATGTAATGTGGCGCTCCCGCAAAAACCCATTCCTGAATATACCTATGAATAGGTTTCGGCAGGAGAAAGATCTATTGCAAGAAAAAGAGCTATGGATTATTGAATCAGATTGGGATTGACTGAGGATATTGCAATAGAAACGTCACCTGCCATAATTCTGACAATTGTGGGCAGGTGGTGGCTTGCCGCCACTTTATTATTATTGTTACGCTTTTCAGCCACGGGCCCATGGGGACCCGATCCTTTGAGGCGTTCATAGGGCCAAAGCCAACATGAAGAGGCCTTTTAGTACCTTTTTATCTAAAAAGTGAGATGGCTGCATCTATGGAGGTCTATCCCTTAATGTACCATTGAGATGCACAAAGTGTAAGATTTTTCCGCCACGAATTAATAATTTTCTATAAAAATAATTTCGTTCCAACTGAGTGTTCTACGACATTCACGTTTTTTCTTTTCTTTTTTAGGGTTCCGTATACAAAGAGTATAAACGGGACCCTATTACTAAGAGTCCGCTAAAAAAAATTATCCGTCACTTTCTTACGTCTTTACTACGAAAGTAACTTCGCTGCAACCAAGTGTTCCAAGACACTCACTTTTTTATTGTATTTTCTTCTTTATTTAACAAAAAACTGAATCCCAACCAATGAGTTTTACAATACAGTGTCAGCTTTGAACAGAAGACAAAAATGGACATTCCGCCCTAAATATGCAATACAACCCGTAATTTGCCGACGAGCCTTCACACAGACATAAAACATTTAAATTTTGACTAAACATGATTTTCGTGCCGCAATTTTCTTTGTTTATCTCTATGACTGACTGGGAGAAAATGCTCGCATTAAGTCCGCCATTTGTTAAAAGTTTATTTGTACTTTGGAACAAAAAAGTTTGATAAATTAAATATTGAAGTCAAAAATATTTTTTTTTATCTTGATATTTGGAACTTTAAGTTATATATACTATTATTTTGTAAATTTTTTTGTAACTTAATTTTTTTTTATTAATTTTTACGTACTTTATTAACAAATTTTCTGTATTAGAAATTAATTAATATAAAATAATAAAAATACGTCATTTAAAACCCGCCCCTTAACGCTTCTGGCGCAAAGGTGCCTAGTACACTAGCGGCATTGCCGCGCTGTATTGCAATAGCCATCCTTTGCACCAAAAACGTGTGGGAGCGGGAGTCCCCGTTCTTTTCAGCTATGCGGTGCCATAACTCGCTAATTAAAAATTTGTCAATGAAAGAATATGAATTCTAATTTACTGCTTTCATAAGGATGTCTACATTCTAATTTTGAATAAAAAAAAAACTAAATTGAAATTTATAAATGACAAAAAAATATTGGGAGACCTTTGCTACTGGGACACAACTACAGCCTAGTATATAAAAAAAATGAAAAAAATATCGTTTTGTATTTCAAATATTGTAAAAAGTTTTTAAAGACGGACAAAATCATTACATAAAATATTATGCTTAATTAAAAATCCGGCCAAGTGCGAGGCAGACTCGCGCCCGAATGGTTCGATACCATTACTGTAAATAAATAATAAATAAATAAATCTATAGGGACAAATCACACAGACTGAGCTAGCCCCAAAGTAAGTTCGAGACTTGTGTTATGGGATACTAACTCAACGATACTATATTTTATTACAAATATATATATAGATAAACATCCAAGACCCAGGACAATTTGAAAAAGGCCATTTTCCAAATTGCCCTGACCGGGGATCGAACCCGGGACCTCTGGGTGGCGGACTAGCATGGTGACCACTACGCCATGGAGGTCGTAGGAGGAGGACTATAATAAATCACGTATTTTATGGGGACTTAAATATTTATTTTATTCTGTTTTTTGTATTTGTTGTTATAGCGGCAACAGAAATACATCATCTGTAAAAAATCCAGCTGTCTAGCTATCACGGGTAATGAGATAGAGACAAAAAGACAGACAAACGGACTGCGGAGTCTTAGTAATAGGGTCCCGTTTTTACCCTTTGTGTGCGGAACCCTAAAAAGCATCTTGCATATACCAAAACGAAGCCAACTAACTCAAAGAATTTCGTTATTTTACTTACCTAGTAATATGTACATATACATTATGGAAGATTTTTTACTCGTTGATGAATTAAAATTTATTACAAGTCTATGGCTCGCTCGTAATTTGCTAACAAGCGTCGTGTAATGCTTACGGCGCCCTTTTGTTCGAGATTGCCGCAATACAATACGGGCTATGAAAATTTCACACCGCCGTTCATAACTCTAAGCGATCTAATCGCTGTTGCTTGTCGTGTACATTATGGGTGTTGCTGTGCCACGAGTCATAAGTGACAGCGTTTATTACAATACGGGCTATGAACATATCACACCGCCGTTCATAACTCTAAGCAATCTAATTGCTGTTGCTTGTCGTGTACATTATGGGTGTTTGAGTGCTACGATTCATAAGCGACAGCGTTTTTTACAATACAGGCTATGCACATGCCACTCTTGCCGTTCAAAACTCTAAGCGATCTAGTGGCTGCTGCTTGTCGTGTACATTATAGGTGTTGCTGTGTCACGAGTCATTAGCGACAGCGTTTATTACAATACGGGCTATGAACATTTCACACCGCCGTTCATAACTCTAAGCAATCTAATTGCTGTTACTTGTCGTGTACATTATGGGTGTTTGAGTGCTACGATTCATAAGCGACAGCGTTTTTTACAATACAGGCTATGCACATGCCACTCTTGCCGTTCAAAACTCTAAGCGATCTAGTGGCTGCTGCTTGTCGTGTACATTATAGGTGTTGCTGTGTCACGAGTCATTAGCGACAGCGTTTATTACAATACGGGCTATGAACATTTCACACCGCCGTTCATAACTCTAAGCAATCTAATTGCTGTTACTTGTCGTGTACATTATGGGTGTTTGAGTGCCACGAGTCATAAGCGACAGCATTTATTACAATACAGGCTATGCACATGTCACTCTTGCCGTTCAAAACTCTAAGCGATCTAGTGGCTGCTGCTTGTCGTGTACATTATAGGTGTTGCTGTGTCACGAGTCATAAGCGACAGCGTTTATTACAATACGGGCTATGAACATTTCACACCGCCGTTCATAACTCTAAGCGATCTAACCGCTGTTGCTTGTCGTGTACATTATGGGTGTTTGAATGCCACGAGTCATAAGCGACAGCTTTTATTACAATACAGGCTATGAACATGTCAATCCTGCCGTTCATAACTCTAAGCGATCTAATGATGTAAATAAAAATACTCGTAAATATCTAACACACGAGACGACTTTAAATCTTTTAGAACGCTCTTTTTACTATTGGATGATCTTATACACACACGAGACTACATGACATTTTTTCGAACGCTGTCTCTTTTAACTTGCGTCTTGGAATCCTGAAGAAGTTGACAGGTTCGAAGGTCCGTCGCGTTAATAATTAAAGAGTTAATCAAGACCGTGCGGTTAACGCGTAATTGCTCGCATTACATTGTTTCATTTGTATCGGTTACTGCTTGATTAGCTGACCTATAAACTGTCACTCTCTAAAGACCATGTTTATTTTGTGAGAATGCTTATTACGCAATCGATGATTTCCTTAAAGAGAAAAATGTCTGGCTTGAGCTTGGCGCGGGTCTCTCTAAGGTTTGTTTTTGTGAACTCACGAATGTCATAGTTTGAATACATTCGGTAGATGTATAAACAAATAAAAAAAAGGTTAATAATTTTAAATTTGAAATCATTATTAATATATAATTATGACATAACAATGTATTCTTAGTCCACATATCCTGTTTTAATATCTGTATAATTGTAAGTTGACGTTTTCGAATGAAATGCTGTACTACAGTTTGTTGCCTCTCTTCTGTAATTGCGCTTAAAAAGCGGCAATTAACTTAGCTGTAAGTAAATGATCAACAAATTTATGAAAACTAAAGAAAATTTGACAATCAAATGATACAAATATCCAAAGATAAATAAATGAATTACACTCTCTAAGCAAGTGTTATTGATAACATAAAGACGTTTAAGTAGGAGAAAAAAAGGAGAATTGTAGAACGTATCTTTATAATCCTCGCTTAAAAGATAGGCTGGTTCTTAGACAGCCTATCAGTGCCATTTAAAACAATTTATATTTTAGAACCTGGATGTATCGCTTTTTAATTACTTAAATATTTAAGCAAGCTGCTAGTCTAAGACAAGTTAAATCATATACTTTGTTCTAACATCAAATCAAAAAATCAATGATGTTGTATTAAATACCAAACCGTAACGTAATAGTTTCTTGGAGTCAAAAAAACGCTCTTCATACTAGTTTTTCTGCATGAACAAATCTAGAATCACGTTTGTAATTGATATATGGAAAGTTTAATTCTCTTGTCTGTACACACAATTTATTTTGGACCCTACTATTCTTTCGATGTCTATTTTGAATGTCATATAGACCATGCAGTACCTTCTCTCGTGACCTTCGGGCACGACCAGCTGCACAAAATACGATTACTTAGCGTTTAAAATACATATTATAAAAGTGGCAATTAACACAAAGAATATTTTAATACATTTTTAAAGATTTTATCTTTTCTTCTTACTTTATAAAGATCATAAAAATCAACTTTTTAGAACAGATTCGTTACAAATAAAGCTCTAAACGTCTGACCGCTCCATAATGGATTCAGCTCACGGATTACGGTTTCAACGCTATGGAAATGTACATTGATAAGAACTCAGTCTGCTGCTAATTCTCCCAAATTTTCTGTTTGAGCTACGTGACCGAATTGTTTTGGCCAGAGAGTTACTATGGCGAGAAAATTGTGATTATTGTCAGAATTTCGGACAATCGTCTGGGAGCTACGATATGTAATAATAAATAATAAATATATAGGGACAAATCACACTGATTGAGCTAGCCCCAAAGTAAGTTCGAGACCTGTGTTATGGGATACTAACTCAACGAGCGAATATGTATTAATCTATTTGACAGCCTCTGTGTAATCGTCGGTCTGACGTAATGCTAAACATGCCTGTCCACTTTTTAGAAGGCCCTGGATTCAATCCCCGGTTAGGTCAAGATGGAAAATGAACTTTTTATTATTGGCCTAGGTCTTGATGTTTTGACATATGTATTTGTTATAAAATAAGTATCATTGAGTTAATATTCTATAACACAAGTCTCGAACTAACTTTGGGGCTAAATCAATTTGTGTGATTTGTCCCTAAATATTAATTTACTTGCTATGTTAGTGACTTTTGTAAAATGGTAGTGAGGAAGTGGTTAAGGCAATAGCTGTGTGTCTATAGGGCACAAGTTTGATCCAAGGGTAATCTTGAACCGTCTTTTTCAACAATCACTTCTTGTTTGTGAAAGAAAACATCGTGACAAAACCTGCAAGCAAGTTTACTACAGTGCAATATTGACCGTTGTCAAAAGATGACAGTCAGTGTCTACGTCAGAGGCAGCTCGAAAAATCTGACACCAGTATTGTTATGAACACACATAATAAGATATAATTTTATCAAAACCCACTTCACCCTCAAATTACACAACCGATATTAATAAAATTTCTATGAGACTACTTGACAAGTATGCTCTATTAAACAAAAAGAGAATTTTCCAAATCTGTCTGGGTATCTTCGAATAATCGGTGAACATACTTACATTAAAAAAAAGATTCCATCAAATCGACGAACCTTCTTTTTTTTCGAAGATGCCAATCATCATCATCATTTTCAGCCCACATAAACCCTATGCTGAGCATAGGCCAACCTTTTCTGACGCCATTTCCAATGGCCCTGTGCTATTCTCATCCGCTACTTACCTGTCAACCGTACAATATCGTCTGACCAACGCCGGTTGTTTCCCTACTGGTCTGTTTCCCTATCTCAGCCACCACTTGGTTGCTGTTTTGGTCCATCGGCCGTCTACTCTTCTAGCTAAGTTTCACGCCAGTCCCACTTTAACTGCGTGATCCGTCTACGTCTTCAACCTTTCTGCGGCGAATCTCTACGTTTGGAACACGGTCCATCACCGTGATGCCAAGCATGGCGCGCTCCTGTGTACTTGTGATGTGAATCATATCATGATGTAAATCAAAACTTATCTTCCAAAGTCAAAGTTAACAACATTTATTTATCTTTGAATATTTATATCACTTGATAATTTTAAATTTTTCTTTCGATTACAAAACATGTAGTTGAAGACGTCAGATTATTTACTAACAGCTAATTTTACGGCCACTTCCTAAGCGCAAGTACAGAAGAAGCGGTAACTAACTGTACTGCAGCATTTTCTCCAAAAACGTCAACTTACAATAATACTGATATTAAAATTAGATATGTGGACTGAGAATACATTTTTATGTCATAAGAATTTAGAATGATGCCAAATTTGAATTTAGTGTTAATTTGTCAATTTAGTACTTATACTAACTTCCGAAACCCTTATCCTTGAAAAGATAAAGTTCCAAGGTATATTTTATCTATATTCTTTTAACATTTTCATAAACCTAAATCCAAATCTCCCCATATTGCGGCTCAAACTCCCGCAAAAAGAATGCAAATGAAATTTCTTAATGTTTCAGAATTTGCGTAGATTAATTATTGAAGTTCCCGATATGAATTAGAATAAGGTCTGTCAAAGGGCGAGCTTGGCGACGTTATCGCCGCAAAGTTAAATTGATACATTTTTAACAAGTTTTGGCTTGTCTCCTTTCTTTAAAGCAAGGTATGAACTTACAGCGGGTAAGGCACGATTGGTTCTATCTCTTCTTTGTAAAATGGTTTAGTTCAGCAGGCTGATCCATGCGTCAACTCGTGAACGGCTTGCCTTGCTCCCTTGCTGACATGTTAGACACTAGACACCGGACTGTTGATAGGGTAGACACTAGTCCCCGAGTGCTGACACGGTAGACACTAGATACCTATGCTGACACGCTGGATACAAGACACCCGACCGCTGACACGCTAGATACTTGACCGCCGACAGCTACCACGCTAAACTGCACTCTAAGTTTGATTAAGAAAATACTCCAAGAAGCCCTCCTGAATATGTCGTATGAAGATACAGAGGAATTACTGGACAGTTATATCATAAGTATATCTACCTAAATTTATTTAATTATTATTATCTCATTTTCCATTTTTCCATTTCTTAAACCATTGTTTTATTTTTTTTAAATTGTTTATTGTCTATGTTTAGTGTAGCTTCTAAGCGCCTGAAACACAGGGTGTTTTTTATCCTAGCTCAGGCACCATTTATTTTTGTAATTCTTTATATGTGTGACTATAATGTTTAAGAAATTGAATAAAAAAATATTTATATATTAAACACCTGATACCCGATCGCTAACATGCTATACACTAGACACCCGACCGCTGACACGATAGACACTTGTCCCCGAGTGCTGACACGCTAGACACTTGACCGACACTAGACGTCCGATTGCTGACACGCTAGACACCCGACCGCTGACACGATAGACACTTGACGTCCGACCGCAAACATGCTAGACACTTGACCGCCGCGCCGACTGTTGACAGGCTAGACACTAGACTCCCGACTGCTGACAAGGTAGATACTTGACTGTTGTCCACCAAATGACATAATACGTTGTTTTTTTTTTTAATCCGCTTTCGTCTTACTTTTTTGCTGGCGTCTATGTCAAAGAGTTTTTTCATAACTTTTAATCAAAATATTCCAGTCGCATGACGACCCATCCTGTTTGTATTAACATAATGCTCTGGATATTTTCAATGTTTACCGCTGCATTGCTTACATAAATAATATTTGAGTTTTGTTTTTGAAAAGGACTTTAATATTAATTTCTTTGCGTGGCGATGCTGTCAGCCTTTTGGCCACGATGCCGAGGATTAATATTTTAGTGGGACTACACAATTTGCAATTTTTTTGAGTTTCATTTGTAGTTTTTACTTTTAATTTTATTACCTATAGTTTTCTTCTCCTTTTTTTAGGGGTCCGTACCCAAACGGTAAAAAAGGGATCCTAATATTAAGACCCCAATATCCACCCGTCCGTCCGTGTCTGTCTATCTGGAAGTCTGTCTGTCTGTTACCAGGCTTTAGCTCATGAACCGTGATAGCTAGACGATTGAAATGTTCACAGAAGATGTATATCTGTTGCCGCTATCACAATAAGTTGTTGGCATCAGCTACGAGTAGTACCTAAATAGTATTTTAGTATTTTTATGTAAATTCCACGTTGCACTAAAACGGAATATCAAATACAAGTACCTCTAGTAAAGTATAAAGCCATTTGTTTTACACCTTGCTAAGAATATGTATATAGCAGAATTAAATTTAACTAACCGGTTTATGGAGCTTAAACGTAGATATGAATATATATCAGAGGCTTTATTGTCACACTTTACTGTTCTGAAACTTCGTATTTTATACTACCTACATTTAGTAATAAAATTAAGTAATTATTTTTTCATATTATAAACTAGCCTTATTAACTTAGTAATATGGAAAACGAGTGACACATAAGTGAACGGTAAATAAAACATTAATTTCTCCAAATAATTGCACAGGGTAAATACAAAAAACCATGATATATATACAATGTCCTTTTTAATTAAGTACAAATATTTTAAGGGGTTATTCAGTCCATCATTTTGAACAACTTTGCCCAATAAATGTATATCGAAATACGAAAAAAATATTTAGGTTCTCATACAAATCGAAGTAGTCACGTGATATCGTTACAATGAAAAATGCAAAAAAATTTTTCGTAATTCGTTATATATTTATTGGGAAAAGTTGTTCAAAATGATGGACTGAATCACCTCTTAAAATATTTGTACTTAATTAAAAAGGACATTGTATATGTGGCCAGCACCAATTCAAGGTGACTGGAGACTGATATAGGCAAAGCCTGTGTCACAGTTCTCCAGCGCTCCTGATTTTAAATATGGCAAATATATTATTACTAAATAAATACTGTACAAAGTTATAAGTTATATGAAGTGAGAAGTTTCAAAGATTCAAAGATTCAAATGTTTATTCAGTAATTAGACCTTTACAGGCACTTTTACACGTCAATAAGTATAATTTATGTTACGTGTAAAGTATATTAAAATTTAATTTATTTTTAAAGAAAAGCTACCGATACCAGCGCTTTGTAACGACCACTGCTGAGAAGAAACGCCGAAAGAAACTCATTTTCACAGTATTTGTCGCCTGCTCGCCAGAAGGGCTTTGTCATATTATTATAATTGTCTTTTAATTAATAAATACTTATAATATAATACAATGTTGACACATTATAACATGTAATGCTTGCGAACAAGTAAACAAACATAAATTGCGTAATAAAAAATATTAAGTAGTCAAAAAGTAGTCAAGTTGTAGACTTACTTGCGAGTGGACGAAGCCATTAAATAATTGATAAATACGTTCATATATTGTAAAACGGACATTAATTTAATTTCAGAATTTGTAAAGTACCTGAGCGACCAGAGTTCGCGGTAAAAAATAACGAGAAAACGGGGTTCTATAAAAAATTCACCAACTCAGCTTGGTAGATCGATTTATTTTTATTAAGTACAGAAACACGTGATTATTACAAAAACAAAAATACCCGACCTCCGTTTTTTTTGTTATTGTTATTATTTTTTATATACTAAATTTAATTTACAAATTGCCATTAATTTTTGACATCATTCTTAATTCATAATTATAGTGTATTCTCAGTCCACGTATCTAATTTAATATCAGTATAATTGTAAGTTGACGTTTTTGGAGAAAATGCTGCAGTACAGTTTGTTGCCGCTTCTTCTGTACTTGCGCTTAGAAAGCAGCAGTAAACTAAGCTGTACGTAAGTAATCCAACCTCAACAATTACCTATTGTGAAATCGAAAGAAGGAATTGACAATTATCAAGTAATAAAAATGTCCAAAAATAAATAAATGATTTTTGCCTTTTTTTTGGTTAACAAGAATTGCTCTTTTAAAATAGGATACAGATTATACCGTCAAACTCAGACGAGATCATACAAAGTTGCCCACAGTATTTAGCCATATGTAGCTTTATTCTTTTATTTATTTTTACTGACCATCGCTGAAATTGGTCTGGTGCCATAAAAACTTTGGAGCCGGACATCCTGACAAAGTTGGCAAACTTTGTTTGTTTACAGCAACCAGCAGTTAACTTGTAACAGATTGGGAAAAAGGCCACCTCTGTTCCCTTGAAATAAAGTACATTTTAAAGTAATAACTCGACGATTGAAGTGCCATTCACCGTACGAAGGTTCTCTCATTTTACGGCCTTTTTATTATCAGCTGAGGTTGAATTTTAACAGTTCCGTGATGGTCCGCGTTAAGTTGTTTGTCAACAAAGTTAGGGATTTTGGTTACACTTCAGTTTGACACTGGACTGTGTGGTAACGTGATGATATCAAAAGAACGTGACAATAGTACGTCAAAAATACATCTTCCGGTAAAGGTGTCCATCACCCTACAGATACGCGGCAGCGAGTCAGAGCTAAGTTAAAAAAAAAAGAGAACTGGCCACGCAGCAGCCGTATGTATATTTACACGTACCATTTCGAGCTACTTTTGACCCTTTCACAACTCGAAACCTATGTAACCTATATTCATAATATTTAGCACATACATTAAAATTGTCTAGCTCATTTAGAATCCAAAGTTTCAATAATGTAGCTCAAACAGTTATTGATATAATAACGTTTAAAAACCTGAAAAATGTGATTGACCATTGTGATGGATACATCATCAAAAAGGTAACCTACTTCCAGACGACCTGGAAAGTTGACATTTGGCATCTAGGTAGACTAAGGCGTTTACAAAGGGAAAATTCAAAAAACAGTGAATTTCGTAGATTTAATTAATTTTCAAAAAAGGTAAACTACTTCTATATGACCTGTAAAGTTAATATTTCGCATCTAGGTAGAATATTACGCATTTACAAAGGAACAATTCAAAATACAGTTAATTTAGTAAATTAGATTATTTTTCAATTATTCAATTTTATTAAGTTAAAGTGCCTAACAAAATTATACGAGCTAGCATTTCTTCTTTCTGATACTTCAGTGCAAAGGTAATGATATCCCACCAAAAACATAAATGTGAAAATGGGAGCCAAGTTCAAAATCCGACAAAAGAATTGAGATCTAAATGGCCTCCAATATCTTTAGAGAATATTATAATTTATTTATAAGAATCTTAACATTTAAATTGGCTAGTTTTAGCAAGTCTACTTATTTGGCTTATAAACTTATCCTTTTTACGTCACACGTTACTGTTTTTGCATTGTAAGGTCCTATTCTTCTAAATATCAGAATGCCGGTAAAAAACTAGCCAGGTCAAATGTTAAGATACTTATAAATAAATTTCAATATTCTCTAAAGAACTTGGCGGCCATTTGGATCTCAATTCTTGTGTCGGATTTTTAACTTGGCTCCCATTTTCACATTTATGTTTTTTGTGGGATTAAATTAACGTCATTCTAAAAGGCTAACTAATATATAAACTTTAGATGTACTCAATAGAGTTAGACTGCCGTAGTAGTGGTCAAGGCAATCGCCTTGTGACCCGGAGGTCATGGGTTCGAATCCCACTGGAAAGCATTGTGGCGACCTCTACGGCCACTACGAGTAACTACAATCAAGAGACAACCGACAATATAGTCCACAAGAAGCATATGAGATGGCGCCAGCAGAGTATCCTACATCTCGATCTCAGAGTTCGCCCGATTCGCTGCATATATACAACTTCCGACGATACACCGTCGGAGCCGCGGTTCCCCAGGCGCAACAACACGCCTGGCGGGAAGATCTTCCCATTGTGGCGGTCGAGCATATCACCTCGCTCCCGCTACAGCATACTTTGTGAAAAGTTGTTTCAAGTCTGGTTAGGCCATTGCAAGATTGAATCACCTGATTATCCGAAAAGAAAGATGGTTCCGTGTTTGGGAAGGCACGTATAAACTGTGGTTTGTTCATCACACTATCCAAGGATTGGTTCTAGTTTACCTTTTGGGTTGCAGAGGTCAGACGGTAGTCACTCTGTGTAAAAACCAGTAACCTCGTCAAATCTCCTTGGTTAGGTAGCGAACCCAGGGCTCTGAAGCGTTACTGCTGAGGATGCAACCGGGAGAATACACCCGAATGTTGATGATGATGTACTCAATAGAGTTAAAGTCATCACCATGCAAGGAGTAGGTTTAAGAAGATGAAATAAATACAATCACCAAGCTCTCGAGTTTCCATCACCACTCCCAACCACAACGCTACACCTACTGGATACCAATAGCAACCCACAGCGTGACCACGCATTATTTGTTATTGCAACTGAAAAAAAAAATACATTGAATGTACAGTCACAGAATAAGTACAAGTACTCACGTACAGAAGTCTTACTCAGGAAGAAAATTCAAAGGTATATCTACTTAATGTGGTTAGCGCTATGGTTTAATTTAGCTCGGATCAAACTTCTCACCTCTTCGTTTAGATACCTAGACATCCATTGCAAGCCAATTTCATTCCTATTACTCTGAACAAACGATTCATGTAACTGAATTTTCCCCTTCGAAGTGGTCGCCGCGCGCTTAGTAATAATGTAGATACATTTTCGATACCTAAACGGGGAGTGACACAGGCCTGGTAAAGTGGGCCACATAGAAAAGAATACTATTGGTGGTATACTTTTCTATGAGGCCCACTGTACCTACCATCTTATCTCATCACATGCGTCTTGCTTTCTGTCCTTTAAATACATGTTGACATATCAGCTGATCGAAGTTTCTATGGGAAGCAATTTTTTTTCACGTGTTAATAAATGTTTCTCAGGAAAGTTGTTTTATTACCAGGGACTGAATTTAGTATATTTTCTTAGACGTATAAAATACAATTACATTATCAATGATCACCCAAAAATGCCCGATGAAGTCCAAGACACACCGAAGCCCATGCAAAATCGAGAGGAACAGTGTATGATAAAGTTTAATTTATTTTTTTTTTTAAATAAATTAAACTTTATCATACACTACACGTAATGTAAATTATACTTATTGATGTGTTAATTGGACTGTAAAGGTCTTATTACAGAATAAACATTAGAAATTTTAAATTTTGAATTTTTGTCTTTTGTAGAAATTTTGTAAAAAAAAAAAACAGTTTATACAATTTGAAAAAATATGAAATCTTTTTTCTTTTAAGAGTAATATCCACGTTAATCTATTCTCAGACACCTGTCTACATAACCTACTTTTATTAAATAACAAACTCTAATTAAGACTATGTTGGACTATCAATCCAGAGACTCCCAGGTGTGTCGCACATAACCCGCTTAGAACAGCGCAGGCGGGTAATTACCACTGTGGCGCGAATAATGTCACGTAGATAAGTTATTCGGATATCGATTTTATCGGAATACCATTATAACGTGCATGAATTTACCTCACAATTTTACTTTAGTACTCCATAATCACAGTATACTGAACTTTTGGCTTAAGGCGGCCCTTCCCGACCGCTCTGTCGTCAACGCGAGCATAGTTTGAAAAGCTTGTTGTTTCATCCAGGACAATGCTAGAAAAAGAGGCGAACCAAAAAGAGAGAGATAGTGTCTAAGGGCACGGTTTGCATTCTATTTAATGAAATTATTATTATTAATAATTACTTTTCATTGAACGAATATTAACTATTCATAGGGTACGGAAATTTCATAAAATTTGTTTCAGGTGATACGTGTGTATCAGTAAGCCTTAAGTGTGTGAAATAAATGTTTTGTATTCAAATTTTTATTACATTTGCGAGGTTTGTATCGAAATATTTTCTTTACTTTTACAATTTATGAGGACTTTATGAACGTCTAAGTTCGGCTAAAATTTTTGCAAAAAAGTAGATTTTTGGAGGCTTATACTGACTTCATTTTTCTAAATTTTGAAACTTTTATTTCGATAGAAACCTAGAAATTGCATATTCAATACCTGTGAGTTCAAAAGTTTTCAAGAAAGATCAGATACAACGACATAATCACATACAAGCGTTTGTATGAAAAGTAGGACGGGAGGGCCGCACTAAGTCTGTAACGTTGGTGCAATAAACTCTATCTTTTGTGTCCTTACATACCTCCTTTCTCCATCATTTCATTCTGTCTACCTTATCAAATTTCAATCTTCAATTCAATTTCTAAATTATTGACACATTCATTCCATCCTCACCATTCAGACTCATTCCACTACCACCTCTGATACAAGTAACTTGAATTGTATAATTTTATCAGTGCTGACAAATATATGTGTCACCAACTTGTGAGAACTCCACCTGTCCCAGCTAGAAGGCGTGCTCCCACATGAAATACGTGTCTAACATTGGTAACAGATTTTATTAACAGCCTAAAGGTATCGTCATAGCTCAATAAATTACTAGTGGCTCCGTGAGCTGTAGACCTCACGAGTCACCCCCAACCCGTTGAAGTTAATCGAGTAAAAAAATAGTTCAGACAACAAAGTTGCGTCTTAATAAGGTAACAAAAAAGCTTTATGACAATTCGTTTTTTTTTAAATGGCTGAATTGTTATATTTTTATAGTTTTTTCTCTCTCATATTTCCGTCATTTTCAAAAAGTTCAAAAAACTGAATCAGCAAAAAGTTTCTGCATAATTTTCAAACCTTTTTATAAAATTTCACGAGAATCGCTTGCAGGACAGACTGACAAACTGACAGCCGAACAAAAGCATTTTTGGCCAATTTCAAAACTGAGACGCTGCCCGCTTCACTACTCATTAAAAATTCAAGTACTATTATTTGCATCTGTTTTACAAGACTCTTCATGTGTGAGTCGCTGTTTCTTTATAATTAAAACAGTAAAGTAATTCCATTGTTGGATGAAAGCCAAAAAGGTCGAGCTAGTAAAATGGTAAATGCGACTCATTCGCGTGATCCGGGTGCAGCAAAACAAAAGAAGGTAAAATACCAGTGATCAGGCACGCGATACTAATTAACCTGCCTGCTAATTAAGAATCGCGACGTCACAAAGAAATAGTTCTTTAAAAAAAGATTTTGAAATAACATTGATACTCTACAAGTTAATTTGCGAGGCAAATTAAAAAAAGTAATTGGCCAAGTGCGTGTCGGGCCACGCGTAGTAGGTTTCCGTAGTTACGAACGCCAATTTTGTGTTTACGCCACTAAAAAACGTCTAAAAACTAATTTTCTATTGAATTTGTATGAAATTTTCCTTTTCTGAGTACATTTTATAAGTTAATCGCCTATCACTTTTTAATTTTAAAACCCCACTTAGCTCTGATAGTTTTCCTTTAAATTTCGTTACAAGTTCTATAGCTGTGAATTTTTTCACGTGTCCATTCATAACCTTTTAGCACATAAAGGAGGGGGGGGGGGGACACTTGACTCCAACAATTTTTTCACTTTAAAAGCAAATATTTCAGAAACAGATCCCAAAATCAAACAACGGTGTTCTTAAACTCACAATATTTTTAAAAGACCTATTCAACGATACCCAGCAAGATTGGTTAGTCGAGAAAAAAAATTGACTCTTCATTTTACAAGAATGGGAGTTACCAAAAAAATAAAAAAATTTTTCAATATTTTATTTTACCGTTTTTTCCACCTAATTGATATATATATATTCATGCCAAATTACAGCTTTCTAGTACTTATAGTCGCTGAGTAAGACCGCGGACGGACAGACAGACAGACAGACAGACAGACATGGCGAAACTATAAGGGTTCCTTGTTTACTACGGAACCCTTAAAAACACCCGACACCATCTAGTGATGAGTAGCGAAACTACATATTCCAACTAATGTTTAGTTTAATTGATATCCGTAGCGCCATCTATAATATGCTAGAAAAAGCGTTAAACCCCAATAACTTTTAAACGGTTGAACTGTTTTACATCAAACATAGATAAAACACCATCGCAAGTAAACTTGCTGTCACGTAAAAAACTGCATCGATATCGGTAACTCCCTTCGAATGCTACGATGCCACAGACACACACACTGATAAACAGACAGACAGATGTTAATGTCCAACGTCACCATGCTAGTCCCCCACCTAGAGGTCCCGGGTTTAATCCCGGGTCCGGGCAAGTTGGAAAAAGACCTTTTTCAAATGGTCCTGGGTCTTGGATGTTTATTCATATATATAGGGTCATATATGTAGGGGTGTACATACACTCACGCTTTCGCACTAAATCAGCGTTTTTGCGGTCTAGGGAATTAAAGCCAGTCGCCTCGTGTCCGCCTACCGATTGTCGCGCACGTAGTTATAGTTCCGTACTCTATGTAAATTGCGTTACACGAACACTGAACCTTTTGATTTGACTATACCAATGTTGTGAGTTAAATCTAAGTCTGGTATCAATATATTCGGACATTCGTGAACTGCATTGTGTTGTTTTACTGGAGCACTATCCTTCTGAACATTACTGATCAGTGATTTACTCAAGGACAGCTTAGGGAAAAGACATTAGCAGAAAACCTAGCATATATATATATATATATATATATATATATATATATATATGTTATAAAATACGGTATCGTTCGGTTAGTATCCCGTAACACAAGTCTCAAATATACTTTGGGGCTAGCTCAGTCAGTGTAATTTGTTGCTTTATATTTATATTTATTTATTTTAAACATCTCTCTTTTATGTCCGGGGTCAACGTAGCTCATTTTAAAACCTACAGGCAAATAAATGTCACTTTCTCTGATCTCATTCTCAGCTGCAATGCCGTAAAATCTGGAGTTTGCCTACTTTTATACAAATAACACATATTATAAAAAAAACTTGCTTATTCTAGTACACCAACTAAACAAAACTTATCAGTATGTCTAACAAGAACATTATCCCCAATTTATGTATCTTAAACTAACTTAATACCTTTTAATACTTTAATAGATACTGCATCCTTAATTTCTATTTATTGGAAAAAAAAATACGTTCATAAAATACAATATTACACATCAAGAGTAGGGCAGATTGCCAGTCGGTGTACCCGTCAAAGTCATTAGGCCATTCCTTTTGAATTCGTCAAGAAAACTGAAATCACGAGAATTTTTCAGCTTAGCAGTGCGGTGCCATACACCACTATGAGCTATCTTTCACACAAGGAGAAGCATTTTCATATTGCAAAACGTTTAAAATATTTCCACAACATTTCTTGAAAAGCAACGTAGATATTTCAAACCCAGCTCTTGCGTCAATATTGAAAGTTACGATCGCAACCTAGTACAAAGTTAACCTGATTCGTTTAACTTGAAGCAAAGTTGGCGTTTCCGATAAATCGATATCCAAATAATAACTTATAAGTGACGTTATTTGCGCCGCGACGTAATAATCGTAATAATCCGTAGTTCAGAGTGTGTGCAATCTCTTCTGATTTTCAGGAGATTAATTCAGATCTGGGATTAAGTGATGTTATGTTTTGAAGAATCAAAGATTCAAATTATTATTCAGTAATGAGACCTTTACAGGCACTTTTACACGTCAATAAGTATAATTTACGTTACGTGTAAAGTATATTCAAATTTAATTTTATTTAAAGAAAAGCTACCGATACTAGCGCTTTGTAACGACCACTGCTGAAAAAGAAACGCCGAAAAAAAACTCATTTTCAGAGTATTGGTCGCCTACTTGCCAGAAGGGCTTTGTCATATTATTATTACTGTCTTTTAATTAATTAATACTTATAATATAATACAATGTTGACACGTTATGACATGTAATGCTTGCGAACAAGTAAACAAACATAAATTGCGTAATAAAAAATACTAAGTAGTCAAAAAAGCGAAGCCGAGCTGACCAGTCCCTCCCAGCAGCACCCGTTCACGAGTTGGCGCACGGGTCAGCCATCGTTAATCTAAACCATATTAGAGGGAATCCAACAATAGGCTGCAAGTCTAACAAAGAGCTATGGAACCAGCAATGTAAGAGGTATCTCTCCGGGATAGAATAATAAACACAGAAATCCGTAGAAGGACCAGACTCATCGACGTAGCCAAGATGGTAGCACAAAGGAAATGGCGATGGGTGGGCCATAAATACCGAAATAGAAGAACGTTGGGGCAAAGAAGTGCTGGAGTGAAAACCTAGAACTGGCCGCAGGGGCGTTGGGAGACCAGCCACTAGATGGACCGAAGATCTGATCAAAGTTGCCAGAAGTAAATGAGGAAAGCTAAAGATCGAACGGAATGACATGCACTGCTGGAGGCCTTTACTCAGCATTTGGTGTCTGAAGAATAAGAAGAACATAGGTACAGGACAGTAGACCGTATTTCGGCGAAATTACGCCTATAAATTACGTCACGTTTTTCAGAAAGAAATAAGTCAGCCTCAGAACTTCAGCCTCACATACAACACATTATGTTTAGACGGACAGGGTTCCTTGCTATTATACAAAAAACGCCGAAACCAACAAAGCCCCCGCAAGCACTTTTTCCTTTCAATCCTTTTTCACAAATCTCAATCACGAATATTTTTGCAATGTTTCCCAACAAACGTAGAAACACCACAAAACATGAACCATCAGCCGATTGCACGTGCGTAATCACAGCAATATCAATAAAGCCCTAACACAAGCCCATAAAGCACAATATCGCGCATCAAGCGTCATAACGCACCAATCATAATTCCTTTATCGGCACTTGGGACCGTAAAACAATGATATTAAATATTTATGTAGCTCCCATTTTATTTTGGCGGAGTCTCCGCACATCTTATATTTATATAAGTCTGTTATCCGGGTATGTGGTAGGTGATTCGCTTATTAGGTAGGTTCCGTACCCAAAGGGTAAAAAGGGGACCCTATTACTAAGACAACGCAGTCCGTCCGTCTGTCTGTCATCAGGCTGTCCTATTTTTTATATAAAAATCGGATTAAAATACTCAGTAGTCCGATGATCGCTATTGATCAGCATCATCGGACTGATAAGACTAAAAAGTCTCATATGTCCGATTGTCGGACTAATTATCGAACTACTGATACCAGAGGTGTATCTCATGAACCGTAATAGCTATACAGTCGAAGCTTCCACAGATAATGTATTTCTATTGCCGCTATAACAACAAATACTAAAAACAGAATAAAAATATATTGAAGTAGAGCGCCCAAACAAAAAACGTATTTTTTTGTAGATAGATAATCATTTTATTTGTGCCAAAAAGACACAAACTATACACTTAACTTACACAGGGAAAAGGAATCACAATAATACTATGACGAATGGTATAGAAACAAATAAAATACGTACGCAAGGTTAATAATAGATAATGGTACGGAACCCGTCGTGCGTGAGCCCGACCGCACTTGGCCAGTTATTTAAATCTCGTTTTATTTCGCTTTTATGCACTATTTTCAGTATTGTGATACAGTTGTTTTATGTTCATGCATTAATGTATGAAACAATAATGAGATACTTACATTGTTTTGTTTTTCTGAGTTCGGAATATAAGTCAATCGCAACTGTAACAGTCTTCTTATGATCCATAAAAAGTCTTCCCGTAACGCTATATAGACGATAAAATACTACACAACATGCTTCTGATTCTATAGGAAGGATTTAAATGGTGATTATTTGTTGATTCGATCAAAGATGAACGATTTTGTCATGAGCAGTTTATCGGACAAGGGTAATTCGTTGAGGGCTTAATTATAGACGTAAAAGTTACCGGCTAATGTTTAGCCATTTCCTAATATACGCCGACTGTAGTAGACGACTAAGGATTGATAATTAGCGATTTATTTTTCTGTTAACTACAACAAGACGTGTGTTGTTTTAGGTAACAAAAAGTAAATATTACACACAAGTTATGTACACGGAACAAAATGGAAATTATACTTAGATGACAGAATGATCTTGCCCCAAAAATGTTTTTTTGTTTTGTTTTAAACTTGTTATTATACGACAAAAAGTCCTCGCTTTTATATTTTTTTTAAATACATGCAAACATAAATACTACAACACCCACGTCTATGCAAAAAAAATCCTGGGGAATATTTCCCTGGGGATCGAACCTAGGTACTCCGGAGTAAGCCAGCATAGTCAGACTAGGTAAAGTCAACGTTTCTACATAAAAGCTTATAACAAATTGTGGAAAAACGAGCAAGAAACTACGAGTACTATAGTACGGGCACGTGATCGCCCAATCTTATTGTTTCTAATTACGTCTGCTTGCTCTGACATGACAATTACCCAGTTATTTTGTTGGCGAAATATTTATCCTGGTATTTTTTTCATATAGGTTGCGTAAACAACCACATAAATGGTTATAACAAATTACGGTTAGAACCACATAGCACTACGAATAGTACTTATAGTACGGACACGCCATCACCCAATTTCGATGTTTCTAATTACGTCTGCTCGCTTTTGGCATTTAAAGAGTTATTTTGTTGGCGAATATTTTACTTTGCTGGCGAAATATTGAACCTGAATCCTTTTTCTTAAAGGTAGCGGTCTTTAACTGCTAGACCACTACAAAAATGGTTATAACAAATTACGTGTGTAACTACTGATACTACGAGTAGTATTAGTACGGACACGCGATCGCCCAATCTCGCTGTTCTAATTACGTCTGCTCGCTCTGACATGACAATTACCGAGTTATGTTGTTGGCCAATAATTCGTTTGTTGGCGAAATATTGAACCTGGAACCTTTTTTTAATAGGTTGCGTAAACCACTACATAAATAGTTATAACAAATTACGCTTGGAACTACATGGCACTACGAATAGTACTTATAGTAAGGACACGCTATCGCCCAATCTCGTATTGTTTTTAATTACGTCTACTCCCTCTGACATTACAATTACCGACTTATTTGTTGGCGAATAATTTGTTTTGTTGGCGAAATATTGAACCTGGAACCTTTTTGTTATAGGTCGCGCCCTTAAACTGCTAGACCACTACGTAAATGATGAAAACAAATGACGCTTAGAACTACTAATACTACGAGTAGGCACGGACACGCGATCACCCAATCTTGTATTGTTTCTAATTACGTCTGCTCGCTCTGACATGGCAATTACCGAGTTATTTTGTTGGCCAATAATTGCTGCAACTTTGGCGGAGAATAGTTCTGTTCTCGTGTTAAAAGATTTTGTAACTACATTCTTTGAAATGTATTATTAGTTTTGAATACTTACAAGATATATTATTATGTAGTTTAAAAACTAAAGCCCGACTACGGGGAAGTTCTTACACAGTATCCGGGAGTCTAAATTTTTTTGTTCTGCACTGGTTCGCAGGGTAAGGTGAAAGCACTGGCTTTTTAAAAAAAATCTTGTCAATTTCGACCCGAGGATGCCGCATATCAATTGTCAACCCTTCTTGGGAATGCAGTTGTTGAGAAATACGTTTTCAGATAAATGACGACGTTATGCTTATTCTACACCAAATCAAGCTTAAAACGTAGACCAACGTTAAACTCTGTTTAAACCATTATCTACCCAAAACAGAACATTGACAGACGAGACATTATTAATTGCCATAATAAAGTAGGTATATATTTTTTGTATGATTAGCTCGTTGAAGTGGCAGTAGGCGGGACACATTGCGCGACCAACCGATAGTCAATGGGGTCAAAGGTTCTCAAATGGCGATCGCGTACTGGCAAGTGAAGCGTAGGACACTCTCGACGTAGTCAGATGACGTGACCAAGGTCGCTGGAAAGCGCTGGATGCAGGCCGCTGTTGATCGATCATTTTGGAAATCCTTGGGAGAGGATTATTACGAATTTTGCAATAAAATTGTCGACGATTCAAGATTTAGATATGATAGAGTAATAATGATATGGTAATTTAAATGATGAAATTTAATGGCTTAATAATCAACTTCAAAAATGTAGGAGGTTATACATTCGAATGTTCTTTTTAGGGTTCCGTAATAAACAAGGAACCCTTATAGTTTCGCCACGTCTGTCTGTCCGTCCGCGGTTTTACTCAGCGACTAGAAGTATTAGAAATCTGTAATTTGGCATGAATATGTATATTAATAAGGCGAAAAAAACGGTAAAATAAAATATTTAAAAAAAAATAGGGTAGCTTCCATACAAGTAAAGTGAAAAGTATTTTTTTTCTCGATTAACTAATCAATCGTTAAATAGGTCTTTTAAAAATATTGTGAGTTTGTCAACACCGTTTTTCGATTTTGGGATCCGTTTCTGAAATATTTGCTTTTAAAGTGAAAAAAATTATTAGAGTCAAGTGTCCCCCCGTCTATCTGCTAAACGGTTATACATAAACACGTGAACGTCCAATGCTGGGACATTGGACGTTAAACGAGTGAAATGATGATTACATTATAGACAGTTGTTGACGTCAGATCATTTACTTGTTTAACAACAACTAAGTTTACTGCCGCCTCCTAAGCGCAAGTACAGAAGAAGCGGTAACAAACTGTACTACAGCATTTTCTCTAATAACGTCAAGTTAAAATTAAACTGAAATTAAAATTTGATATGTGGACTGAGAATACATTGTTATAATATATGTTTTTGATAAAAAAAATTATGTCCCATGTGAAATTAATGTCAATTCATAATTAAAGTACATGTACCGATTGTACTCAAATTATGTCATACGTGTGTATACAAATACAGTCTTTTAAAATGGACCCGCGCCAAGCTCAAGCCAGATATTTTTGTTTTTAAGATAATCATCGGTTCCATATGAAGCCTTTTCATAAACTTCTTTCTTAACATAAGGTTTAAATTTTCTATCTGACATATCAAGGATCCATTCTGGCAATTTATTATTATTATTATTTTATGTTATAGGGCGGCAAACGAACAAGCGGGTTACTTGATGGTAAGTGATCACCGCTGCCCATAGACAACTGCAACACTAGCGGTGTAACAGAAGCATTGCCGGCCTTTCAGGAAGATAAAACTTTATACAGTTTCTCCTAAATGATTTACTGAGTGTTTTCAGCCTATAAATACGACTAAATCATTTATGTTATGTAAGTTTCTAACCGTAAAATCACTTGTTTTATTAACTTGCAATTTCTGATAAGCACCTACACACACTATACAGAACTCAACACTCTCAACTAGCGAAAAATTCTAATTACTGCAGATAACGTTGCTATAACGCTGTATTACCCTTTGATAATGGCGCAATTTTTCGTGGCCTCATTTCACGCTTAACTTTCGTACCTTTTGTAGCGAAATATACGGATGCCTGAATTTTTTGTGGCCGCAGTACCCCGCGACTGTGTGCGTGTTCTTTGTTTCGCTGGTTGGTGAAACGTGGTTATTAGTTATACATGTACAGTGTGGATGCTGTGGCTTTGTATCTGACTTCCAAAAAGAAGAAGGCTATCGATTCGTTACGATCTTTATAAATTATTTATTTCCCGATTATTCGAAAACGTCTGGAGAGATTTTTTGTTTTTGTTTTAAAGAGTTTATACTCGTCAAGTGGTCCTATAGAAATTTTATCAAATTTTGAAGGTCCATTTTTCTATCGATAATATTTCGTCTTAAATCCGCACATTTCGTTTGATCAAGTGTAAAAAATACACATTGTATAAATACCGTACATACATTCATATATATTTTTGCTAGACAATGCGATCGGACGTGTTTTAATTAATTTATTAAATACGCTTACTAAAATAGAAACTGTGAACTAGTTGTAGCAATGACATCGAAAGTAAATTAGCTAAGTCAGTTTTATTACGAAAGTGTGTCATTTGGGTAAATAATGGACGGTAGTCCCTTCAACCGCAGCGCGCTGACTCGCCGTAGTCCTCCGTCCACGCCTTCGACCCATCAACCCGAACCCAGGCCTATCCCGGAAGAAGATGTTGCTCTCGAAGTTATATCTACGCCCGAGATACAAAACTGGATGGTCTCTATTGAACAGTGCCTAAAGGAGGTATGTGCGATCTCTGGTGAAGGAAAATTAAACTCAGAGCGAAAGTTGAGAATAAGCTCCCTGTGCCGTAAAATGGGCCATAACACCTCACAGTTGGCCATCCAGTACCAATCGCTCAAACAAAAGGCCATTCAGGCGCATGTCACCATACAAGCTCTCAAAGAAAAGCGTGACCTCACACAGCAACTGTTGGACCTAAAAAATAGCATAGAGGAGTCCGTTAAACCCGTGGCAGGAGCAGTGTCCTTTGCCGACATGGTAAAAAAAGGAGAACAAAAATTCATCCAGCCGACCCATGTAAGTTCTGTCGTTATCTATCCTACTGACAAAACGAAGTCCTGTGAGCAGACTAAGACCCTCGTACAAAAAATAATCAGGCCTGAAGACATGAAGCTGCACGTGAGAGGTATGCGCATGACGAGAAACGGTGGTGTCATAATAAGCACTGAGAGCAAAGATGACATAGAAAAGTTGAAGAAGTCTTCGCAACAGCTAATGACCTCGGGTCTCACTGTGAATGACACGCATAGGCGCAAGCCCAGAGTAGTTATTATCGGAGTGCCCTCTTCTATGCAGGAATCTGAAGTTTTTAGCAGACTTTACAAACAGAACGAATTGAGCGACAAACTGCCAGGCATGAACTATGATGAATTTTTGTCCTCAATCAAGTTAAGCCATAAGTCAGGTAGGAAGAACGCCGAGACATGTAACTATGTCATTGAAGTAACACCTCATATTCGCAAGGCCATTATTATGCAAGAAAGGGTATTCGTGCATTGGTCATCGTGCCCTGTTCGAGACTTTACACTTGTAACTAGGTGTTTTAAGTGTCAGCAGTACGGACATGCAGCCAAATCATGCCGAGCGGATGACGTTACGTGCGGTCATTGTGCGGTAGTAGGTCATGATATTAAAACCTGTACAAAGAAGTCGGAGCCACCAAAATGCGCAACTTGCTTGCACTTCAAAAAACCATGCGGTCATAAGACAGGTGACCCTGACTGTCCCGCCAGAATTATTGCCGAAAAGAGATACATAAACTCCATAGACTATGAAGGATAAGAAACGCCATTTATTATAATCTTATTTAAGTACTTTTATTACTAGTAAGAAATATAATATACAAACTAAGTAGTTTAACGTATACAATTTAATTATACATAATTTTACATATGTTATTTTATAATAGCTGACCTAGAAATTTAATGTACGAATATCGATAGCTGAATCACACAAATTTTATTGTTTGCACTTTTTATGTAGGTTAAACATTAGGTATGTCATTGTTATGATTTAAAATTATTATTTATAACACACTTTTTTCTCTGGCCATATTTATATTTTTAGTAATAACTATTACTATGTAGATAGCGAGTCCTGGTGACCCGTAATTTCAGGTTCCTCGGAAACCTAGCATGGGCACCAGTCCTCCGCAAACACTTTAAGTAGACTTATATTAAGGTTAATCTTTTATAATTTTGTACGTAGGTTTGTAGTATAAGAAGAATTAAATACAGGTTATGCAGATATGTAGTGAGTCCTGGTGACCCGTAATTACAGGTTCTTCGGAAACCTAGCATGGGCACCAGTCCTCCGCAAACACTTTTATTGATTGATTAAGTTTTTTTCGTGTATATTTGTTATATAAAATTGTAACTATTTTTTGGAGGAAATAAATACATTTATTATTATTATTCATACAAACAAAGGGTTGTCCGTCTAGTTGGACTCCAGGAAACATATTTTGCTTCACTCGCTTGTTCCAAAGTCAAAGTCAAAGTCAACATTTTTTATTCAATGTAGGATAAATTTATCTTTTATTGAAGGTCATTTTTTTAAATAATATTTTAGTGCTTAAGCTAAAAACTACTAGCGTTTCGGAACGACCACTGCTGGGAAGATTACGCCGAAAGAAACCCAGTTCAGTATTGGTCCCTACCCAGCCTGATGGGCTATATTACAGTTACAAAGGTTCCGAAGGAAAAAAAACATGTATGGTATTCTCACAGACAAGAATTTAAGTTATGCATCAAATATGAAATACTTGATCTTTTTGCTCATCAGTCAAAGATTTAGCGAAACACGTTATCCATTCCGTCAACTTCGGAATCTATTTCATTTCTTCCACAAACAGATAAAGGCACATCAGCGATCAGCAAGTCCCGACAACGGAACAATTTGCGGGAAACGCCGCGTCACGGCCAAATCGCGCCCTTCTCAGATTTGACGAAATCTCCTGAGGGTGTAGGGTCGGCACGGTTTAATTTTGTGGCAAATTCTATTTTTAGGACACCATACTTCCATGAGTTGTTCAGGAGGTTCAGTTATTTGATTTGGTCACCGTGTTAGACATTCCTTTCTCCTGAATCTCAATTTCGTTCTAGTATTTTCTATTTGCTCTACTTTTCTTTGCGACTGCCTCCGTGGTCCAGTGGTCAAGGCGTTCGCCTTGTGACTTGGAGGTCATGGGTTCGATTCCCACTGGGAAGCATACTTTGTTAAAAGTTGTTTCCAGTCTGGATAGGATATTGCAGGCTTGAATCACCTGATTATCTGAAAAGAAAGATGATTTCGTGTTTCGGAAGGCACGTAAAACTGTGGGTCCCGAACGCCACCTAGCGTTTGATCATCAAACTATCCAAGGATTGGTTCCTGGTTTGCCCTTTGGGTTGTGGAGGTCAGACGGCAGTCGCTCTGTGTAAAAAGCAGGAACCTCGTCAAATCTCCTTGGTTAGGTAGCGGACCCCGGGCTCTGAAGCGTTACTGCTGAGGATGCAACCGGGAATACGTGAGGATGATGATGATTTTCTATTTGCTCTAGTCGGAGTAATTGTTTGGAAAGAGATGCATAAAAAGACAATTTTTTGGATGGTATAATGTTGTGGCTAGCCATTGCTTCCTTTATTTCACATACTAGTTAACATAATAGTCTATAGTGTGCACATTTGTTCACGATATTTTCCCTTACCGGATCACGATGTTCCTACAGGGTGACTTTCAAAACACCAGCAAATTCGGAGTAATTTTACTCCATGATACTAAAATACTTTCCATAAAAACAATTGTCGAAATATTTAAAAAAATCGCGTTTCCATACATATCAGCAAAATGAATTTTGTATAGCAGGACGAAATAATTTTTTTCGATTTTCAGTCTGTTTTACCCGACTGCACCAAAAGTAGGGTTATGTTTTTCGAAAGTTTGTATGTATATTGGAAGTATTTATGTATGTATAATTGTTTGGCACGCTTTTCAGCCTGAACGGCTCTATGATTTTTAGTTTGAGAGGTGTCGTTAGATTTGTCTTATTTCTGAGAGTGACACGGGGTATATAAAAAGGCAGTCGGGTTTTTAAAATAAAGACTTGTTTTTAAATAATAGTGTAGTAGGTGTTACCATGGACTGAACTCGCTCCTTAAATGTCGCGGGTGTTCAAAAATTAACCCTGTATAGCAAACTAAACTTTAGACGTAACAAAAAAGGTTTGTTCTAAGTAAATAAATATATACGGACAAATTACACAGATTGAGCTAACCCCAAAATAAGTTCGAGACTTGTGTTATGGGATACTAACTCAACGATACTATATTTTAAAACAAATAAATATATAGATAAACACCCAAGACCCAAAACAATTTGAAAAAGGTCCTGACCGGGGATCGAACTCGTTACCTCTGGACTAGCATGGTGACCACTACGCCACACACAAGTTCCGTTTCTTTATACTCGTATACGAGTATATATAAACGTTAGTGCCGACTTCTATCTATGATTATGTTATGATCACTCACATTCGAACTATTCCATCAAGAGCTTTCACATGATTGTAGGTTCCATTGTGTTACAAGTACCGCCTTAAGCCACGATATTTCTATAACAGCGATCCCTATACAATAGCCCTTTCTAATGCGGCAAGGCATTTCCTCCATCCCTTTTCGGTTTTACCGTAATGTACTTGAGAGAAGCGAAGTAATGATAATGACCCCACAATTTTGAATTATATAAAGAAGGCTTATTTTAGACAAGCTTTTATATTTAAGAAGGCATCGGCAAAGGAAAAACTAGGTAAGATTAAAATTATAATTGGCCAAGTGCGTGTCGGGCCACGCGCAGTGTAGGGTTCTATAATTACAAATGCCAACTTTGAGTTGATACCACTAAAAATGACGACAAACTAATTTTCAATTGAATTTGTATGAAATTTTCCTGTTCCCAGTACATTTTATAAGTTGATCGCCCATAACTTTTTAATTTATAAACCCTACTTAGCTCTGATAGTTTTCCTTTAAATTTAGTTATTAAACTATAGCTGTGATTTTTTTCACGAGTCCATATTTAACCGTTTAGCAGATACTGGACACTTGACTCTAACAAAAATTTTCACTTTAAAACCTATTATTTAGAAACGATCCCTGAATCGAAAAACGGTGTTTACAAACTCGTAATATTTTTAAAAGACCTATTTATCGTACACATGATTGGTTAGTCGAGAAAAAGGTATGACTTTTCAATTTACTTGTATGGGAGCTACTCTGAAAAAAAATTATTCAATATTTTATTTTACCACTTTTCTGCATAATTTATATACATACCTATGCCAAATCACAGCATTCTAGTACTTATAGCCGCTGAGTAAAACCGCGAACGGACAGACAGACAGACTGACTGACAAACATGGTGAAACTATAAGAGTTCCTTGTTGTCTAGGGAACCCTAAAAAGAACCTGACCAATATAAACTATCTTTTCATATTCCACTATGGTTACGGGTACTTCTTTCTAACCTCCTCTTGTATATGTTATAATATTATTAAATTAATCTAAGTTTACAATGAGCTCATTCTATGTCTAGGACTATCCTTTTTAAGGTATGTCAATGACTGATTATATAGTTAAAACACACTTAAATAATGTTTTTCACAAATTTATATTGAATGATAATACCTTGCCATCTCTTTCAAACTTTTTGATAAGTAAGGTGGAAGCTTAAAGTAAGGATTAGGGTTACATTAAAAAGACTGCAGAGAGAAAATAGGTCTTTAGGAACTTTAATCTACTGACAAGGGACCATCCATAAATTACGTCACACATTAAAGGGGAGGGAGGGATCATAAAATTCATGACGTCACAAAACAAAATCTATATATAACACCAATATAACAAAGGCGAAAGTTTTTGAGTAAGTGTGATCACGCGCAAACGGCTGGACCAATTTTGATAAAATTTGGTATGCAGGAAGCTGACACCCTGGATTAACACAAAGGCTACTTTTTCCGCAGGTAACACCGCGGGGCGCTAGTAAGCAACAAAACACAAATGTTTTACTTATAATAAAGTAACTTGAAATTATTTCCAGCTTTGATCGATTGTTTTTTTTTTAAATTAAATAAAAAATCGCTGTCTGTGACGTCACACTGGGGCTGGGGTCTCAAAATTGTGACAAGGAGAAGGGGGAAGACAAAAGTCATGAAATTCTCGTGACGTAATTTATGGATGGTCCTCAAGAGCAAGCTCATAAAAAGCAAAACATGTGACAAAGATCTTTATTTTTAAGTACTAGATTTATTCGTCTTACCGTGACGCGAGCCTTATCTCCTTCTATGGTATATTTCAGTAAACTCGCTTTCCGCTTGAACTACTAAACATCGAAAAGATGTTCCCAACAAGCTCGGTGTGATGGACAAAGCTACAAATCTCGGCGGCCATTGCTACAGGATTTGTTGCATCGACTCGAATGCACGCGGAACATGCCATGCACGAAGCTGCTGCGTTTGTAAGCCTTGAGACCCATTTAGACAGTGCAAGTTTTGTTTAGACCGTTCAAGTTATTTAAGTAAATAAATAATATATAAATATATATAGTGCGTTTGTTTAGGTATTTAAAAGAATGTAAACAATCGTTATTGAAATCTACACTTTATAATTCAATAGCTTTGCAAGTTACAAATTATTTATTGTTTACATTCTTTTAAATACCTAAACAAATGGATTATAGGGACAAATAACACTGCATTGAGCTAGCCCCAAAGTTAATTCGAGACTTGTGTTATGGGATACTAACTCAATGATACAATATTTTATTACAAATACATATATAGATAAACATCCAAGACCCAGGACAATTTGAAAAAGGCCATTTTCCAACTTGCCCTGATCGAACCTGGGACTAGCATGGTGGTTACCATGCTAGTCTACTCCACGGAGGTCGTCATTATATATATTTATTTCTTCAACAAGTTTAATTGCTAGGCAAATTAAAAAATCCCCGACGACACCACCTACATGTAATTTCTTTGCCATCTAGTGACAAGTGACGGAACTAAGTAATATTCTTACTAAATTTACAATCTGTTTCTGCTATCTCTTTCGCACTTAGATTTTATGACAGAGATAGACCGAAACCCGCCGCGTGCGCCCGCATCACTTAACGGAGGCCCTTATATTTTTTTAAAACCGTTAAAAGCCGCCCTGGTCTTCTAGATTAAAAAATTAAATGTACCAGTTGTTTCTTTTCCCGCGCAGAGAGTAGAAGCTTTTTTTTCGAAATAATAGAAATTAGGAATTTGTTAATAGGCGATACAGGTAGCAATCCATCACTATTTTGATGGCTATTTTCTACCATTGCTCTGAAAGTAGCCTTTGAGTCTTGTGGCCCTGGGCACTGCCTGCTTAGAGTAGTAAGATCCACAATACTCTGTCAGCCCCGTTAAGGATAATGACGTGATAGTAAGCTGGTTAAGCTTATTCCTATAGATGTGCCTGCATGAGTAAAAAAATTTCCTCACGCAGGCAGCCTAAAATCACATACCTAAGCATAACAACGCTTGAATATCAAATTGTATAAAAATTACCAACTTAAAAATAAAATTCCACGTGACGAAACGAAAAAATATTGTCTGTCTGGCTGGATACATTTTAATATGTAACCAAAAAGTTCGGCCACATCAAACAAGCCTTTTCCGAGTCATTGAGAAAAATACACACTCGAAAACATTTGTACAAACTCAATGGAATTTTAAAAACTTTTGTTTATCAGGCCCTGTTAAATGACTCTTCTTTTATTTATTGCTGGCTTCTGAACAGCGAATTCTTTCATGGGTAAAAAAAACCGGATTACAGGTCTATAAAAAATTACGTTTGTTGTATGGGAGCCCCACTTTGATATTTATTTGTTTCTGGTTTTAGTACTTGTTGTTATAGCGGCAACATTAATACATAATCTGTGAAAATTTCAACTGTCTAGATATCAGGGTTCATGAGATACAGCCTGGTGACAGACAGACAAGCAGACGGACGGACGGACAGTGAAGTCTAGTATCAGGGTCCCGTTTTTACCCTTTGGGAACGGAACCCTAAAAGACATAGAGGTGGTAGCCATGCGACTTAGGGTGCATAAGTTCAATTCTCACTAGACGCAATTATTTCCGTATTTTTACGGAAATAATTGCGTCTAGTGAGGATGAGGAGTCATGTATGACGACCTCCGTGGCGTAATGGTCAACACACTAGTCCGCCTATCCGGAGGTTCTGGGTTCGATTCCCAGCCAGGACAAGTTGGAAAATTTCCTTTTTCAAATTGTCCTGGGTGTTGGGTGTTTATCTAGTTATGTATTTATCATAAAATATAGTATCGTTGGGTTAGTATCCCATAACACAAGCTTATGCTTATTTTGGAGCTAGCTCAATCTGTGTGATTTATATATATATATATATATACACAATACAATACAATACAATACCCTTTATTGCACAAAATAAATAAATATATAATTAATAAATCAGGACAATTATCTTAAAAACTAAGAAATGCGCAAAAGGCGGCCATATTGCTAAGCAATTTCTTCCAGGCAACCTCTTTATATAGAAAATAGTAATGGGAAATTAGGTAGTGCGGGGCGGTCAATATAAACATACTTATATACAATATTAAAAATAAACATACATATACATCTTACATAAATACATACAACTTACACTGAAAACAAAATGATATTAACAGTACGAGATGAAGAGAAATGGATGGATGGAGATATTTATTTACCTTTCATAAGGATAGAAAATAAGATTTCACTTGGGATTTGAAGCTGGCTAGTGTTTCAGTGCGTCGGATAGTAAGTGGTAGTGAGTTCCATAAGCGTACGGCTCGAACAGAGAAAGAAAGCGAGAAAAAGTCAGTGGAGTCAAAAGGAAATCTAAAAGGATCTTATTTTGGAGCTAGATCAATCTATGTGATTTGTGTGTATATATATATATATTTTTATATATAGACGTGAGTGTACTTCGAGGAACCAAGCGACCATTTCAAGTATATGCAATTTGAAGTGCGCCTATAACCCGACCATGAATAAATGTTCGGTCGGTGATAGAGACAAAACACGGCACTCTTATCTTTTTCTTCTTTTAGAAATCGCAATAAGACTATCTTGCTCTATCCAAGCGTGTCAGGCCTTTTGGAAAAGCCGATGCTGTTGTCCTTCTGTCGCTCTGTCTCGCTCTAGCGAATGACAGTTCTGGGCGACAGAAAAGGATAGCAATATAAAAAAGTGCTGCCAGATGTAGCCCAACCCTTACTTATCAGAGTACCTTCTGGAAAAAAATTCCATCAAATCCGTTTAAACAGAAAGCAACATGTCATCATTTGAAACCGCTAAAAGGCACTTGATACGAAGATTTCATTTCGTCGAAAAATATGTACTTACGAGATAAGAAATATAATTTGCGGAATTGGCGGCGACGCACATCAAACGAGTGATATTTCGAAAGCGGTCCTTAGAGATTATGAGACGATTTTATCAGGGTCTTTTTCCACTGGCGTGGAGCGATGCAAGGCGAGGCAAGAATTGAACTCTTTGGCTCTACTCGTGAAATGAAGACTAGCTATTTTAAAGGTTTCTCGTTTAGTTGTCATGTTTTATAAACGAAGAACTGAACTGATTGTTATCTATAATCAATAATATTTTTGATGAGATTAGCAGTTTTCAGCTAAGTTTTCTGATAGACTTTCACCCCCTATTGATACCCCCGTAGAAAATGATTTTTTTTAAAATAGTTAAAATAAGTAGTAATTTCTTTTTAACCATCAGTTCTTATGTCATATTTCACATTTCTAAGTTCAAAATAGACCAAGTTTCATACAACATTTCTACCCTCACTTCAACTCCACTTAGAGATAAATTTCCAAAAAAAGATTTATTAGTGTACATAGTCATGCAAGGAACGCCTGCGCAAAATTTCATAATTCTAGACCCAATGATTTTAGCTGTGCGTTAATCCATCAATCAGTCAGTTTCTTCTTTTGATCTCCTCCCTCCCCCCCCCTGCCCTGGACTGGCGCGTCAACGGAGCCAGAATAATTGTCGAGTGTTTTAATTTATTTTTATTTATTTTTTTACGTATGTAGTGACAAATGACTAATCAAGCTAGTCTCAAAGTAAGTTTGAGATTTGTGTTATGGGATACTAACTCAACGATAACATATTTTATAACAAATACATACATAGTTAAACATCCAAGAGCCAGGACATTTGAAAAAGGCCATTTTCCCACTTGCACTGACCTGAGATCGAACCCGCAACCTCTGGGTGGCGTACTAGCATGGTGAATACTACGCCACGGAGGTCGTCAACCTTTCTATCCTTTTTTCATCTTGCTTCGTTTTAACAATGGAAAAACACCATACGATGTATACACAGTTTTATTAGAAACTCGTATTCTCACAAACGATATGTTTCGTTTTGCGTCATTTCATATTACGACATAAGAGGGTGTTCTTCGCTTTCAATATATTAGTATGAAGATGAATCCACAAACGACATACATTCGAAATACTCTTGTAAAAGCAAGTAGACAATATTCTAGCTACATTTTTCCCTGTGCCTGTGTAATTTTTGTAGCAAGGTTAGTCCATTATGCGAGTACAGCCTCGCATCAAAAATCACTGTCACTAACCATAGTGAAAGCCAACGAATATTATCACTTGTATATTGTAAACCTTTGACTATTATTACGATATTATAATCTATGCCAGTCTATAATCTTGTGATCTTGGCTTGAGGTCGTCAAAGATGATATGCGTGCTAATCGTCTTACAACCAAGGATGCTCAAGACCGTGCAAAGTGGAGAAGAAAAAGTCGGAAAGCGGACCCCGGGCTTCTCAGCATTGCAGCTGAGGACGCAACTGGGAAAATGCTGAGATGAGAGAGAGAGTCTATAATCTTGTGATTTAGTATATGGCAATCCTCTATGTGCTAATGTGAAATACTTTAGCAGTGATTTGCTAATAAATAACCGGGCAAGTGCGAGTTGAACTCGCGTGGAGAGGGTTCCGTACAATATCAAAGATTTTTTTGTAAGTGAACGTATATTGGGTTTACCACTTCATTTCCAATTAATAGAATTCTTATATTATTTTTCCCGTAATCTACAAGCATTGAATTATATTCTGCACTTTTTTCAAAATTTTCGGCTCAGTAGTTTCGGAGATAAGGGTGTTCTTTCATGAATAAAATCAAAACGATTTATTTTAAAATAATAACAAAAATATATTTGAGATCTTCATAACAAACCCTTTTATTTTATATGTATACGACACAATAAGGTTTGCAAAACTTTTTTTAATTTCCTTATTTGTCTCTCAAAAATTACCCTTATTTAAAAAATGATATTCTTATACTTATTTTTCCTGTAATATACAAGCAATGAACTAAATTTTGATTTTTTTCAAAATTTTAGGCTCAGTAGTTTCGGAGATCAGGGGGGGAATGGTAAATTTTTGTCTTGTTTCATGAATAAAATCAAAACTATTTACTTTATAATAATAACAAAAATATATTTGAGATCCTCATAATAAGCCCTTTCATTTGATGTATAACACAGTATCACAGTATATGTATAATAGTTTGCAAAACATTTTTTTTTAATTTCCTAATTATCCCTTAATAATGACTCTTATTTAAAAAAAAATATTTGCTTTGCACATCTGTATTTGAGACATAGGATTACACCATCCTACCGAATTTCACTTGAATCCAGTCGTTTCGGAGCAAATTGGCTGTGACAGACGGACCGACAGACAGACGCACGAGTGATCCTATAAGGGTTTTGTTGTTTCATTTTTTGGACGGAGCCCTAAAAAACTTGTCATTGAAAAAGTTGAAAAAGTTGGATAAGCAGAGGGACAGTTATGTAAAGTTAAAGTATTTAAAGGGAATTATCATTCACCATCATCATCATTTCAGCCATATAATTTCCACTGCAGGACATAGGCCTCTCCCAAGGATTTCCAAAATGACCGATCTAGAGCAGCATGCATCCAGCGCTTTCCAGCGACCTTAGTCAGGTCGTCAGACCACATTGTAGGTGAGTGTCCTACGCTTCGCTTGCCAATACGTGGTCGCCATTCGAGAACCTTTTTGCCTCATCGGCCATGGATTCATCGCGCTATGTGTCCCGCCCACTGCCACTTCAACGAGCTTATCCGCTGGGCTATGTCAGTGACTTTTGTTTTCCAACGAATTTCCTCAATTCTGATTCGATCACGTAGGGAAACACCGAGCGTAGCCCTCTCCATAGCGCATTGAGTGATAGTCATTCGAGTTGATAGTATTGCGATAGTTAGATAGTGATAGTGAACCAGTGTCTCAGGTTGGACCGCTATAACCTCGACATTATCCATGGTGCGTTTTCTTCAGGGCAATCCGATGAAATACGGACAGATTTTCTTGACAAGGTCTGCGAGTTCGGGTTTTTCATGCTCACTAAAATGTCCCTCTAATATGGTTGAGTTTAACGATGGCTGATCCGTGCGTCAACTCGTGAACGGGTGCTGCCGGGAGGGACTGGTCAGCTCGGCTTCGCTTTTTTTGACTACTTAATATTTTTTATTACGCAATTTATGTTTGTTTACTTGTTCGCAAGCATTACATGTTATAGTGGGGCGCACTATAAGTTTCCGGAATGAATATGAAAAAATACTATTAAAGGTACAAAATTAATTTATTGTTTTTCAAAATAATCTCCCTTGGCGTCTATGCACTTTTTCATTCGATGAAACCAGTTTTGAAAACTTTTGTGCCACTTCTCTGTGGTGACCTCTGAAACGTGTTTTTCATACTCCTCGACAGCCTCTTCTGGTGATGAAAATCGTTGACCGCGTAATTGGTTCTTAATTTTTGGGAACAGAAAAAAGTCACAAGGTGCCAGGTCGGGACTGTATGCAGGATGACTCATGAGTTCTACATTTTTCGCCTTCAAAAAGTCGTTTGTCTGTCTGGCCGTGTGAGAACTAGCATTGTCGTGGTGCAGGATGATACGGCGTTTACGGTTATTTTTACGGAGTTCGTCAATAACTTCCGGCAAACAAATGGTCGTGTACCAGTCACTATTCACTGTACGACAATTCTCTAAAGCAACAGTAGCCACGTGTCCAGTTTATTAAAAAAAGAAGCAATCATCCGCTTAGATGCACTTTTTACGCGCGCCACTTTGGTTGGTTTCGGCTCATCTTGAAAGACCCATACGCTCGATTGCTGCTTTGTTTTGGGATCGTAGCAATAAATCCATGTTTCGTCACCTGTTACTATATCCCACACCAAATTTGACGCACCTTCGTTGAATCTGGTAAGCATGGCACTGCACCAAGTGACGCGGTCCGTTTTTTGAGCCTCGGTCACGTTGTGTGGGATCCACCGCGAGCACAGCTTTCTCACACCCAAATGTTTGTGTACGATTAATCGTATTTGACTCATGCCTATTTCTAATGATGCGCGAATTTCATGGTAGGTCACATGCCTGTCTGTTTCAATCATACGGCGCACAGCATCGATGTTTTTGTTGGTCACAGCGGTGGACGGCCGACCATCGCGAGATTCGTCACTGAGATTGATACGACCACGCTTGAATTCTGCAAACCAGCTATAAACAGTTGTCTTGCATGGTGCTTCATTGCCAAAAGCTGTTTCAAGCCGAGCGATGCTCTATTGAGCTGTCAAATTACACTTAAAATCGTAGAAAATCATACTACAAAAATTTTCCCGAGTTAAATCCATGTTGATGCAGACACACAATTTTTTAAATGGCGCCACAAGGTAAAAACAAAAGACAGTCAGATGAAACAAACTGCATTCTACAGCCAAAGAGATCTATTTTCAAATGTTGCAATAAATTTTTAAATATTGTTTATGTAAGTGGCCAGTTCCGGAAACTTATAGTGCGCCCTATGTAATGTGTCAACATTGTATTATATTATAAGTATTTATTAATTAAAAGACAATTATAATAATATGACAAAGCCCTTCTGGTGAGTAGGCGACCAATACTGTGAAAATGAGTTTCTTTCGGCGTTTCTTCTCAGCAGTGGTCGTTACGAAGCGCTGGTATCGGTAGCTTTTCTTTAATAATAAATTAAATTTTAATATACTTTACACGTAATATAAATTATACTTATTGACGTGTAAAAGTGCCTGTAAAGGTCTAATTACTGAATAAACATTTGAATCTTTGAATCTTTGATCATTAAAAATTCGAGTTTAAGAATCCCTTTACCTTAGACTTTTCCATACAAAAGTAGTCTCGCTTTCATTTTGAAATGACATGTGAGATATCGGCAGTATTTTGTAGTTTTAAGGAAATTGCATATATCTAGGCACATAACTAGTTTCCGACAGTCAAATATGCACTAGAAAGAAAATATGAGAGTGTAGAAGTTTTTCATACTGATGGTAAAATATGTTTATTCTCTTTTAAGCTCATATTTTGACTGTGAAAACTAGTTACGTGAATATGCAATTTCTTGAAATTACATAATTTCGCCAATATCTGACATGCCGTTTCAAAATAAAAGCTAGACAACATTTGTATGGAAAAGTCTGATTCTGTCCAGGGTAGGGCGACTCTTAATCACTTGGAACCTTATGATAAGAATACACGATATTATGAATGGCTCTAACAGCCCTTATTGCGTTTATTTGAGTTCCGTACCCAAAGGATAAAAACGGAATTTAGTACTAAGACTCCGCTGTCCGTCCATCCGTCTGTTTGTCTGTCTGTCAACAGTTATATCTCATAAACCGTGATAGCTAAACGGTTGAAGTTTTCACAGATGATTTAATTTTTATTGCTGCTATAGCAAAAAATACTAAAAATAGAATAAAATATTCAAGGGGGGCTCCCATTCAACAAACGTGATTTTTTGCCGTTTTTTGCTTGATATTAATAACATCAACAGGTAGACGCTTGAAATATTCTCAGAATTTTTAAACATAAATAATTAAATTATAATAAAATAAATATTTAAAGGGGGCTTCCATACAACAAACGTGATTTTGTACAGATAGTGGTACGGAACCTTTTGTACGCGAGTCCGACTCGCGCTTGACCGGCTATTCATTTTCACGTTAGGTCTTTAACCAACTGCAGTTAATAGAACTGTTTTCAAAACTGAAAAATGGAATTAAATACAGGGAGTTCTCTGTAACCTACTTTTGACAATAGCATCTTTCAAGATATACCATCCACCTCGGTCATACACTTTAAATTAAAGCATGTGAACATTATACTGTCGCAGAATAAAACAAAAATATATGACGACCACCGTGGCGTAGTGGTCATCATGCTAGTCCGCCACCTAGAGGTTCCGGATTCGATCCCCGGTCAAGGAAAGTTGGAAAATGGCCTTTTTCAAATTGTCCTTGGTCTTGGGTGTTTATCTATTTAAAAAATATAGTATCGTTGAGTTAGTATCCCATGACACAAGTCTCGAACTTACTTTGGGGCTAGCTCAATCTGTGTGTTTTGTAGGTATATATTTATTTATTTATATTATTTAAGGGACAAATCACAAAGATTGAGCTAGCCCCGTAGTAAACTTAATCTAGGGTTATGGGATACTAACCAAACGATACTATATTTTATGATAAATACATATATAGATAATCATCCAAGACTAGGAAATAGGCGTGATATTATGTATGTATGTATCCAAGACTCAGGACAATTTTAAAAAGGCTATTTTCCAGAAGCGCCATATAAGGCATATTGGCACCTAAAACTAAGCGAAATAAAAAACAATGTTTTTTATAATGTTTATTAATACTCCCTCTCACATCATTACACTGTATTTACAAAATACAAAACAAAAAAACGCCAATAATTAAGGGGCTCCCGCCCGCTAGTTAAAAATGCTTTGTCGTACAAATTATACGAATTACACTTATAACATCTTCTACTCATTATTATAAGGAACATAGCTAGATAATTCATCTACCGAACTATATACTGTATTATCTACTTTACAAGTATACAAGATGGGAAAGTTAACAGTTTCAGGCAAGGCTAGATCTGCACTCACTTTAAGGGGATTTTTCTTTAATAAATATTTTTATCAGGTCAGATAATTTGGATACAAATAATGATTAGCATTTTTTTTATTCTTACGTGAGTAAAATTTATCTTGAATTTTGTAAAACGGTTTACTCACGTAATTAGTCCGAAAGACCGACCAGGTTTTAATCGCTAATAGACGATTATCTACTCGTATTGGGAACGGCGACCCGACGTTTGCGGTTCTTTCTTGTTAGGCATTTGCCACAAAAATATAAATATGAAAATTAGAAAAACCGAAGGATTTTTATTACGGTCTCCAATTATGTTGAATCCGATTTTCATAAAATCCATTTCTCAAAAATTTCTGTTAATGTGTAAGTACTTTATAACCTTGACAAGATACCTAGTAGCATTTTATTGAAAATGTTAATTTTATTTCAAATAATTTGGAGTATATATTGCACACAATTATGCTTTAACAACTTGTCACCTTAAAGCGCTGGACACACTGAAAAAACGTAAGACGCAGACGGGGCGCAGCGCAGACATACATCTCCTCCGCGTCCCTTTCATACAAAATACTCGTATATAGAAGCGTCGCACCGCACAAGACAGAAAAGCGGTGCCGTCTTTCCTGTGTGTTCTGCGCCCTGACTGCATCTTACGACTTTTCAGTTCACTGTGTCCAGTTCTTTAGAATTTAACTTTTGCAAAAAGCGAAGTTCGCAATTAGTACTTAAGACGTTTAGTTAAATAAATGTTTAAAATGAATACGTGTCCATGTGCTCTAAGTTAGCGTGAACATGGTCAGTAACGTTTTGTCAGAACAACGCCTTACAATCAGAAACCCGAGCACTACTAGAACCACACTTTCAGCGAATTTCCACTCAACTAATTCCAAATTCCAACAACATACAACTCATTGCAAAATTAGCTAACTCACCAACTCAGCAGCTCAGCTCACATCTCAGTTAGCTATAGTTATCCATAGTTAGCTATCGTTGTCTGTAGTTAACCGAAGTGAGCGCAGATCTAGCGTAACAAAATAAACGCGATTTTGTAACAGTGAAAAACAGTCGATAGATTTTCTTTTATAAATTTATTTGTCATTATTTCCTAATAATAAAGTTGGACCTCTTTGTAAAGGCTACTTCACACTTTGATTAGTGATTAGTGCGAGTTCTTACATTTGTTGCGAGTGCGAGTAGAAAATGTATGAACTCTCACTAATCACTTCTCAAAGTGTAAAATAGCCTTAAGTTTGTAGGACATTTAATGAAACCTATTCGTAGACAGTGTTTTAAATTGAAAGGATTTTATACGGTCAAAGTTGTAAGAACTAAATAATTTGTAAGATAATATTGTAATGGAATTAAAAAATACTTATTTAGAGTAATTTGTGTTCTCTCGTAAATAATTTTTCTAGTTGCATGCCTGCAATAAAGCGTAAAGTGCGAATTCAAATTTTTTTGCAATTGATCAATAGTTCAAATTGTATTTTTTTTTCTGGGCGTAAATTTACAATCGGCCATAGAAAAATAATATTATACAAAGCATATTGGATTTACCTATGACAAAATAAAGGCCTTCTTCATCACACTAATGGTCAGTTCAGGCAGAAAGGAGCGCAGCGGAGAGGATTTTTTTATGTTACTTCAAAATAAACAGCTTTTAGCAAAAACTGCAAAAACGCGAGCAAGCTCGCGCGGTCTCGAGACCGCGCTCGAGGCACGAGCATTTTGTCATGATTAACCATTTGTATACTTAAGGCTATGGTAATACGGTATTATTTTCAATTGAGTTACTAAATTGCTCTGGCATTTTTCCTCTCTGTCTGAACTGATCCTAATTAGATGTGATGTCATGTAGAAATGCATTAAGTTTTTCGAGCGTAATCGTGAGACCAATACGTCAGTACTGACATCAAGACATCCACGAATTTTTTAAACATTTATTTATATTGTTTTATGCTTTCTACAAGTATTAAATGTGTTCATAAAATTGTTCTTCATTTTCAATGTACTTATATTAATGTATAAGTGCAATAAGAATATAATAGAGACAGATAAAATACAGAAAAATGCTTGACCCGGACATTTTGAGAGTAGAACACTACCTAAACGCTCCGCTTGCAATAATAACTAAAACAGTGTTTTTAATTTATGAAAGACATTATATTAATCTAGTCGCAGTAAATAGTTCATCAAAGTTTGTTGCGCTGGCAAAGTTGCGGAGTGTTGTGTATGTTAACGTTATACTTGTGTGCGGGCTTCACCTTATTGCAAGCGTACAATAAACAGTGTGCTACTAGCAGTCCGCGGTTTCACTTGTCTCCCTATAAAGGAACCCAACACTGGCGACGATATCTACCCACAATGGCCCAATCGTTTTGTGGAATTTTATCTACTTTCGACCACAACGTTAGCGAATGGAAAACCTACAAAGGGCGAATTACGCAATGGTTCATCGCAAATAATATCAGCGCGCTAACAGATGCGACGGGAACAAGGAGGCGAGCGATAGTACTGAGCGCACTCAGCGACGGTACCTACAAGTTGGCAGCGGACTTGGCTTTGCCTAAAGATGTGCAGGAGGTGCCGTATGAAGATTTGGTGACCTTACTGGATGGTCACTTCACCCCAAAGCGATGCGGATTCAGCGAACGTCACAAATTTTACGCAGCTACGCAGCAGCCGGGCGAGACATACACGCAATGGGCGGGTAGATTGCGTGGCCTCACGGTACATTGCGGATTTAGCAATGTTGAGGAGGCACTGCGTGATCGGTTTGTGATGGGGATGATAGCTGGTCCAGAACGTGAGAAGTTGTTCGCGCGGGACTTGGAAACCTTAACCTTGGCGAAGGCAGTGGAGCTGGCGGAGAGCGTACGGTGCGCGCGCGCAGGCGCGGCGGCCACCATTTCTACCTCCGTGGATCAAGTTTCCGTGTTAAAAATCACGAAGGGACCTAATAGTGCTAGATCTTCTAATGCCGGGAAAGAAAGTTGCACCGTATGCGGTCGTACTAATCATAAATCATCTCAATGTCGTTTTGCTAAGTATAAGTGTCGGAAGTGTAACACGGTAGGCCATTTACGCAAGATGTGCAATAAAATAAACTACGTTTCTACGGGGCAGGTGAGCGAGGACGATGACGACGGTAAGTCACTTTTTAACATTTCCTCACTCCGGGGGGAACCTCTGACAGAGACGGTAGAAATAAATGGTCTTAAATTACAATTTCAAATAGATAGTGGATCGGCGGTAACGGTCATATCCGAATGTACTTATAATAGATTGTTTAAAAGTATATCCTTGTTAACGTCTCATAAAAGGTTCCACAGTTATACTGGGAACACAATGGAATGTGTAGGCTATCTGCGTTTGCCTATAACATACTTAGGACGGACGCACCCGATTGATGTACATGTAATACGAAACGGAGGGCCGCCACTTCTAGGCAGGGATTTCATTTCTATATTTGAATTAAAATTAACTCCAGTTAATTTCCTTAAAAACAGTCAGTGTACCTTTGAACATTTGAAATCACAGTTTCCGGAAGTGTTTTCAGATAAACTCGGTGTGTTTAAAAATTACCGCGTAAAATTAGAACTAAAAGGCGATGCAAAACCAATATATTGCAAAGCGCGCCCCATTGCATTTGCGTTACGTAACAAGGTTGATATGGAGATAGAACGGCTAGTAAACTTGGGAGTGTTAAAACCGGTTCAACACTCCGCGTATGCTTCGCCTATTGTACCCGTGCTTAAACGAGACGGCTCGGTAAGGTTGTGTGCTGATTACTCTGCTACGATCAACAAACAACTGGTTATAGAACAATACCCGTTGCCGACCGTTCATGAATTATTTTCGAAACTACATGGCGGTCAACAATTCTCGAAAATTGATTTGTCTATGGCGTACAACCAATTTTTGCTTGATGAGGAGTCTCAGCACATAACATGTATCAATACACATCGGGGTTTGTATATATATACGCGTTTAGTGTTCGGATTGTCAAGCGCACCGTCTATTTTTCAACGCGCCATGGAAACTGTGTTATCTGGGTTAGACGGTGTGTTATGCCTGTTGGATGACGTACTGATAACGGCAGAAACTCCAAAGTTACACATGGAAAAATTACACATAGTACTAAAAAGGCTTCAGGACGCTGGGCTAACCGTGCGCAAGGACAAATGCGAATTTTTTAAGGATGAAATCAACTATTTAGGTTACGTAATCAACAGGGACGGGTTGAAAAAGGATCAGTCTAAAGTAAAAGCTGTTATTGATGCCCCTATACCAACCAATGTTAATACCTTGCAGTCATTCTTAGGGCTAATTAATTATTATAGAAATTTCGTCCCTCAAGCATCTAGCATTTTGAGTCCCTTATATGACCTACTAAAAAAAGGCGGAAAATGGCAGTGGACTGCGATTCATAATAATGCGTTCACTAAAATTAAGAAATGTTTAATTTCCGATCAGGTTCTAGCACATTTTGACTTAAATTCTAAGACAATACTGACTGTGGACGCTTCTCCTCAAGGCCTTGGAGCAGTCCTATCGCAAGTAGGTAAAGACGGATTGGAACGCCCAATATCATACGCGTCCCGGACGTTGAATTCCGCCGAAAAGCGCTACTCTCAAATTCAGAAAGAGGCAACCGCTATTATATTTGGGGTGAAGCGGTTCCATCAGTATTTGTACGGTAGGTCAGAACCGTTCGTATTACGTACCGATCACAAACCTCTCATTACTATTTTCGGGCCATACAAGGGCATACCGGAGGTATCGGCTAATAGGTTACAGAGATATGCAATGTTTTTAAGCGCATATAATTACACAATAGAATACGTACGTAGTGCTGATAACAACGCGGATTACCTGTCGCGAGCGAGTATACCTCACGACGAGCGAAATTGGGCGCGGGAGGACGACCCGGGAGACTCGCTCGCCGCTGTCAATTCTACTCCTATCGACCGGGCGACTTATATCAATTTCGTGGTCGAGGGTGGATTGCCGGTTACTTTAAAAGAGTTGCAAAATGAAACGGCAAAGGATTTTGTTTTAAGCAAAGTAGTAAATCACGTACTTAATGGCTGGCCAAGGAAATTGTTATCAGATACAGGTATCAAACCATATTATTTGTGTAAAACACAATTAGCCTATGAAAATGGATGTCTTATGAGAGGCCATAAGGTCATAATTCCCGAAAAGTTACGTGTAAAAATTTTACGTGAGTTACATAACTCACATTTGGGAATTGTGAAAACGAAAGCAGAGGCTCGGGCGCGGTTTTGGTTCCCAGGTGTAGACGCAGCCTTAGAGTCTATGATTAACTCATGCAACATTTGTCAACAACTTCGGCCGTCCCCGCCGCGTGCGCCGCTAGCTCCTTGGCGGTACCCGCCTGTACCGTTCTATAGGATACACATTGATTTTCTAGGTCGTTTGAACAATCAAATGTTTTTGGTAATCGTAGACGCACACACCAAATGGGTGGAAGTTTACGATGTAAGTGCATCCACATCGTCTACAGTCGTTATCGAGAAATTATATGATTTTATGTCAAAGTACGGCCTACCACATACAATCGTTAGTGACAATGGGGCCGCGTTCACGTCTTTTGAGTTTGAGAACTTTTGCTCATTGAACGGTCTAACTCATTTGACATCTCCGGCTTACAATCCATCAAGTAACGGCCAGGCTGAGAGTTTTGTAAAAATTGTGAAAAAGGGCATTAAATCATGCGTTCTCTCGTCACAGAACAAAAATGATTGTAAGTTAAAAATGTTAAAATACCTTTTCGACTATAGGAATTCAGTACATTCTGTCACGGGGTTCTCGCCGGCTGAGCTGGTGTTTGGGCGTAAGCTGAGGTCACGGTTAGATTTGTTTAACCCTAATCCTCCATCGACCTCCCTCACTAACCCCATGGATAATGTTGACCGTAAACAGTGTTCGCAAGTTAAGTCGTATGGCGGGAAAAATAAACAAGTGTTTCAAAGTGGAGATGAAGTCATGTATAAAAAATTCTTAAACAATGCAAAATTTATTTGGTGCAGAGGTTTTGTTAAAAAGAGACTGGGTAAAGTGATTTATCTTATTCAAGACTCTAGCTCTTCATGTACTGTAAAAAAACATAAAAATCAAATAATATTATGTAAAGGTGACGTTTCGCAACAACAGCCTCAACAACATTATGACTACGACGACATTGAATGTCATGATGAGCCATCGACTGACGCACCAGTGGAGCAGGCTCCTACGGGAGAGGGAAGTGATGAAGCAGAGACGCAATTGACACCCTCTGCAGAAATAGGGTCAGACCTGAGTTCTAGATGCCCTAATAGGCTGTTGAGAGACATTCCCAAAGTAGATTATAGGCAGTATTTCTGAAACAAATGTATAGTTCATATAAATGATATTTTGTCAAATAAGGGGAGGAAATGTTGTGTATGTTAACGTTATACTTGTGTGCGGGCTTCACCTTATTGCAAGCGTACAATAAACAGTGTGCTACTAGCAGTCCGCGGTTTCACTTGTCTCCCTATAAAGGAACCCAACACGGAGTGCCTGGTTGAAGTTGCGGCTTTACCTGCAAATTTATTTGACACACTGCACACAAACGGATCTCGCCTGCGGATTCTACTAGTTTATCCGCGGAGAATTTTCTCAGCAATTGCAAGTACATTAGAGTGAGTGAAAATATCTTTATGATTTTTATATTTAGTTTTGTTTTTTTTTGCGGTATTTTAATCAATAATTTTTAATATTCATATCAATAAGTAACTTTTAATCAATTATTTTTAATATTCATATTAATAAACATCCGGATCCGAAAATATTTTTTTTCAATCTGCTCCAAAATAAAGGAGTAATCCTATAACTAAAACAGTGTTTTCAGTTTATGATCGACATTATATTAATCTAGTCGCAGTAAACAGTTAATCGAAGTTTCGCGCAGGCAAAGTTGCGGAGTACCTAGTTAAAGTAGTGACTTTACCTGTAATCTTATTTGACACACTGCACATAAACGGATCTCGCCCGCGGATTCTAGTAGTTTATCCGCGGTGGATTTTCTCCGCCATCGCGAGTACATAAGAGAGTGTGAAAATCCTTTTATGATTTTCATATTTAGTTTTGTTTTTTGAGGTATTTTAAATAATTATTTTTAATATTCATATCAATAAGTAACATACGGATCCGAAAACAATTTTTTTTTAATCTGCTCCAAAATAAAGGAGTAATCCTATTACTAAAACAGTGTTTTCAATGTATGAACGACATTATATTAATCTAGTCGCAGTAAATAGTTCATCAAAGTTTGTTGCGCTGGCAAAGTTGCGGAGTGCCTGGTTGAAGTTGCGGCTTTACCTGCAAACTTATTTGACATGCACACAGACGAATCTCGACCGCGGATTTTAGTAGTTTATCCGCGGCGGATTTTCTCCGCCATTGCGAGTACATTAGAGAGTGTGTGAATGTTTCTTTATGATGTTCATATGTAGTATATAAATTTATTTATTTCAATAAGTGTTACAACAGAACAAATTGACAATTATATTACACACATTTTAAATTAAATTAAAACAAAGGTAACATTCAAAATCCGCTCCTTGACGTTTCTGGTGCGAAGGTGTCCAGTACGCTAGCGGCATTGCCGCGTTGTATTGCTATAGCCTTGACGACCTCCTTGGCGTAGTGGTCACCATGCTAGTCCGCCACCCAGAGGTCCCGGGTTCGATCCCCGGCCAGGGCAAGTTGGAAAATGGCCTTTTTCAAATTGTCCTGGGTCTTGGATGTTTATCTATATATGTATTTGTTATAAATTATAGTATCGTTGAGTTAGTATCCCATAACACAAGTCTCGAACTTACTTTGGGGCTAGCTCAATCTGTGTAATTTGTCCCTAAATATTTATTTATTTATTTATTTATTTATTTATTTATTTATTTATTCCTTTGCACCAAAAACGTGTGGAAGCGTTAGCCCTCATTCTTTTAAGCTTTTTGGTGCCCTAATTCCTCAATTAAACGCTTGGCGTCTGCGCCTCAGCAGCCCATAGTTTCCACAGCAATGGACACAAAATAGTAACGTGACTCCATAGCCGTGTACTTTACTCACTTTTTATATATTTAGTTATTTTCTTTTACGGTATTTTAATCAATTATTTTTAATATTCATATCAATAAGTAAAATAATTCGGAACCGAACACAAAATTATTTTTAGATACTGCTAAAAAATAAATTAGTTATATGTTTTTATGACCTGATGATGGCAAAGGAAACTGTCAAGTTACAGAAAAAGGTCACATGTACAGAGAACTTAACATCACTGCTATTAGGTCTCACGCGTATGAAAGAGATAAGGATGTGTCCCCACCACGCTCCCGCTTTCTTGCTGTTTTCACAAAAAGATATCTCTTAAGTGGTATTTTTTGTTTTAAATTAAATTTTACCAAAATCATCTACAGTAAAATTGCCTATTTCACCCTTATTCTTACGAGGCAGACAAAGCACACGGTAATGTGATCCAAAAATCACTTTAAGCGTGATGGTGGGCGTGTGATGGAACTGAATATAGCGTTAAACTGCTAGCCGCATTGCCCACTCAAAATGACATTCCTTCTCAGTTTTTCATCAATACCTTCATTTGGCCTTTGTGATATGTAACGTAAGATAAACAGCAACAAAAAGGCATAGCCTAGACAAATAATAGGAAATTTAAAATTATTAATCAACACTGTTTTGTTTCATAACAACTACAGTATTCTTCATTGTATGTGTATTTTGCAACTTACACAAAGGACAAAACAATTCTGGCCGTGACATCGCGTGAAATAAAACGAAGCGAATTCCAGGCGACCTGCTCGCCGCAGCCAGGTTTATTGAATTTCCCAGAAAAGAGGTCCAACCTGCATTTCATTAAATTGTTCTAGGAACAAAAACACAGTTTTCCACCACGGGAGTGGTTTGCTACTAGATTCGATCTTATAAACTCGATATTTACAACAATTTAGAAATATTTACATTGCAATCTGATATAAACTTTAATTCTACAATTACGTATAGTTTAGATATTTACAAAATTGTCCATTTACAATCGAATTTGAGGTTTAAAACTTAACGATAAATTAAACATGAGCAATTAAATTATATCACAATAAATGGAATGAGCAATTTAATTAATTAAATATGTAATTCACATATTTCACTGTTTACGTTAACATGTATATTCATTAAGATTTAATAAAAGAAATGGCGAATTTACATCGTGAAACATGAATGTGACTTTTTACGGAGATTACTTGTATTATATTTTATTCTCAAATTATGTTCCGAAAAATATTTATTAACCTACGTGCGTATTTGAATTTCTGTACAAATTAAACATTTTCATTTAAAAGGGTATTGAAAAGGTTTTTGAAATTTAAATCATAAAAAAATCCAAGTTATTTTATCTCGATAAAATTTTCATTGTTATTAGTTTTAAATTGTTTTGCATTAGTTTCAAAACATTCGCGTCTGGTATTGAAGTTAAATTAAACTTCAGAAGCTTTTAATCATCCACGACGAAATCATATCTATTTATTAGAAAACATTGTTTTAAATACTTAGGCATAACAATATATTTTGAATTTCATTTATCATGACGTATTTTTCACACAGTATGTTTTTATGATCAATCATTAAAAATACAAATGTAATTTTTTTTGTAGAGATGTATTTATTAATGAATTTTTCGCACACCAAAACATTTAAATTGATAGTAATAAAATTTGATATGAAGTTAGTTTATAACTGCATTTACAAACAGGATACTTTTAATCCCGAAAAAACGTGTGTAGTTCCCTTTGCATAGTCAAATGACCTTTAGCCATGTAAGCAACGCAGTAATAGTATAAATTGACACTTTTAAAATGCAGGAATTCAAATACGCGTACTCAATTCAACAAATAAATTGAATCAAAAAGCGTAATCGTAAGTAGTTTACAGTCGTACATTTATTAATAAATTAAATTGTGTTTTCTTATTCGTTCTCGATTTATATTGACTTTTGTTTTAATTTATGTCGACAACAAATAAGTCACAAAATTATGATAGAACTTCACTTAATTTAAGTTCGTTTAATCACAAATTATTCTACTAGATCACGCACTTCATTTCGTTCAGAATATTCTCGTAACAATTCATCTAACGATTTAAATTACTTCTAATACAATTAATATTAACACGTCGTCAGAAAAAGGAGCTCTTGGCTCTTAAAAAAAGCGTTTTTTTATAATAAAATTTCTTTCCTTTGCTTCACAACCAAATTTATTTGGATGGCAGGTTTCAAACGCATTGCTGTATGCAAATATGGAAAGAAATGAATTTATGGCTAACAAAGTCGTATTTCACGGGAAAATATCGAGTATTTTCATACGAAATAGGAATGGAATCGTTGATTTTTATGCATCAGTGCTTCTTTGTGAACTTTGATCTTTAAGTTTGTTGTAATAATTGTTATTCAGAGTAATAAAAACATAATTTGATTTTCAATGATCTGTTTTCAAATGAAGATTTCATAGGAAAAAGCCATAGGTAATTGTCAAAAAAATATGATTCGTAGACACGAAATTGTTAAATTTCAATAGTGAAACTATTATAACTAACTTGTTCACCTCAATCACTTACCGGGAGCATTCGCCTGTAATGTAACATTCCAGATTCTATTTTGAGCATTACGTCACAATACCGCCACCTTGACTGACGAGAATGTGCCTGTAATGTAATATTTCAGATTCGATTTTGAGAATTACGTTAAAATACTGCCTCGCTGACTGACGAATATTCGCCTGTTATGTAACACCGGCTAAATACAGATGCTCTGTGTCCGCGCATTGATTTTACATGTTATGCCAAAATGTTATAGATTGTATAGATAATATTACAGGTTGCCCACTGCAATGCTCGGTTCTCCTCCCTCACTGATGTAATGCTCGAGTTGTATCATTACAGGCTGCGTACTGTTATGCTTGGTTCTCCTCCCTCACTGTTGAGGTGCGAATGCTCGAATCAGTAACGTTAAAATACAAGTGAATGTTACCTGTGAGAGAGCACCTTCAAAGAAATTATTGAATTGTTTTCTTTTCTTATTTTAAATATAATTGGAATTGACGCACAAATTAAAAGAACATTAAACTTACGAGCTAAACACATGTCAAAATTGTTGAAAGCTAATCTTTAGAAGCCAAAAGCCCCAGGTCCCTCCAGTTCAGAGGCCCATCATCTGCAGACCATGGAGGAGACGAGATACGTGACGAACGCGCAGCTCAGCTGGGACGTGAGGTAGGACGAAGCTCGATTGCTGGTCTGCATTGCCGCGGGGTGCTCACCTGGGGGGAAAATGATATAATAATGTAAAGAGATTGTTCCATCGCAGTAATTATTACAATAAACAGACATTTTGCAGATCTAATAAACGTTGATACCTGAGGGCTGGTCTATATCTAGGTCAAACGATAATCATTTCTATACAATGTAATGCTGCCAGCCTTCTAGCACACACGGGTACGCCACTGGGCAGAAAATAAAACTTATTTCGTCCATAACGTTAAGCACCTTGCGAAATTCAAAACTGCATTCAGATTTTGGATCCAAGATGGCCGCCTACACATTTTACATGTTTCTTCAACTGATTATAGTTTTCACCCATTACCTCAACAGCTGCACAAGAAACTCCGGGCTGCTTGCAGCCCGCGCAGCGTCCGAACAGCTAGTTTATGTATCTATTCCTTATTCTTTCGTCTCTTCTTATTAATCATATTACGGTTAGGATCTGACTCCGCCATCTGACTGAACATTTTGAGTGCGTTTACATGGATGACTGATCAAAGACGTAGGTCTTCCTAACATTTAATAAATACATAAAAAAAACAGTTTCATGAGTCTGTGAGAGCCACTTTGATGCTCAGCAGCTGACTGGTGAAACCACTTATTTCCTGCTCTATCCTGATTTCTCAGTGTTTCATTTCCATGGAGGTACTATTCAAATCCTACCATTAAGCTCATGGACAGACACCGAAGCAGGGTGCGCGTTTTTGGGTACACAGGTGTAGTTCCCAATATCTGTCAGCGCCGGTTTAGTGACCTGCAACTTACTAGTGGAGCCACCTTTTAACTCCTCTATACTGACATTCCACGCATTTTGTTTAGAAGGACGACGGATTCAAAGACTTACCATTGAGCACATGGACAGACACCGAAGCAGGGTGCGCGTTGTTGGGCACACAGGTGTAGTTCCCGGAGTCTGTTAGTGCCGCTTTGGTGACCAGCAGCTTGCTAGTGGTGCCGCCTTCTGTCTTCTCTGTCTCCAGGCTGATGCCCCCTCGGGGGGAGTCAAAGTCCACAACCGAGTTGCCGTGGTACCTGGTGGAGAAGTTGAAAGCATTATCAAACATGGATGTTGATCTAATTAGCTGAATAATATATCCCATAATAACACATATATTCATATAACATAAATATATGAATATATATGATAACGAGCATTGTTTTTGAGTGGATATGGTGTTCTATTTTCCAGTCTCACAAATTCGAAAGTCAGTTTTTTCACCGTTTCTTTTAAAATCACAATACAAAAGTCAGTTAAAAAGTAGTTAAGTGGTTAAGGCCCAAATCATAAAATTTTTGACGCACGTCCGAAGGCACTCTACACTTATGTTTTGTTTTAAACCCAGCAGATTTATCAGAATTTGAATGTTTCTCATAAAATCTTATATCATAAACGTTCAAGCTAAGAATGTTTAATTTTTGAACAGTATTTTGGAACAGTACATTCTATTGGTTGCTAAAAATAATATGAAAATGGGTACAAAATGCGTCATAATGACAAATAGTATTTTAAACATTATAAGCAGTACAAATATAGCAAGCCTTCGTACAACTTCGACAAAAAAATTTGACCCACTTAGTCAAACTCATAATCTGCAGATCAAATGTCAAATCTGTCTAGCTACATTGGTGCGAAACGTGAAAGTTTACTAAAGAGGTCACGCAGCCGATCCAGGTTTTTATCAACCACTGCCTGCGGCAAATACTTGGCATTTTTTGGTCTTTGAAGATCTCCAACGAACGCCTGTGGGAGGCGTGTCGGGAAATGCCAATAAACAAGCAGATCATGCGCCGCAAATGGACATGGGCAGGCCATACACTCCGGAGAGAGACCACACACATTCCGAGGCAAGCCTTAGAGTGGACCTCTCAGGGCAAGCGAAAGGTAGGCCTTCCCAAGCAGACCTTGCGGTGCACAGTAGCGGCGAAGATAAAGACAATCGGGCTAAACTGGCCCGAAGTAAAGTGAATAGTCAAAGACCGTTCGGGATGGAGAAAGATTGTTGAAGCCCTTAACCCTACCTAGGAGCCTTAGAACTTTAATTCAAGCAGTAAAAATGTGATAAAATCAATGATTTAAACATCACAATAAAATGAACGTTTTCAAACGCAGGTTTACCAACATAAAAGTAATGAACCGACTATAAACGCTCTCAGCGCCGCCATCACGCTCAATATCCATTTTACCATCTTCGCGTAAATAAAAACGTCGTTAACTCAAGCAGATTGACAATCGAAGATCCGAGATTAAATTTTGTGCAGGATACTGAGACGTCTTTTAATAGAATTTATTTATAGATTTTCATTGTTTCCAATAAGGATTAAGTAGTTCAATTTAAACTTACTTGCACTTACATGTAAACGAGCAAAGATATAAAGATATTTTTTTATTATAAACCACCGTGTTCTACGATTTCGTCCGCGTTTTTTTACATCGCCTTAGTTACTCCTTATAACATTAGCTATCTGTAGTATCTGTCAGTAAAGTCCCGTCAAAATCAGTCCAGCCAGATACTTACGACCCACAGTCGATTCTGACCTAATGACCCTGGATGCAACATCGATGATGCAGCTAGGGTCAGTAGATGTCTTACTCACGACACATGTTATAAACAAGCTGTGTTCATTGATAGCCTGATTACACCTAACGAGTGACAGTGCCCTCGGCCTAGTACTCGGTGTGTGCAAACACCTAAGCAAAGTGCTCGGCCGAGTATATCACACTTGGTACCGATCATAAGCTTTAGCCAATTTGGTGTAAATATTATCTTCACCAATGTGAACCTCACATATAATACAGGTGAATAAGCTTTGAAGTCGGTCGTTTTTAAGGTTCCGTACCCAAAGAGTAAAAAAGGGGACCCTATTACTAAGATTCCGCTCTTCGTCTGTCCGTCTGTCTGCCTGTCACCAGGCTGTATGTGATAATGATGTGTGATAGCTAGACAGTGGAAATTTTCAGTGATGATTTATTTCTGTTGCCGATATAACAACAAATACGAAAAACAGATTAAAATAAATATTTAATCTCATACGAAAACGTGATTTTTAAAAGATAATGGTACGGAACCCTTCGTGTGCAAGACAAACTCGCAGTTGGCCAGTAATTATTATATTTTTGTCAAAAAAATCTTAATATTTTAAGATTAAGTACCTATCTAAACTTCTATATTATTACTCTTTATATGACTTTATACCACTTACATAATGTATTATTCAAGTATTTACTAGTTTTCATTTACCTCACAAAGTAGCACTTACAATTTCATTCTTAGGCTCCTGCAGATGTATGGCACTTCATAGAAGCAGACTATCATTTATGCCTACACTACTACAAACAAAACTATACATCCATGCACACGTCAATGTGTGTGTACTCGCCAGCCAACACACTCGACATGTCAAACGTGGGGGAGAGGTGCGGGGACGGGAAACCGGGACGCATATTGCGACCCTAAGAGTTTCCATTCTTTTTTTTTTGTATTATAGGGCGGCAAACGAACTAGTGGGTCACCTGATAGTAAGTGGTCATGGCTGTCCATGGACAACTGCAACACCAGGGGTGTAACAGAAGCGTTACCGAATTCTGTTCATAATACTTATATTAATTCTGTAACTCCTGTTAAAAAGTCAATATCCTTACCATAAGACGGAGGCGCTGGAGGGAGGCGAGGAATGCACGTTCACTGAGCACGTCAGCGATATCGTACTGCCTTTCTTCACATACACGTCCTGCGAGCCCCAGATGGACGCCGCCGCCGCTGCAACAAACGAAAACCATCCTAAAGACACACCGAAACACATAGCACTAAATCCAAAATCGCCTGCAGATACAGCGGGATCGAACGCTGTATTCTAATCCGATGGACTTGGAGGATTTAAAGCGTGAAGGAATACAATTGATGTTTATGGAAATGCTGGCGTTGCTCCTTGCTTTGTTTTCGTCGGTGATTTATTTGAATACGACTTTATGGAACGAGTATCAGTTTAAAAATATGTGTTTAAATTTTCATTTGATATATTTGAGTGGATTGCATAAAGTTGCCCCAGATCGAGAACTGTGGAAGCAGAAAGATGCCTTTGTCCAAGAATGGAACAAAAAATGTACGCCGAAAAGGGATATAAGACAATTGCACGCAAACAATTACATACGCAGGAGGCATAAAAACTTTTTTTTTAACTTCATTTGTAAAACATATACCTTTGTACTTATATACATTTATGTGACATGTTTTAAAATATTATTTCTCAATAAATGTTAAAAATTACTATTAAACTGATTTAAAATGACAAAAAATTATTCTAAACATTGTTTTATTCCCTTTAAATGCTACCAAATAACATAAAAATAAATTTGTTTAGTTACCAAATACTTAAAGGACTATGTTCGTCGCTGCTACACCCTATTATTTATTTCGACATTACTCGAACCTAATTCATTTTTAATAAACCAGTAAGTAGAAAATAAGTAGCGCACTATATCACTCCAAGTAATAAGTAACAATAATACTTTTGATGCCACTTGATATTGCCGTGCGAGGAATTTAATTCTTGTTGTATTTATTTTGTGATAAGTGGCTGTTCAAGCTAAATATTTCTTTTATTATTCTATCCGATATTAAAAGCAGGAGAATGTCAAACGATAAAATCTGATTGTCGTAACCTTATTATCAATATGCAAGTACTTTATGATCTATTAAAACTGTTTAATAGCTATGCTCTTGTCGATAGAGAATGCTTTTTTTCCATTTGTCTATTTTGCCATCCGTTTTACTTCACTGTACGAAACGACGTGAATTCTCTTTTATTTGCTTCATATAGCTATGCCTGGGTCTGCCTGGTCCTCTTTTCCCTTCTATCTTCCCTTCAATTATGTTTTTTTTATTAAATCATCGTGTCGTATCAGATGACCTATCATTTTTCTTCGTCTATTCTCTATTAAGTCCAGAATGCACCTAATCTTTCGTACTTTTTTTAGGACTTTTTTATTGGTAACTTTATAATCAGAGTATGTATTTTTATTGTTATTTATTTAACTTTATTACCAATATAATAGGCGGACTTAAAGTCATAAAAAAAAAAAAGTTTGATAAACCTATTTTAAACAAAATATGTTTTGTCTCGTTCTTTCACCGTCAAATATTCAAAAGAGGAAAAGGGACCAAACACGTTTTAACTAAAAAAGGTTTAGCAAACGCTTTTTATTTTTTATGAGTTTGAGGGCTAGGCTTTATCTACTAGTCAACCCACTGGTGATGATCTACCGATTAAGAAATCTTTTGAAGGAGGCAAAAAATGTGTAATTTTGAAAGATATATTGCTAATATTTTTTTTTTATTTAAAACTTAGTAGCGTTTGACCTGTTCTCACTCTGTGGAAGGCGACGAAACGGTCTGGGATGGATCACGCATACTCAAGTAGTACCTATTCACTCTTTTCTTGAAGACATCCAAATTGTATCTTTCGGGGAATATGTGGGAGGGCAATAATAATATAACGTGTATTTTTGGCTGTAAATATTCCAAAATTTTGTTTCATTTACGTAAGTATAAAAAAAAGAAGAAAGAAGAAAAGAGAGCAGAAAGAACTGCTGTTTCTTAAAAGCAGATCATAAAAGCCGACCGAGAGAATGCGCGATAATCTGATTATCTGTGAAATCATGCAAGAGTGCGGTGCGACTACCAACTCTTCACTATTTTGATTTAAGCATTTTTTTTCTGGCTTTGTCTTTTTAGTTTTATGGTTCTTGGCACTTTGTCTACATTATTTTTACCTATGCAAATAAATAAACACCTAAATGTTCAGTTGCAAAGTTCATGACCATGCACAATCCAATGATATAACAAATTTTCTGGACACACATGCAAATATGAAAACATTCCATGAATTGATGACTAAGAAATAAACATAAATTCTTTTATTTGAAAATAACAAACAATTCATTTATTAACTAAGCAATATGATGACATGTAATATATAATATCATTGAAATTAAGTATTACTTGAAAATTTTTAATATATTTCATAATACCTATTTATTTTTATTCCAATAAATAATAATAGGTGTAACGATAAATAAATACAATAATGGAAACATATATAAAATCAACAAAAATATAAGTAATGAAAATGGAAATGATGATTTTAACAATGGAAATAATGATAGGAATCGAAATTGATACCTGAGGATCGGGGCGAGGCCTGGGTCGCGGGGTGTTGGGACTCATCTGGAATTCAGAAGACAATAGCTTAGGGATAGGTTGGGCATAGAATGAGGAGAGTAAAGATGGGTAATCTTTAGATATACTAAGTTTTATTATCCGACTTACAAAAAGGAAGTTATTAATACGTCCCGATCTTTTTTTTATGTATGTATGTTCACCAATTATTTGAAGACGCCTGGGCCGAATAGGATAATTCTTTCTGTTTGAAGGGTTATCAGGTGGTCCGATAGGAATTTTATCAAAATCGGTTGTGTAGTATGTGTGTTAAAGTCAGTTTTAGGGTTCCGTAGTACCTACAAGGAACACTTGTAGTTTCGCCATGTCTGTCTGTCTGTCTGTCCGTCCGCAGAGACTATAAGTACTAGACAGCTGTTATTGTATGGTATGTATTTTAATCATGCCAAAAAAGTGGTAAAATAAAATATTGAAAAAAAATTCTTTTACGGTAGCTCCCGTACAAGTAAAGTAAGAGTATTTTTTTTATTCTTGACTAACCCATCGTGTGGGGTATTGTTGAATAAGTCTTTCAAAAATATAGTGAGCATGTGATCATCATTTTTCGATTTAGAGATCCGTTTCTTAAATATTTTTATATAGCAAATTTTTGTTAGAGTCAAGTGTCCCCCCCATCTATCTATTAAACGGTTATTCATGGACATATGAAAAAATTCACAGCAGTAGTATATATATCACGAAGTTTAAAGAAAAACTATCACAGCTAAGTAGGGTTTACAAATTCAAAAGTTATAAGCGACTGACTTATAAAATTTACTCGGAAAAGGAAAAGTTCATACAAATTTCAGACAAATTCACTAGAAAATTAGTTTTTAGACGTTTTTAGTGGCGTGAACTCAAAGTGGGCATTCGCAACTACGGAACCCTACACTGCGCGTGGCCCGACACGCACTTGGCCGGTTTTATTATTTAATTTGCAATGTATCTTGTATGTATGTACGTACGAGTTTGTATGTTTATTGAGACCAAATTTTGCAACTCAATTTTAAACAAGTTATCCACAACCGATTGAGCTGAAATTTCGCATACTTGTGTAAGTCGTGTGACAATACAACATTATGGAGTCAATGAGCTGTTCTGATGATGGAGCCAAGAAATATACGACAGAACTCAGTTATAAAACAACATAGCCTCATTAAGTGGGATTCGTTTGATTTATCACTTCATGGTAGACAAAGCTTGGGGTCTAACCACGGAGACGGAATGTGGTCGATGGAACTCAGTAATAAAACGATGTCACTCCATCCAGTTTGGGTTTATTTCAATTATCTTATTAAGTACTTTGGCCTCCCAATAAAACCTTGGACAATTTTTTTTTTCAATTCCTGGTCAGAATACCCTAAAGAGTAAACATACTAATCAATGTGAACAACTTTTACTTTGTGACAAACCTTGAAATCGTAAAAAAAACCTCTTCACCTCCATACAAAATTAAATACCTACCATGCCAAAATGTATGGAGCTGCAGATTTTTTTCACGATTTCAGTGATGGTCCCATAGTAAAAGTTGTTCACATTGATTAGTATGTTTACCTCCTTTCGGGTTGATACCCTCTTTTCGTTACACTTTGTATGCATGTTTATTTTATTCATTTATCACATTGATAAGGTAACTCGTATGTTATTTCAGTGCAAATAGTCTCGTAATTGAGTATTTTTTTAATTCGGTACTGTTAAGACAATAAAACGTGACAAAATAATGTCACTTGTAATTGATCATATCCATTTTCAAAGTGGATTTAGATTTATTATTGCAGAAAAACTGATATTAGGAGCGCTATTTGACATATCCATTTTCAAAGTGATTTTAGATTTATTATTTCAAATTTCATGGGTAATGCTAGAAAAAGAGGCAAAGCAAAAAGAGAGAGACAGCGCCTGAGGGCTCGGTTTGCATTCTATTGAGCGAAATTTGTATTATTAATAACAATCGATTAAACGAATAATAACTATTCATACTCGTAGGGTGCGGAAATTTCATAAAACTTGTTCCAGGTGATACATGTTTATCAGTAAGCCTTAAGTATGTGGAATAAATGTTTTTTATTTAAAATTTTCATTACATTTGCGAGGTTTGTATCGAAATATTTTCTTCACCTTTACAATTTATTAGTTTTAGTAGTTATGAATGAACGGTCAAAGTTCAGCTAAAATTTGTGCAAAAAGGCAGATTTTTGGAGGCTTTTGCTGAATGTGTTTTTCTAAATTTTATTTTTTTATTTCGATAATAAAACTTGATATAGCACACAAGATACCTGTTAATTCAAAAGATTTCAAGAAAGATCAGTTACAATGCCATAATCACGTACGAGCATTGTATGAAAAGTAAAACGGGAAGGCTGCTCTTAAAACTGGGTGGTTTTCAAGAATAAAAAAAATATAGGATCTTATATATAGGTAACTAGAAAGTCATTTGTTTTTACCTCAGTTCTAAACTAATAGAAACTAGTTGTTTATTTTGGGAAAGGCCATTGAGTAAAAGTGACATAGCATATAGGGATTCGCTTATTATGTTTTCGTGGCGTAGTGGTCATCATGCTAGTCCGCACCCAGAGGTCCCGGGTTCGATTCCCGGTCAGGGCAAGTTGGAAAATGGCCTTTTTCAAATTTTCCTGGGTCTTGGATGTTTATCTATATATGTATTTGTTATAAAATATAGTATCGTTGAGTTAGTATCTCAAAACACAAGTCTCGAACTTACTTTGAGGCCAGCTCAATCTGTGTTATTTGTCCCTATATATTTATTTATTATTTATTATATTAACAGACAAAAATATAATATTAATAATCAAGAATTTTGATTAATAAGGCAAAAAATAAGTAACAAGCAAATCCACTATAGTGCGTTAATATAAATATAAATGTGCTTTTATATCAAAGCAAGAAATAGAACTACACTAATTAACACATACTTACCTTTATGGTGAAATTTGAAAAAACTTACAGGGAGTTCTTTTAACCGACTTCGAAAAAGGAGTAGGTTATGGTTCGACCCGGTTTTTTTGTATGTATGTTATGCTATATCATATTTGAAACGATTTATAGTGTCTATTTTATTTAAAAAATGGTCCCATATTAATTTGTTGAAGATATAATGTAGAACTTTAGAGATATAAAAATATCTGGAAAAAATAAATAAGTCGGTTGATGTTTTTTATTAAAAATGCAATTATTTTATCCATACATAATTTTTTTATTAACAATTTTATAAAAATCGTTTGTGTAGTTTGGTAAAGAAGTAAATTTTTAGTTTTGAAAAATATTAATAAGCTCAGATGAAATAGCCGATTAAATGGTGCTAAATAATTGCTAAATAAGTAGAAACAAGATATAAAAAAAAAATAAGAAACTCTCAACACGACTGTATATAAAAACAATCTCGATTATGTTTGTTTTCTAACAAAAAAACCGCATAGTTCGTTTAGGAGCTACGATACCACAAACAGATAGTCACACAGACACGCCTAATTTAAACACCTCAATTTTTTCGTCGGGCGTCAAATAAGTCATTCTATTCAAGGTAACTAGCATTTGGTGATCATTTCAATCATGCCAATGCTGCACAGACAATTTGGATTATGATTCTTGATGAATTTTAATTTAAAAAAGCTGTCGGTGAATTGAATTCATTTAAACTTTATACAGATGTCAAATGTGCTAATGGCCATATGGCGTATTCTTACAGACATGACACTTTTTAAACTGGCATTTAAAATGGAAGAAGTTATTAATAGTGGTCACGACAGGGTTAGAAAAGTATAATTGTAATCAAGGGAGCAGTGTGGACTGAAAGAAGATGTAGTAACAAAAATTGAGAAAGAAATGTTGAGATGGTTCGGACAAGTAGAAAGGATGGATGAAAGGAGATTCACTAAAAGAGTCTGCAAAGCAAACTTGAGTGGAAGAGCGAGTCAGGGTCGTCCTCGACGAACGTACCGCGATCAAATTGCAGACGTTCTTAAAAAAGGAGAGGTTAGAAGTACCCGTAACCGGCGGGCGTGTATGAAGAGAGTGATAAGTGTAGATGAAGCGAAAGAGGTCTGTCAGGATCGTAGCCCCTGTGGGAAACAGGCGTGATAATATGTATGTATGTATGTAATTGTAATTAGTCCGTCTTTTAGATTATCCCAAAAAAAATTTGGACCTATATTTTTCAGTTTGCCGAAAAAGTTAAAATTCACAAAGATACGCAGCTTCAAATTTCCGGAGTCGCTTGGACGTCACCTCTGTGTAACGCTCGTACGTAGTCGTGACGTCATGCGAAATTTAAATGCGCTGTATCTTTGTCATTTCTTGTTTCTCAGAGAAAAGAAAAAAATACGTTTACAATATTTTTTAACAATCTAACCGATGGACTCGAACTATTTTTCCAGTCTGCCTTTTCATCGAAATCTTTTTTTTTATGTATATTCACAGATTATTCGAAGACGCCTGGACTGATTTGTTTTTTTTTGGAACGAAGTTCTTTATCGCGCGTTGCGAAAGGGAGCTAGATGTAAAAAATTAAGACCAAAAGTTGTAACGACACTTATTGTTCATTCAAATTTATGAAGATAATAAAAACTTGATTTTAGAACGCAGAAAAGAGTTTGAATGTAATTTAGACCTATTTACATTTATATTTTACTTCGTTCCATCCGGGTGTCCCTTGACACCTCTCAAGTTTTTTTATTTGAAAGGGGATACTTATCAGTTTGTCAAATATAAATTTTATCAAAAACGGTTTTGAAGTTTGGGCGTGAAGTCGGGGTTTAAACTAAGTGACACTAAGCTTCTGCGGTCCAAGTTTTGAAATGCACAGTAAAATTCTTCAAAAAATATTTTCCCTAAGTCCAGACTAACAAATCACCACGAGCCCATCTCCATTAAACCCCACAATAAATTTAGACACATTTTTTTACGTGTCCCATTACTCACATAGGATACACAGTGAAGGATCTCATATTCGTCCGCCCAATTACTGGCTTGTTATATATGAAAAATGCCCACGATACCTCACTGCGCTTTTTCACCAACTATAAATCGCGTAAAAAAATTTCACAAAAAAATTTCGCAAACACAATAAATATTTGCAACGCGTTTTGATTTAAACGATAGCTGGGCTGCGATATTTCAAATCATACAGTTGTGGAGAGTGAACGGAATATTTTATCGGATTTATGGAGTTTTAAATATTTAGTGATGGATTGAGGTAAGATTTAACAGATATAGTTTCAATTCAAAACCGACTTTATATAACCCCAAACAACACAACTGATTTTGAAAAAAAAAATCTAGAAGGCCGCCTTACAAGTGCCCCTTTAAACAAAATAGTAGATTGTGCTACAAGGGGATAAGGTAATATTTTGAAGGCGAGGGCGCTATTTTGAATCCAGAGTGAAACGAAGGATTCCACAGTTGAATCACGAGCGTAACGAGTGATTCTACGATGGAATCCTGAGTAAAGCGAGGGATTTATGTATATCGCCCTAGATAAAAATATTACCGTACCCGAGTAGCACACACTACTTTTCATCTCCATCTATTATTTTTATTATTATAAAAAACTACTCCATCTATTATTATGAAAAACTAGCAAATACAAAACAGAATATAAAGAAAAGTAGAGTGTAGAATATGAAGAAAAGTGAGTTGTATATCTAATCAGACTTTAACTGACAATACTTTTGTTTGGTGTCGTTTTTATACAATGAATACTAAGAAATAATTTTTCGAAGACCAACAATTTACCATAAAATGTTTACTCATAACTTTGTTTGCGTGGTCTTTCATATCTTTTTTTTTATAAGTAAACTTGATATCTATTCACTATCGGCTTAAACTTACGAAAATGAATTCACATTTACACAAATAAATACAAATCAATACAAATAACCTAAAACATCTGTAATCACAGAGAAAAATTGCGCTTTTTAAATTATAATTATTTCTTTTTCCAAAGCGATGAACATAAAAATGTTTATCTACATTAATCTATGTTGATGACGATAATTTTTCCAAATTTAGAAAATCACGTCGTTTAAAATTTAAATTGTTTTTTATTTTAAAACAATATTCTTATTTATTTTGCTGGACTGCCATTATTTTTGATTATACATAGATTACACACATGTTTAGTTTTCAAATTGGTTTTAATCCCTAGAGATTTTCTTTTTCACTTTTCAGTCCCGAGAGATAAGCATTAAGTAATTTTAGCACCAAATGTTTTGGGATGAAAAAATCGTTTTTCGAGTAGACGAGATAAAAAGTATTTTTTTAAATCGGCCTAGGTGTCTTCGAATTCTTGATGAACATACATAAAAAAAAAAGATCCCGACGCAAGGAAATCTCCTCTCTTTTGAAAACAAAAAAAATATCAGTAACAGTCACAGTAAAGCTAAGCACGCAATTTTATACGTAGACGACATATTTTCCATAATTTTGATTTAAGAACCAAACTACAAAATCGATTTTGATAAAATTCCCTTTTTTATTATTTTATTTTATTTACCTCCAAAGACTTCAATTTAATTTATTTTGCCAAACTACCAGGCAGTTTATTGGCAAAGTGATACTAACTTAAATCTTATGAACCACCTAAAAAGTATAACCTTTTAAACAAACAAAAAGCCTCTTAAAAGTCATACATAAAAGATTCAAGCGAATTGAGAACCTTCTCCGTTTTTGAAGACGGTTATAGGGTTTTTTTGATGGAATGCTGTAAATAATCTTTCCTATTGCTAATTAAGTCTTTTAAGGCGGCCCTTCCCGGCCGCTCTGTCGTCAACGCGAGCATAGTTTGAAAAGCTTGTTATTTCATCCAGAGCAATGCTAGAAAAAGAAGCAAAGCAAAAAGAGAGAGATAGCGCCTGAGGGCTCGGTTTACATTCTAATGAATGAAGTTTTATTATTATTAACTGGCCATTGAACGAATATTCACTTTTCATTGGGTGCGAAAATTTCATAAAACTTGTTCCAGGTGATACGTGTTTTTCAGTAAGCCTTACAAGTGTGTGAAATAAATGGTTTTTATTTTAAAGTTTTCATTACATTTGCAAGGTTTCTATCGAATTTTTTTTTTACCTTTACAACTTATGAGTACTTCATAAAAAGTCGTAGTTCAAGTAAAAAATTTGTGAAAAAAGCAGATTTTTGGAGGCTTATACTGAATTTGTTTCTCCAAATTTTAATTTTTGATTACAATAGAAACCTAGAAATAGCGCACAAGATACCTGTTAGTTCAAAAAAATTCAAGAAAGATCAGTTACAACGTCATAATCACGTACGAGCGTTTGTATGAAAAGTAAGACGGGAAGGCCGCTCTTAAAATCTAACTCTGGTATCAAATTGATGCCAAAATTATATTATACTCATTACTTTGTGCCCGAGAGTGCAAGGAGGAGATTTATGTTTTTTGAGTGTGATGAATGTATGTATGGAGGCATAGAGTTGAGGCTTTTGCCCAGCAATGGGACAGAGTAGAAAGCTAATAGCCAGCCAGGGAAAGTTGAAGTTGAAATTTTATGTATGTAGGAATGAAAGAGAGCTTGAGAGTGAGATGAGTGTGTGTGACGTATGTGAGTGTACTTATGTATTTTTTTAAGAAAATCTGGAGTAAACTATAGAGGATCGGATTTTTTTTTATTTAATCCCCCACATTTATATTTAATTGGTACATTCTACAGCATTTTAATAAACGTCTAAACTAAAGTAACTTTAGTGCACGTCCTTTACTGTCGCCTCCACAATCCAATATTTAAGCAACATTGCTTTTCCAAGTTTATCACAAAGAGATATTGTTCAGCTTCCAATTTGAAATAGTTTCAAAAGGATTTAGCTTTCAATTCAAGAAAAATTTGCATAACGGATATGTTTTGTAGGATTTTGCAATTTTCCTTTGATGTTTCTGGATTAGATTGTAAAGTACATGAATAACAACGAGTCCACGCGTTGCATTCGAAACATATCAAAAAGAATCCTCAGGCGTGGCAATATAAAATAAATTAAACGGCCAAGTGCGAGTCGAACGCGCGCTCGAAGGTTTCCATGTATTAAAAATCACGTTTCTTGTACAGGTTAAACATTTATTTTATTTTAATTTTATTATTTATTTTTCAAATGAATATACAATATAATATTCTGTGAATATTCCAAGCGTTAACTTTTTGACGACCTCCGTGGCGTAGGGGTCACCATGCTAGTCCGCCACCCAGAGGACTCGTGATCGATCCCCGGTCAGGGCAAGTTGGAAAATAGCCTTTTTCAGATGGTCGTCGGTCTTGGATTTTTATCTATATATGTATTTGTTATAAAATATAGTATCGTTGAGTTAGTATCCCAAAACTCTCGAACTTACTTTGGGTCTAGCTTAATCAGTGTTATTTCCCTATTTTTTTATTTATTTATAGCTGTGGCCGCTATAGATGTCGGGCAAAAAACGACAAAAAAATGATTTTATTCTGTTTTTAGTATTTGTTGTTATAGAGGCACCAGAAATACATTATCTATGAAAATTTCAGCTGTCTAGCTATCACAGTTTATGAGCAGATACGGCCTGGTGACAAACAGACAGACAGACGGACGGACGGAAGGACAGCGGAGTATTAGGAATAGGGTCCCGTTTTTACCCTTTTGGTACAGAACCCTAGTAAAAAACGATTTGTTTTCTTATACATTTAGTGTTAAAGTATAGTATAACCAATAATTTCGTGCAATTAGTACCAAGCCTAAACGGCAAAAAGTTTAACGCACCTGGAAAAAATCAACAGAGTTCTAAGGTTCAAATCTGCTTAGTTACAAATAAAAATATTTATATCTGTTTTTTTGTTTCGGAATAATATTAATAGGTGACGCTACATGAGGCAATTTGAGATCAACTTGTTTTTATTCTGATTTCTGTTATCTATTATTATTTTATCTAAGAATTCAATAACCTTCGAGGGTTACAATAGAATATTATACCTTTTTTTTTGTAAAGTGTCTAAATAAGATTCCATGGTGCTTATAAAAATACACAAAATTTTAATTTTAATTTATTTTTAGTGCCAGAAAAATGCATTTTAATTTTCAACTTATGCGTGTATATTTCCGAAAGCGTTTAAGTAGTAGACACCGCGACATATTGCTCTATGGCCATGACGTCAGATATGCATGTAAACAAACGCGCCAATGTTTGCATTTTGATAGCTGACACTTTTAAGTCTACACAGGTTTTTGGCGGGAAGTCAAGGGTTTAAATTGTTTTGCACTAATTGATTTTAGTGGACTTTATAAATATGAAATAGGTGTAGTTTAGTGGCTTAAAATGGTCATGCTCATGGACAATATGTTAAATGTTTAAAGTGGACAGTCATAGTGCGGCTGTAGTGATATTTATTTGCGGACTGTGATGGGCGACTTTAAGCGCCGTACGCTACTCGAGGCTATGAAACTCAGTGAACTCGTATAGATTTGTAGCCAGAAGCTCCTTTGAAGCAATCAAAGGACCTACACGAATTTTTGATTGATTACGATTAAGCGGATAGGAATACAGAAAAGAAGAAATAAAGAAATAAAGATAAAGCTCTAAAGGATTTGAATCCAAAGCCATAAAAAATAAAAGGCGTATGACGTAATAATATGGCGGCTTCTATTATGTGTTTGAAAAATGATTATTACAACACTGAAAACTATGAATTGAATTTAAAAAAATATGTATTTTATGAACTTTAATTAACATGTTCGGACTGTTTTTTAGCCGAAACTATTAAAAGAATATATTTTAAATTTTTTTCTCAAATTAAATATGGACCAAAATAACCTATTCTCGACCTTGACTACCTACCATTTACGGCATAAATACCTCTACATACAAAATACAACTATATAATATATTCAACTCAATTTGGCGCGTCTATTAAAATTAATTTCCACTCAATGATTATGAAGCCCCGTAAATTCAAGTTAATGGATTCCCGACGCGAAACAAAAAACAGGTAAAACGTAATTACCAAGTATTCTACCCAATTAAAGTTCGTAATAGAGTTTAAAAGAAAGCAAATTATAATTTGCGAGTTAAATTAGACTTAGCTGGCCAAATTAACTCCAAATGCATTAAATGAACGTCCCTTTCTCTGGTTTCACGTTGCTATAAGTATTATGGTTCTAATCGCTTCTAGTATTTATCTTAGTGTTAAATTAATAATTAAAACACATTTCTATCTGTCGAGAATAATTATAACATATTAAGTTCTCTTTGAATATAAATTAAGCTATTAAAATTATGTTTCACAAAATAGGCTCAAACTAAGACATATTTTCTAAATGAAAGAGACTAGATGTATGTCTCCTGACCTGATTCTTAGGGCTCTTAAGCAATTCACACATTGCTGCGCACCACTGCACTTCAATTTGTACAGAAAATACGCATAGAACAACATACTGACACCGCGTCTACGCGCGTAATTTCTGACGACCTCCGTGGCGTAGTGGCACAATGCTAGTTCGCCACCCAGAGGTCCCGGGTTCTATCCCCGGTCAGGGCAAGTTGGAAAATGGCCTTTTTCAAATTGTCCTGGGTCTTGGAAGTTTGTCTATATATGTATATTTTATATAATATAGTATCGTTGAGTTAGTATCCCATAACACAAGTCTTGAACTTACTTTGGGACTAGCTCAATCAGTGTTATTTGTCCCTATAAATATATTTATATATATTTATTTAATTTTTGTATAGTGGCCCCGAAATACGCGCGTCGGTGCGGAGCAGTGTGCTAATCGACTTATAGACAGAATGCCAGCGAAACCTGTCAGTGATCGTCGCCGACAGTCCCCGATACTTAGCGACAGTTTTTGATAGTTTGTATGATGACAAGTGCCACGCGATCGTTTGCAACAGTGGGCGACCGTCGCGCAACACAGGTTAGCGATGGTCGCCAAGTGTTGCTGACGGTCGCCGACCATCGCATGACACAGGTCGGCGATGGTCACCAAGTGTGATCAATGATTTTGTTGAGTTTATCGACCTAAGAAATACGTATTATGTAAACGAGAAGTTATCTTTTTTAGGGTTCCAAACTCAAAAGTAAAAACGGGGAACTATTACTAAGACTCCGCTGTCCGTCCGTCTGTCTGTCACCAGGCTGTATCTCATGAACCATGATAGCTAGATAGTTGATTTTTTCACAGATGATGTGTTTCTGTTGCCGCTATAACAACAGAAATAGAAAAAAGTGAATATAGTGGGGCTCCTATACAGCAAACGAGACTTTTTTTATGGATAACTAGCTTTTGCCCGTGACTTCGCTCGCGTAGGGGTGTAATTTATCAAATATAGGGAAGATCTTCCCGCCAGGCATGTTGTTGCGCCTGGGGAACCGCGGCTCCGACGGTGTATCATCGGAAGTTGTATATATTCAGCAAATCGGGCGAACTCTGAGATCGAGATGTAGGATACTGCTGGCGCCATCTCATATGCTTCTTGTGAACTATATTGTTGGTTGTCTCTTGATTGGTTAGTTGTTGTAGTTCCTCGTAGTGGCCGTAGAGGTCGCCACAAATCTTTTGTTTGTTTGTAATAACTTTATTGTACCATGAAAACATACAATTACATAATGTAAAGAGTAAATTGTCAACGGCGGACTTATCTTATCTTTTTCGGTCAACCGGCGAATAAGAACATAGAACAATTTCTCACAAGAAAGGTATATAAATAAAACAGTAAGGGTATAGAATAGAAACGTTATCTTTTTTTTTTTAATCGGTGAAAAAGGAAGGCAATCTAGAAAATATGTAAATTTGTTTTGTAATAACCGTAAGATTAGGGTCCCGCGACCACTGCCTATTCCCAGCCCATCAAATATGCACACACAATCCCGGCACACATTATAAATTCCGCTTTTGCCGCGTTTTTCGTGTAATATTAACAGCTCTTTATATTGCCAGAGAAAATTTACAAAGATATTAAAGTGTCAAAAAGAATTTGGTATTTTCTCGGGTCAAAAATAAATTTGGTATTGTTAGGAAAACAAAAAGTCTCAAAATAATGTCACTTTCATTAGTCATATCCATTTTCAAAGTGATTTTAGATTTATCATCGCAGAAAACCTGATAAAGTGCTATCTGACATTAGCCTGTATTTCATACAAATCCCAAGGAAACTGTTTGTTTTGACGTTTAGAAAAAAGCATCTGATTTATGTTGTTGGAAAATAGGGAATAATATTATTAGATCTCTTTATTATAATAACAAAACTAGATACAAAGATAATTAAATATCTCATATAGATTAATGATTAATCAGATTTCTTTTTAAATATTCACTTCTCCCTCTACCCAAAGGTTGACTGGAAGAGATTGCTATGGGATAAGTCCGCCTTTATATTATAATTATGTCTTCTATTTTTTCCGTTTTATTTTTTTTGTATTTCCTTTTGACTATGGCGTAGTAAAGAGTAATTGTATTGTATTGTGTATTTGTTTTCTTTAATGTTGGTCTGAGAGAAAATAAAAAACACAGAATGTACCGGTTGCTACTCTTCTTTCTCGTCATAGAAGCCGGTCCCTAAAAAGCAAAAAAGTTAATCACGTTAATAGGCGATGCTGCTAGCATCCTATCAATATTTTGATTCCTCTTCCTATCTTCTCGCATAGCATCACGCTGAAAGTTTCCTTCGGGTCTTGCGGCCCTGAGCTCTGTCTGATAAGAACCGATACCCAGAAAATGCTCACTCTATTTCATTAAGGTTAAAGACGTGATAATATGAAACAAATTCTTAAGATTTTAGATAGACGTGATTGTGTAAGTACTTATGTAAATACATATATAATATCACGCCTATTTCCCACAGCGGTAGGTAAAGACTATGGACCTCCACTTGCTACGATCCTGACAAACCTCTTTCGCTTCATCTACACTCATTACTCTCTTCATACATGCCCTTCGGTTATGTACCCTTCTTTTTACCTTTCCTTTTTTCAAAACGTCTGCAATCTGGTCGCAGCACGTTCGCCGAGGCTGACCCTTTATTTCTATTAATTAGTTGCAAGTGTGTGCTATCAAGATTGACATGTAATGTTGTATTTGTCAAGACTGAAAATATAATTTCTTAACATATTTTCAATCTTTGTAAAAGTTTTGCTTTGTGCTTGAAATATGGAAAAAATCAACAAAATGTGTATTAGGTTGAAATCATGTGATATGAAAATCCGTCAAGCTAACATTGATAGCTTAGTTATTAATCTAATATTTAAAGATTTCAGAAGATTTTAGACGACATCCGTGGCTTAGTGGTCACCATGCTAGTCCGCCACCCAGAGATCCTGGGTTCGATTCCCGGTCAAGGCAAGTTGGAAAAATGGCCTTTTTCAAACTGTCCTGGGTCTTGGGTGTTTATCTATATATGTATTTGTTATAAAATATAGTATCGTTGAGTTAGTAATTAGTATCCTATAACACAAGTCTCGAACTTACTTTGGGGCTAGCTCAATCAGTGTTATTTGTCTCTATATATTTTATTTATTTTAAAGATTGTTATCGGCGCCAAATTGTCTATCTATTTATGTGAACATAACATTGGATGCAAAATCGGGATAGATAAATATTACTACCACTTCACTATTAAATTTCATTTTACAAGCTTTTATTTAGTCTCACCTGTCCCGTTGTCTGTCTGTCTGTAATCAAATCTTGCAAGTTAAACTTGACCCACGTCTCGATTTCCGATTTAGCACTTGAAATTTTGCACGTAATCGTATTTTGCGTGACGATGCAATATTATGATGACGAACTGATCTGATGATGGAGTTTCCAACTCCATCACGTGGTCATGGCATCTCTGTGATTAAACATCATAACCTCACTGAGTTTGGGCTTGATTGATTCGTCTTGAGCTTGATACAAGCTTGTTGAAAAAAAATATTTCTTTTTAAATAATTATTTATTTACATATGACTACGTTTTCTATTAAATTACAGTGACCTATTATTATACAATTATATTCTTAAAACCAAATTTAACAACAAAAATACGCAACACATCCTAATAATCCCAAAAACAAAATACATTATAAGCGAAAAAATGTCTAAATAATAACAAAATATGAGTCACGAAACAAGACATCGCAACACGCTTCGTAAATAAGCTTTCGCGTAAATGACTTTATCCCCACGTGAAAAGTGGCGAAACCGTAATCCGGCATTCATCCCTCGTCATATTAGAAGAGGCTAATGCTGGGATACAAAGTGGAAAGCATCACTCTCAGTCGTTGCAAATGCCAAAAGGTGTTGTTACTACGGCTGGTTTGTCACGCCGCGGATGTTTCGCGTCAGCGCTGGCTTAGAATTTCGTTGTTTTCTCGGATCACTCCGAAAATAATTTATTAGTGTGTGCCACTATCTTACTTAGTGTGATTGAGAAAAAAATATTTTATAATGAGACACAATGCTCAAACAATGAAGATTTATGTAGGAAAGGCGGTATTCTTACATAAATCTTCATCGTTTGGGCATTGCGCCACATTTTAAACATATTTTTTATCAATCACACTTATGACATTGAAATTGCGACGCGCCGCTTTAGTCGATCTCGAATGATTCGTGAAATAAATTTGACCAAAACAATCCAAATAATTATTTGTTTAACATTCTCATAAAATCAAAACCATCGTTATAATGCTTAATGTAATATTTGAAAAAATAGAAAAAGTTATATGCATAAAGATTCAAAGATTAAAATTTATTCAGTAATTAGACCTTTACAGGCACTTTTACACGTCAATAGGTATAATTTACGTTTAAAATGTTTATTATCATTTAAACATGGACTATCATATAAGCCGTAAATACTAACGTTGACTATTCGAATTAGATATAATAAGTTTAAGGATTGTTTTAGATAAGTTACTCATATAAAATAATCCGTTCTCGCATGTATCGTCGAAGCGGTAGTATGTCGTTTATATTGTACGAGGCTTATGTTTAATATTTTTACAGGCAGGTAAACGCACTTATCAGCTCGATACGAGCAAAGTACGTCGTATATAACATGTGGTTTATGACTTCAACTTCACTGGTTGTTTTTAAGTTACATACTCTTAAATCGAGTATCGCTGTTTTCCATGGTAGCACCGTTCTTGCATGTATCGTCAAAGCGGTAGTAGGTCATTTTTATTTGTGCGCGATTTTTAATATTTTACAAGAAGGTGGACACACTAAGGTCTTATCACCTCGATACGGGCGTAGTCGTGGTTTATATCTTGAACTTCACTGGTTGTTTTCGAGATCAGAAAATGGTGAACTTTTTACCCGACTATGCCAGGAGGGTTATGTTTTTCAAAAGTAAGTATGTATGTATAATTGTTTGGCACGCTCTGCAGCCTGAACGGCACGATGGATTTTAGCTTGAGGTGTCGTTAGATTCGCATTTATTGTGAGAGTGACACTGGGTACATCAAAATAAAAAATAAACAAAAAAAAAGGCAATCGGATTTTTTGTTTTTGTAATAATAACTTGTTTACATACACTACTATCACGCCTTTATCCCTAATAGGGAAGATAAAGTATTTTGGGTCCTACGGCTGCAAGAATCAATGGCTTAAAAACTAAAATCATTGTGTAGCGGGAGCGAGGTGATATGATCGACCGCCACAAAGGGAAGATCTTCCCGCCAGGCATGTTGTTGCGCCTGGGGAATCGCGGCTCCGGCGGTGTATCTTTATTTTTTTAAATGACAGACATAGGTTGCCTCGGACGTCACCCGGACAAGGTTTGAGGAGCGGGCCAGAGGCCCGGCTTTCTATATTTATATACTACTAGCAGCAGCGCAAAGGGCTCCCAATGGGGAAACCTCGGCTTTGGGCGCGCTAGGGATTATGGCAAATTTTGGGGTGCTGCAACACCCATGTTTTGCCGGAAGGGCCGAAGCTACGGTGCCAGAAGGGCCTACTTAGGACGCAAATCGTCCAGGTACCGCCGGGCGATACCTAGTGAACGAGCTAATGTTCCTACGCCTACGTATTTGATTACGACGAATGCGGAGGGGTCGGACCGCGAGGTTCCTCTGGCTGCTCGGAGCCGCAGAGGTATTGAATTGGAGACGGTGTATCGTCGGAAGTTGTATATATGCAGCGAATCGGGCGAACTTTAAGATCGAGATATAGGATACTGCTGGCGCCATCTCATATACTTCTTGTGAAATATATTGTCGGTCGCCACAATTGCAATACAAATAACAAAATATCAAACACGAAACATAAATACCGATGAAAACAAATGAAGCATAAAATATAAACAGTTAAATACGCCATTTTGAAAAATAAAGTACGACGTAAAATTATTCGTCCAACCGGAGAAATATCAAAATGTTTTGAATGTAATCAAAATTTGATCAATTTCGCATTAAATGCAAAGATGGCTTTTCATGTAAATGATTGATCAAAGGGCCGGCCTTCTGATATTAAAATATAAAGCTTTATAAAAGCAGAGCTCAGTGATTAAAGGAACGAATCTTATTAATGAAAAGACTTCGGTCGTAGCTAAACATTCCGGAAGGATTTAAATGTACATTATTTATTTTACTTTCATTATTTAAGATCACAGCCTATGTTTTTTACCAAAAAACAAATAACATTGTTTTTTTTATTTCCAAGACAACATACATACATAATATCATGTCACGATTATTAAAAAAAAACGTAAGATGGCATAACCAAAATATATAAAAACATTCTAGTTGAGGACAGCGAAACCGTCGGGTGGTCGTCCCACTTAACACTCGCTATGATGTCTGTCATAATCGTCTAAACCGATCGTAAGTATTCGGCCTTTTTCGACTACACTACGTGAGTAAAACCGTTTGTATAAAGTTATGTATTAAAGAAGTTTGACAAATAAAACCTTGAAAATAAAAATTCGACGCATTGCTGGCCACACAAGTGCTACTTCATTGCAGCGTTGCTACAACGAAGTCGCAATGAGGTACCTACACCCTTCTCACTTTGTCGCGGGGGCTGTAGACTAGCTGTAGTTATTATTATTATGTTGGTACGCTTTTCAGCCACGGGTCCATGGGGACCCGGTCCTTTGAGGCGTTCATGGGGCCAAAGCCAACATGAAGAGGCCTTTTAGTACCTTTTTATCTAAAAAGTGAGATGGCTGCATCTATGGAGGTCTATCCCTTAATGTACCATTGAGATGCACTAACGGACAGTCCTCCACAGCTGCCGAACTATTGCCAGGGAGGGATTTACTTGGTTTGGGCTTTATGGATGGGATGTTAGTGGACCGGATAACTGGGTTATGGAGTGAGATACGGACATCTACCCAAAAATCTCTCACAATTATTATTATTATTTATTTATTAGCATACTTAACAGATTACAAACACAAAAAGAGAAATAAATTAATCATACAAATATAAGAGCCGGTCTAGTCTGCAATCCTAAAACAAGTATGCCTAAAAGCTACATTAGTTACAGAATCAGAAACTAGGGTACACTATAAATACAAGAATAAAAAGTGATAGATAATTGCAACAAACCAAATCAAAACAGAAATTAAATAATTACAAAAGCATGTTAGTTACTTACTTCTAGGTGTATTAGTATTTGCCGCCGAAACTTGTACAGCGAAAAGTTAAAGATATCAACGTCCCTGTTAGAGACTAGGACTTCATTGCATTGGCGACACATTCTGACCATGGGATTATAAAAAGATGTGTTATTCGAGTAAACCTGTAGGGTGAATGTATTATAGTTACGATTTCGAGACCTAAAACGCGTATTAAAGTTAAGTAAAGAAAGAAGGCTAGGAGAGTCGAGAAGACCATGGATTATTTTGTACAGTAATACAAGATTAATGTAATCGCGGTTAATTGTGTGTGTGTGTTGCGTCATGCAACGCATCGTACACTATGGTCGCTGACGCAACGCGCTGTGTAGACTCGCTCTTTATGGTACCTGGACCCTATTACTAAGACTCCGTAAAGACTCCGACGTCCGTCCGTCCGTCTGTTTGTCTGCCTGTTACCAGGCTGTATCGTATGAACCGTGATAATTAAACAATTAGACAATTAAAATTTTGACAGATGATGTGTTTTTGTTGCGACTGTATAACAAAAAATACAAAATGCAATATAATAAATATTTAAGTGGGGCTCTCATACAACAAACCTGTTTTTTTATAGATAATGATACGGAACCCTTCGTGCGTGAGTCCGACTCGCACTTGGCCTGTTTTTTGTTTGTTTTATAATAAATTTCTGCCACCAAAGGACAGGCGTGTTTCCTACTAATACTACAAAAGCTGCAAGTGTCTAGTCGGTTGAGTGGAATTAAAAAAAAATACTTTTAAAGTGTGATCGAAATTAAATAAAGTTAATTAGGTATATTTTGAATTACTTGAGAAAACGGAATAAATAAAGATTTACACAAGAAAAATAAACTCTATTTCTTTGAGGCAAATCGTCTCCCTCTAGCTAAAGTCTAGAGAGCCTCCTCTAAAATGATCTCCGCTTTGACAGGCGAAGCGGTAACATGTGTGACGTCGTGTCGGTTGGTTTGTCTCGTTGCTTGGCTGGGGTTTCGCGAATTCTGACGGTAACTCATATATGCATTAATAAGGAAATTTGTTTAATAGGTTCTTTTCTTATGAGAAACATTTATATTTCGCTCTCAATGATATCGGGTTTCTTTTCTAGAAGTCTGAAAGCGGGCGGAACGCCAGTACTGAAAGTCCTTCAGAGGCTCTTGAATTCCGTTCTGCTCGAGGGCGTAACGCCGAAGGCGTGGAACAGAGGCGTGGTAGTCCTTTTCTTTAAAAAAGGGTGACAATACTCTATAAAATAATTATAGGGCCATCACGCTTCTGAGTCACGTCTATAAGTTGTTTTCGAGGGTCATCACGAATCGTCTCGCTAACAGATTTGATGCCTTCCAACCTCCCGAACAAGCCGGATTCCAAAAAGGCTACAGTACCATGGACCACATCCATACTTTGCGGCAGATTATAGAGAAGACGAGGGAGTATAACCGGCCGCTGTGCTTGGGGTTCGTGGAAAAAGCCTTCGATTCGATCGAAACATGGGCCGTGCTTCAGTCTCTACAGCAGTGCCGCATTGACTGTCGGTATATCGAGGTGTTGAAGTATCTATATAACAAAGCCACTATGTCGGTCCGAGTACAGGAGCACAGTACGAAGGATATTCCATTGAATAGAGGCGTGAGACAGGGAGATGACATATCTCCAAAACTGTTCACCGCCGCTCTGGAAGATGCCTTCAAGCTCCTGGAATGGGAAGGACTGGGCATCAACATCAATGGCGAATATATTACTCACCTCCGATTTGTCGACGATATCGTTGTCATGGCAGAATCGATGAAGGACTTAAGTGCGATGCTTGAAGACCTAAATCGAGTCTCCCAACAGGTCGGCCTAAAAATGAATATTGAAAAGACGAAGGTCATGTCAAATGTGCACGTTGCGCCTTTACCTATTTCTGTTGGGAGCTCCACCCTCGAAGTTGTAGACCAGTATGTCTACCTGGGTCAATTGATCCGAGCAGGAAGTTCCAGCTTCGAGGAAGAAGTCTTTTGGCGAATCCGACTCGGCTGGGCAGCGTTCGGGAAATGACGCAGTGTTTTATCGTCTAAAATACCTCAGTGCCTCAAGACGAAAGTGTTTAATCAATGTGTGTTACCAGTGATGACTTATGGCTCTAAAACGTGGTCCCTTACTATGGGTCTCATAAGAAGGCTCAAGGTCGCTCAACGGGCTATGGGGAGGACTATGCTCGGTGTTTCTCTACGCGATCGAATCAGAAATGAGGAAATTAGTAGGAGAACGAAGTTCACCGACATAGCTAAGCGGATTAGCTCATTAAAGTGGCAGTGGGAGGGGCACATAGCGCGAAAAACCGATGGCCGATGGGGCAGAAAGGTTCTCAAATGACGGCCACGTACCGGCAAGCGCAGCGTAGACACCCACCTGCTAGATGGTCAGATGATCTGAGCAAGGTTGCAGGGAGGCGCTGGATGCAGGCCGCTTTCGATCGGTCGTTTTGGAAATCCTTGGGGGAGGTCTATGTCCAGCAGTGGACTTCCTGTGGCTGATATGATGATGATGGTAATGATGATGATGATAATTATATTTAGGCATGAGTTTTATAGGCATAATACGCCGATTAAATATCTGACTCTTAAAGTGTTAAAAACAATATTGCTCTAATAAATATGTAGGCACTTAACATAGTGGGTAGAAAAAAACGTCACAGTTGTTCCGGGTGGTCATAAAACTTAACTTGAACCTAACTTCTCTTCTGCCCTTACAGTTGTTCTAGATGGTAATAAAAAATAACTTGAACCTAACTTCTCTTCTGCCCTTACAGTTGTTCTAGATGGTAATAAAAAATAACTTGAACCTAACTTCTCTTCTGCCCTTACAGTTGTTCTAGATGGTAATAAAAAATAACTTGAACCTAACTTCTCTTCTGCCCTTACAGTTGTTCTAGATGGTAATAAAAAATAACTTGAACCTAACTTCACTTCTGCCCTCACACTTTTTCCGGGCGATCAAACAAAAAAACAATAAGTAACTTGAAGCTAACTCCCCTTCAGTCCTCACAGTTGTTTCAGGTGGTCATCATATTTTGCATGATAATTTAAAAAATAAGCAGTTAAAATAACTTAATTTTGTTTCTGTTATTCCTTAAAAATATTATGCCTAAATACTATTAGTCTTATAGTTATTACGCCTACGAAAATAATGCGAATGAATATTATGCCAAAACAAATTAGCGTTAAAGTTAATTGTGTCAAATATTTTATGCCAAAACCGGTATGCCAAAGAACATTAGGACAAAACAAATTATCCAAAAAAAGGGATCCCAAGTCCATATCAGCCACATAGGCTAGTAGCACAACCGCCATATTGTTTATAGTGGGCTCGTTGTTGATCCAGTACTTGTATACAGCGTCCCTGGGCTACACGTATTCTATCTTCAGCTCGCAGTTTACCTAGCTTTGTTTTATATTAAAGAGAGAAATAAGGCAAACGACCTACATTCACCTTTAACAGCCAGACTGGCCGTCATATCGATTTTGGGCTAAGTGTTGATCTCTGGGCTACACATAGTCTATCTTGAGATCCTAGTACAACCAGCTTTAATAAATATCGAAAAGAGAAATATGGTAAAAGACTAACATTCACCTTCAACAGACAGCATGACGGCCATATTGATTTTGGGTTTGGTGTTGATCTAGCACTCGTAGACTCTAGCGTTTCTGGGCTGCACATAGTCTATCTTGAGATTTCAGCACAGCTTTAATAAATATTGAAGAGAGAAATAAGGCAAAAGACTAACATTCACCTTCAACAGACAGCATGACGGCCATATTGATTTTGGGCTTGGTGTTGATCCGGCACTCGTACACTCCAGCGTCTCTGAATTGCACGTATTCTATCTTGAGATCCCAGTACAACTAGCTTTAATAAATATTGAAGAGAGAAATAAGGTAAGAGACTAACATTCACCTTCAACAGACAACATGATGGTCATATTGATTTTGAGCTTGGCATTGATCTGGCACTCATAGACTCTAGCGTTTCTGGGCTGCACATAGTCTATCTTGAGATTTCAGCACAGCTAGCTTTAATAAATATCAAAAAGAGAAATAAGGCAAAAGACTAACGTTCACCTTCAACAGACAGCATGACGGCCATATTGTTTTTGGGCTTGGTATTGATCCGGCACTCGTACACTCCAGCGTCTCTGAATTGCACGAATTCTATCTTGAGATCCCAGTACAACTAGCTTTAATAAATACTGAAGAGAGAAATAAGGTAAGAGACTAAAATTCACCTTCAACAGACAGCATGACGGCCATATTGATTTTGGGTTTGGTGTTGATCTAGCACTCGTAGACTCTAGCGTTTCTGGGTTGCACATAGTCTATCTTGAGATTTCAGCACAGCTTTAATAAATATTGAAGAGAGAAATAAGGCAAAAGACTAACATTCACCTTCAACAGACAGCATGACGGCCATATTGATTTTGGGCTTGGTGTTGATCCGGCACTTGTACACTCCAGCGTCTCTGAATTGCACGTATTCTATCTTGAGATCCCAGTACAACTAGCTTTAATAAATATTGAAGAGAGAAATAAGGTAAGAGACTAACATTCACCTTCAACAGACAACATGATGGTCATATTGATTTTGAGCTTGGCATTGATCTGGCACTCGTAGACTCTAGCGTTTCTGGGCTGCACATAGTCTATCTTGAGATTTCAGCACAGCTAGCTTTAATAAATATCAAAAAGAGAAATAAGGCAAAAGACTAACGTTCACCTTCAACAGACAGCATGACGGCCATATTGATTTTGGGCTTGGTATTGATCCGGCACTCGTACACTCCAGCGTCTCTGAATTGCACGAATTCTATCTTGAGATCCCAGTACAACTAGCTTTAATAAATACTGAAGAGAGAAATAAGGTAAGAGACTAACATTCACCTTCAACAGACAGCATGACGGCCATATTGATTTTGGGTTTGGTGTTGATCTAGCACTCGTAGACTCTAGCGTTTCTGGGCTGCACATAGTCTATCTTGAGATTTCAGCACAGCTTTAATAAATATTGAAGAGAGAAATAAGGCAAAAGACTAACATTCACCTTCAACAGACAGCATGACGGCCATATTGATTTTGGGCTTGGTGTTGATCCGGCACTTGTACACTCCAGCGTCTCTGAATTGCACGTATTCTATCTTGAGATCCCAGTACAACTAGCTTTAATAAATATTGAAGAGAGAAATAAGGTAAGAGACTAACATTCACCTTCAACAGACAACATGATGGTCATATTGATTTTGAGCTTGGCATTGATCTGGCACTCGTAGACTCTTGCGTTTCTGGGCTGCACGTAGTCTATCTTGAGATTTCAGCACAACTAGCTTTAATAAATATTGAAGAGAGAAATAAGGCAAAAGACTAACATTCACCTTCAACAGACAGCATGACGGCCATATTGATTTTGGGCTCGGTGTTGATCTGGCACTCGTACACCCCAGCGTCTCTGGGCTGCACGTAGTCTATCTTGAGGTCCCAGTCGTCTGAAGGCTCCGGGTGCAAAACGCTGAACCGAGCGTCTCCCGTGTATGTGAAGATGTGGGACGTCAGGATGTGGAGGTCGCGTTTTCTCATCCAGGATACCTGTGGACAAAACAGGTAATTAGTGATTTTTTCTATGCCTTGTGACTTACGGCGTAAAATAGGACCACTTGATCTCTTTCCGTACAAGTTGTAATAGGTGACTAAAGGAATACATTCTCAAAGAAGAGGCTTTTATTTAGTTTTATATGTCCGGTTGTCAGATTGTCTGTTTATAATCAATTTTCTTCAGTTGAATTTGATACTCCCCGGTTTTCGATTGAACTGAAATTTTGCACACATACGTATATTAAATAAAAGAAAAATTAAACGTGAATACATATTAGGAGGTTATGAGCTTGGCGGAGGAAAGAAAGACATGGAAAGCACTCCACCGACAAGATCGCAGCTCTTAAGTATAATAGGGTTGTATCAAGGGTGAAAAGGAAATTATTTTTTACTGTATATAATAAGAGAATAAAAGTCACAAAATAATGCTACTTGTCATGATCATATCCATTTTCACCGTGATTTTAGTTTTATTATTGCAGAAAATCCGATAATAAGAGCGCTATTTGATTCCAAGAAACTATGACGTCACGCCGTGCTATGTCATACAAATCCCATAGACGATGTTTGTTTTGACGTTTAGAAAAAAGTTTCTGATTTGACTTGTTGGAAAATAGCGGATTGCACTTATGCAATACATGGAGCTGGAAGGTTGATAGGGACTCTGTAATGAAACGATGCATCCCCATCAAGTTCGTTCTCGTTTGATTCGTCTTGATATCTGAAACAATAAACTAAAAAGGTTAAAGTGCTCCACTTTAACCTTTTTAGTTTATTGTTTCAGATATGTATAATCTAACTTTAATTTTTTTGTATAATTACTTATTTCTCTTCACATATTGTCTTCAAAATCGGCAAAAACAGATCGAGAAAAACAAACCTTAGCAAATTTAAAGTTACAACACAACAAAACACGGCTAACATTTCCACCGAAAGTATACTTACTTACTAAGAAAATAAAAGCACCCTCATCAAACATATGTTTCACATTCCCAGGCTAACCCTCCAGAGATTAAGGGCTATCGCGCATATCGAAAAACTGGACCTTTTTACAAGGAATGATGTAAGGAAATCCACGGGAACAATATATTATAATGCGTGGTGACGTGTCGCTGGGCTATTTATTTTCGGAATGGTAGGGGAGGACCATTAATATGGCGGCCGCTCAGCCGTGGGTGAAAGGGATATCGAAGGCCAATGAGGAACTTCGACAGTGAAAAATGGTTTGCAACTGGACAGATAAGTTAAGGGCTCTTGTAGGTTTCTACTTTAAATTTTTAGGGCTCCGTACCCAAAGGGTGTCAACGGAACTCTATAACTAAGATTCCGCTGTTCGTTCAGTCGTCTGTCTGTCATCAGGCTGTATCTTAGACCGTAATAGCTAGACAGTTGAATTTTTCTTTCTTTTTTAGGGTTCCGTAATAAACAAGGAACCCTTATAGTTTCGCCATGTCTGTCTGTCTGTCTGTCTGTCCGTCCGCGGTTTTACTCAGCAACTATAAGTACTAGAAAGCTGTAATTTGGTTAAGGTATTAATTTTTGTATATTAATTATGCGGAAAAAGTAGTAAAATAAAATACTGAAAACAATTTTTTTTAGGGTAGCTCCCATACAAGTAAAGTCAAAAGTAAATTTTATTTTCTCGACCAACCAATCATGTGGGGTATCGTTGAATAGGTCTTTCAAAAATATTATGAGCTTGTAAACACCGTTTTTAGACTTAGGGATCTGTTTCAGAAATAATTGTTTTTAAAGTGAATTTTTTTTTATAGTCAAGTGTCCCCCCCTCTATCTGCTAAACGGTTACATATGGACACGTGAAAAAATTCACAGCTGTAGTAAATATAACGCAATTTAAAGGAAAACTATCAGAGCCATGTAAGTTATAGGCGATCAACTTATAAAATGTACTCCGAAAAGGAAAATTTCATACAAATTCAATAGAAATCTATTTTTAGACGTTTTTAGTGGCATATGACACTCAAATTTGGCATTTGTAACTACGGAACCCTACACTGCGCGTGGCCCGACACGCACTTGGCCAATTTTTTTTCAATTTTTTCATGTTAGGTGTACAATTTTCAGCATATGGAAGGAAATGATAGGAACCTTTACCCAGCAGTAAGATGAAACAGGATAGATAAAAATTAAACCGGCCATGTGCGAGTTGAAATCGCGCACGAAGGGCTCCATACCTTTATTTATAAAAAATCACGTTTGTTGTATGGAAGTCGTACTTATTTTTTTTTTTTAGTTTTTAATGTTATAGCTGCAATAGAAATACATCATCTATGAAAATTTCAACTATCTAGCTATCACGGTTCATGGGATTCAGATCTTTGCGACTGCTATTTTTTAGCTTGATCAATGGCAAGTTTGCGACTATCACGAGAAACCCACAATAACATCTACTCCAGACCACAATGATGGAATAAAATTGCCGGAATGCGCAAGGTGGCCGCCTGAAATTAAAATTTCATCCACACCACTTGGATAGTTGGCAATCAACCACCGTACGTTTTTAAAGGAACTTTTTACCACGTACGACCGAACTGTAGAATCAACTTCCTGCAGCAGTGTTCCTGGACCGATACGACATTGAAGTCTTCAAAAACGAGTCTAAATCTTCCTGAAAGGCTGGAAATCATTTATTACCTAATTGCACAGAATAAATACTAGTACTCACGTACAGAAGTCTTACTCAGAAATGAAATTCAAAGAAATATCTACTTAACTACCTGAATTTTTCGGGGTCCAGTGCGGTCCATTTGAAATAAATCATTTGATAGGAAACGGAGACATCATTTAAAATTTTGTTATGACCAGGTCGTAGACCCTTTAAACTATTTTATGAACTACTGTTTACAGTTTAAAGTGAGAACGTGAAGCTTTTCTACGCACATACGCCAAAAGTGGTCGTTTTTCGCAATTATGCGTAGAAACGCTTCACCGAAAAGGTTTAGATACCTAGACATCCATTGCAAGCCAATTTCATTCTTATTACTCTGGACAAACGATTTATGTAACTGAATTTTCCCCTTCGAAGTGCGCATAGTAATAATATAGGTATATTTTCGATACATAAACGGGGAGTGACACAGGCCTGCTAATAGCCCTCTAATTGTGATGCCCTCTGTAATTTAGCAAAAAGAGGATCGGGTAAGTAGGATAAGCATTCTTAATATTTTTTTTCTCGGCCTGAATTTTTTTTTTGGTAAAAAATTGAATGTATTTATACCTAGAAAAGGCCTAAAAATAAAGAAATTCCCGGGGAAAAGACGCCTCAGGCCGTTTAACGTTAATTTTATTTTTAATCTTCCCTAATTAGAGGGACACGGTTATGACCTAATTACATTGCTACGGTTACAAAAGGAAGGAAGAATATTTTGTTTTTTCTTTTCTGCCAGACTCTGCATCATTCATGCCAGCCTGGTGTAAAAATTGGATGTACCGGGTGCTTTTCCTCGCGCGCAGATAGTAAAAACCGATCGAGGAAATGGGCGAAAATCTGAACCATATTAACGATACCTGAATCTTCCGGGGTCCAGTGCTGCCACCATTTGAAATAAATCAGTTGATAGGAAACCGAGACATCATTTAAAATTTTGTCTTGACCAGGCACTATCAAATGATTTATTTCAAATGGCAGTACTGGACCCCGGAAAATTCAGGTATCTCCTTAATGGGCGATGCAGCTTGCAACCTCTGTCGGTTTTAATTCCCTTTTTAGGGTATTTTATTCAAAGGGTAAAAACGGCGATCTATTACTAAGACTCCGCTGTCCGTCTGTCCATCTGTCTGTCACCAGTATCTGTCCAGCTGTATTACATGATCCGTGATAGTTAGGCAGTTGAAATTTTCACAGATGATGTACTTCTCTTGTCGCTATAACAGCAAAAACAGAATAAAATAATAGTGGGGATCCCATACAACAAACGTGATTTTGAATGTGCACAAGGCCGACTCTTACTTGGCCTGCTTTATTTCACCTTCACGATCACCATCACGCTAAAAATGGCCTTTAGATCATGCAGCTCTGAGCTCTGTCTGCTTAGAGCTGCGACTCAAAATGCTACATATGTCTACCCTATTAGGAATTAAGACGTGATAGTATATGTATATATGTATGAAGCAACAAAGCCCAGTCATCAGTGGGCTTATTAACTGAGCGAGCAAAGCGAGCGAAGAGTCTCATTTTCGGGATGAGCCAAATGCTTTCGTGCGGCTATCCGTTAGTTTGTCTATCTATCTTTTTCCCAATCGATTCTCGTGAAATATTGCGAGAAGAATCGAAATCATACAGAACTTTTCCCTTGAAGTTGAATAGTTTATAAATATATGATATTTAGCAATTTCGATTTTTTTTTCAAAAAAGGCATATATATTTTTGTTATAACTTAGTGAGACGCAACTTTATTGTCTGAAAAACGTTTTTTCCGAAAATATTCAACGGGTCGCGGGGGCGACTCGCGCGGTCTATAGCTAGCAGTCACTAGTATTACATACACATTTATTAAGTATTTCATTTAAGAGATTCACTATTGAATAAACCCAATTGTTAAATTGTATATCAATATATCTACAATCCCCTTGTTTGAAAATTAAATAAAATCATGCACACTTTATTTCCCTTAAAATAAATAAAATTAACAAAAAATATTTAAATCTGCATGCACACACTGAACTTATGATTAATTATGAAATTTACTATCATAAATTTACATTTTCACTATAACATTCAAATATATAAAATCAATCAATTAGATCTAGTGAGACTGAATTATATATTTATAACATTAAGACAATTAGATACAATACATTAAGAAAATCAAAATATTTTATAACATATGGTTTTTTTTTTTTTTTTGTTTTTGCAATAATTTGATTAAAAGACAAAACACTAAAAATACGAAAAAAAATAATAATAACGTACCGTAAAAGTTTTTTACTTAGTTAACATAGCATGCTCTGCATGCTCAATATTTATTTTTATCCATTATAAAATATTATTACATTGTTCAATCGCTTGTAAATAAAAATAATTATTTAATAATTTAATTAAATCAGCATTAAAATGTATATATATATAAATATATTAATATTTATTTTTAAGTACCTATCTATGTTCAATGTATTTAAATATGTATGTATGTATTTAAATAAATCAATTTATAAAAATTTTATTCCATGCATTTTAATACTTTACAAATAATTATGATATATCGTATTTACGTAATCATTTCTATTTATTAATTTCAATAATTTTACTAGGTGAAATAAGTACAGTAAAGTTTAATTTCCTCCTTAATATTTTCTAGGTTACTATAAACAAACAATGATATACATACGTGGAGCCAGCATTTGTTTACGTTTTACTCTGCTGCCGAGGAGAATCCCCACCGATCAGGAGGACGTACTATCCTGCCATAACGAGTACAATAAAAATCATTAGTATTAGCCGATTGCTGCGGCACACTGGAGCTGACCGTGTCATTGTTTTCATTCAAACCTGTTTTCGAACATATATCATCGTACTGCCTAAAAGTAATTTCCTCACGCCTATTCTCAGAGTCTTTTATCAGATGTTTCCTATTACGCCGTAGTACATTTCCATTATTCATTTTTACTAAATAAGAACGGATTCCTGACAATCCTGTTACTGTCCCAGATATCCATAATTTACCTTTTCTTACTTTCACTTTTTGACCAACTTTAAATGGATGCAAGTTCTTACTACCTTTGTCATAATAGTATTTTTGCATTACCTGTCGTTTCTCTAGTTTATATTTGACATTTTTATGAATTTTAGGTTTAAAAAAATTTTGTGAGCAGGGAACAATACTTCGAAGTTTTCGGTTATATAATAGTTCAGCAGGCGATGGTATGTCTTTGCTTATCGGTGTGTTCAAAAATTCTAACATTGCCAAATTAAAATCTCTCTTATCGTATTCAGTCTTTTTCATTATGTTTTTTATAGTTTGTATTGTCCTCTCAATTTGGCCATTAGACTGAGAAAAACCTGGAGAAGATGTTTTATGTTGAAATTTCCAATTCCTTGAGAATTGTTTAAACAATTGAGAAGAGAACTCTGGGCCATTATCAGAAATTACCGTTTCTGGTATGCCTTGTCGGCTAAAAATATTCTTTAACTTATTTATTACATTTTCGGAAGTTAATGATTTTAATTTAGACAACTCAACAAATTTACTAAAATAATCCACTACTATTATAAATGACCTTTTGCCTAAGTGAAACAAATCTATACCTACTTTATTCCAGGGTCTATCTGGTATTTCGTGTGATATTAACGGCTCCTTAGTATTATTTTTTCTGTATGTTAAACATGCTTGACAGTTAGATAAATAATCCTCTAATTGCGAATTCATATTAGGCCAATACATTATTTCGCGCGCTCTCAGTTTACATTTTTCGATTCCTAAATGACTACTATGTATTTTTACTAGCATATCTTTACGCATACATTTAGGAATTACTACTCTGCTACCTTTCCAAACGATATTGAAATCCACAGTTAATTCTTTCCTACTATCCCAGTAACACTTTAAACTATTTTCTATTTTCTGCTTCTCATTAGGCCATCCACGCTTTATTATTTTAATTAATTCCTGCAACTCATTGTCTTCGCGCGTAAATTTTTGTATTTGTAAGAAATGCGAATCAGTCAATGGATTCATCGCTGTTAACTCACACACTTGCGCCTTAGCATTGAGATGATCTCGCGGCGTGGTGTGCACCGCCTGGCCCGGTGCAACCGCACGCGATAAAGTATCGGCAAGGTATAGATACCTACCGGGCTTATAGACAAGTTGAAATGTGTACGGTTGCAATCTTATCAACATTCTTTGCAATCGAGACGGCGCGCTGGCTAATGGCTTTTTAATTATATTAACTAACGGTTTATGATCGGTTTCTATTATTATATCTGAACGTCCATAAATATACATATAAAATCGCTCGCAAGCAAAGACACAAGCAAATAACTCTTTTTCAATTTGTGCATATGCCTGTTCAGTTTTAGTTAGTGATTTTGAGGCATAGCAGACAGGCAAATTATTTTGCATCAGACAGGCCCCTAAACCTGTTTTACTGGCATCTACTGATATAACTATCGGTTTATTAATATCATAATATTGTAACACTGGCGGGTTAGCTAAATCATGCTTTATGTTTTTAAAACATTGTTCATGTACCGGGTCCCAGTCCCATTAGACATCCTTTTTTAATAATTCTCGCAGTTTGTGCGTTTTTTCCGACAAGTTTGGAACAAAATTATTAACATAAGTTACTAGACCTAAAAATCTTTCTAAATCTTTTGTGTTTTTGGGACTCGGCATTTCTCTTATAGCTATTAAATGTGAGTTATCAGGTAAGATTCCATTATTAGTTATTTTGTGCCCCAAATATTTTATTTCCTTTAACCCTATTTTACATTTAGATTTATTTAATTTTATATTTATTTTTCGACACCTTTCCAGAACATTTCTTAATCTTTGATCATGAATTTCCTTTGTATTTCCATACACTAATAAATCATCAATAAATAATACCACCCCCTCTAAATCATCAAATTGTTGATACAGACGTTTATGAAAAATTTCAGAAGCTGACGATATACCATAGGGCATTCTTAAAAATTTAAACCTCCCAAAAATTGTGTTAAATGTACATAAGTCTGTGCTTTCTGAATTTAATTTAATTTGCCAAAATCCTTGTTTTGCATCTAATGTACTAAAATATTTCGCACCTGCTAAACAAGTCGATATCTCTTCAAAAGTGGGCAACTTAAAATGTTCCCTTTTTATTGACTTGTTAAGTTCACGAGGATCTAAACATATGCGCAAACCCCCATTTGGTTTTTTAACTATAGTAACATTATTAACCCAGTCGGTAGGTCCTTCCACTTTAGAAATTATGCCATCATTTTGCATTTCTTCTAATTTTTTCTGTACTTTTTCTCGTAAAGCTACTGGCAATTTTCTTGGAGGGTTGACCACAGGCTTAGCATCCGATTTCAATGCAATTTTATACTCTCCCGGTAAACAACCTATGCCTTCAAAAATATCTGAAAATTCTTCTAAAATTTTATAACTATCACTGCTATTTTTGCAATTTACGGACATAACTCTTTTTATTAAATTTAATTCCTCACATGAGTCCCTGCCTAAAATAGGGGGAGAATCCACATCAGCAATAATGAATTTTAAAAAATAATTGTTATTTTTGTACTCCACCTTTAAATAACATTTTCCTATTACAGATATACAATTTCCAGAATAAGCTCTCAGTCTGATAGACGTAGTATTTAAATCCTTATCACTTATTTTCAATTTCCTCAGAAAACTTTTTGGTATAACATTTACATCAGCTCCAGTGTCCAACTTGAAATTAAATAGACTATTATTTATTTTTAATTTTGCTACCCAATCACTATCAGTTTTATTAATTTGATAAATTACCTGATCAGTGGAGTCCCTTTCCACCGCATATACACGACCTTTGCAGTTCCGAGCAAAGTGGTTCATCCGATTGCACCTATTACATTTTTGTCCGTAAGCTGGGCACTTATTTATTCCATGCACTGTTCCACATCTACCGCACTGCCTCTGATTTCGATGTTTAAACTTGATCGCCTTCTCGTCATTGCGTAACTCATGCCCCGCGCTGCCGCCGGCGCCGGCGCCTCGCACCTCCCGTGATTGACTTGTACGTTTATTGTTCCGAAGATAAGCCTTATTCCGATTCACGTAATTCACATTGCACTCACTGCTACTGCTTCCATGCATGTGATGTACTTGATGCTCTTGATTTTCACTTTTCATATTAAGTGCTTGTTTACGTGACATCTCCGCTAACCGACAAATATCCAAAGCTTTGGTTAAGCTTATGTCCGGCTCCCGCAGCAATCTTTCCGATAGTGCTATGTCATTAATCCCACATATTAATCTGCTACAAACTAGCTCATCACGAAGATCCTTAAACTCACAATTAGCCGCCATTTTGTTGAGTTCAAAGACATACTGTTCAACGGATTCCAATTCTTTTTGTTCACGTTTAAAAAATTTATGTCTTTCCACTGCTAAATTCTTTTTTGGTATAAAATATTTGTCAAATTGTTTCAATAATTCTTGTATTGTTTTACTTTCTTCTTTGAACTGCTCGTACACTTCGCGACATTTCTCACCAATTATATGTAACAGAATATTAACTTGCACTTTATTGTCTTTCTTCGATAACTCACACGCCTCGTAATAAATTAGAAAAGCTTTCTTCCAATTAGTCCAATGTCTGCTTAAATTTCCTGTTGACACGTTGTCGACATCATTTTCGAACACGAACGGCTGGGGTGGTTGCAGAACTGACTCCATCTTACGTACGACTTTCACTGTTTATTTTACTCAGCCAACAGAATATAAACCGATATATCTTTATTTTATTTATTTTTTTCTTCGTAATACAAGTAATTACTATACTATACTATACAATTTCATGTCGTTATTTTTATTTTTATTCCGGCTGCGCCATGTTAAATTGTATGATGCGTCAATGAAACACCGGGATGCGAGATAGACTAACTTTATTTAAAAAGTCTTACGAGTACCCTACACAATTAACATTTATTTTTATTTTTTTCCTCCCTGTAGTGGTTTGCCTCGGTTTGCCACTAACAGGGTATTTTTAAAGTCTCGCGATTTGATACGAGACTCAAAAATATTAACATTTATTAAAATCATATATCTACAATCACATACCTTTGAGTCTTAATGGCCAAGTTCTAGAATGGGTACCCAACACCAAATTTTTTGGCATAACTGTAGACTGGAACTTAAAATGGGATAAACATATTGAGGCCACTGCCAAGAAACTTAGTTCGGCAGCATATGCTGTGAGGAGGGTCAGACGGTGTACTAACGTTGAAACTGCTAGGCTAGTATACTTTAGTTATTTTCACAGCATAATGTCATATGGCTTGCTTTATGGGGTAAAGCGGCTAACATACATGCTATCTCTGTGCTACAAAAGAGAGCAATTCGGTCGATCTACGGACTAAAATCACGCGATTCCCTAAGAGAGTTTTTTAAATCTATTAATATTATCACTGTGACATCTCAATTTATTTACGACAATCTTCTATTTGTTAAATCTAGGTTAAATAATTTCAAGAAAAATAGTGATGTTCACAGTTATAATACTCGCAACAAAAGTCAGCTTTATACGCCTAAATTTTGACTTACTAAAACTAGAAAGTTACTCTTAGGTCTAGGTATAACATTATTTAATAAACTTCCCGAAGCGATCGTTAATCTACCAATGGCAAAATTTAAAATACGTGTTAAAATAGTTTTATTGAATAATGCGTACTATACTATCAATGATTATTTAAGAGATAAAAACGCGTGGATACTTCCTAAACATTTTCCATTACACTCCACACATGAAACATAAAATAGCATGCATTTTCTGTTACCTTACTATAAAAACATGTAAACGCTCTGCGATCAATAGGTGACAAACATATAACTAATATTTTCTCTTGACAAGGTTTGCGAGTTCGGGTCTTTCATGCTAACTAAAATGTCCAATCCGGTGGTGGCGTCGCTGGTCGGGTCGTTGGATTCCCTCTAATATGGTTGAGTTTAACGATGGCTGATCCGTGCGTCAGCTCGTGAACGGGTGCTGCCGGGAGGGATTGGTCAGCTCGGCTTCGCTTTTTTGACTACTTAATATTTTTTTTTATTACGCAATTTATGTTTGTTTACTTGTTCGCAAGCATTACATGTTATAATTTGTCAACATTGTATTATATTATAAGTATTTATTAATTGAAAGTCAATAATAATAATAATATGACAAAGCTCTTCTGGCGAGTAGGCGACCAATACTGTGAAAATGAGTTTCTTTCGGCGTTTCTTCTCAACAGTGGTCGTTACGAAGCGCTGGTATTGATAGCTTTTCTTTAAAAATAAATTAAATTTTAATATACTTTACACGTAACATAAATTATACTTATTGACGTGTAAAAGTGCCTGTAAAGGTCTAATTACTGAATAAACATATGAATCTTTGAATCTTTGAATCTTTGAATCTTTGAATCTTAGAATCTTAGAATCTTTGAATCTTTAAATCTTTGAATCTTTGAATCTTTGAATCTTTGAATCTTTGAATCTTTGAGAACCTTTGACTAAACTCAAGCGTTTTTTGTCATCTGAAGCCTGTAAGTGTTTCCGGTGGCAACAGGCACACATAATTGTGGTTGAAGCTATTGATTACGTGACTATAGTGACGTTTAATAGAGCCTAACAGTACAATACGCAACCCGATACTGTTCGAAAAATGTCATTGACATTCTATAACATGGTAACTAGGTAGGTACCCTTTATAAAATAAAGTGAGGACAAGATATATAGTCACTGCTTTATTTAGAGATGAATAAACCTTCATTCTTTACATCAATTCGCTACCTACTTTCTACTAAACGTCAAAACAAACAATTCTATGGGATTTGTTAGAAATATAGACTAATGACGTCATAGTTTCTTAAAGTCAAATAGCGCTCTTAATATCAGTATTTCTGCAATAATTAATCTTAAATTACTTTGAAAATGGATATTATTGTAAAAAGTGTCATAATTTTGTGACTTTTTATTTTTTTAACTGTACCAAATAATTTATTTTTGTTTCAAGCAGTCCAATTATACAGTGTAATGCTATATTAAGAGAATACTGATTTAAGAAAAATCGTTTAGCTGACCATTGCATAAAAATTCTGCACTCTTTAAATTGGTCGTCCGGCCGTTAAAGGAAAAGCAGTGCTCTCGGCCAACCGTTACTCGTCGAAGTGTAATTTTTTGAACAGAGCAATGAAGAACGATTTTGTGTTCAACAGTTGCTCGGCCAAGGTTATTTCGGTCAACTGTTGTGAACTCAGTAGATGAATAACTAAATGGCTGATTAATTAGAAAGAGTAGATTTTTATGAATAAAGTTCATGCGTACTCTTCTGTCAACGTGTTTAGATTTTATCTGGACTAACATAAGTTTCGTTATGAATCAAAATTCAATTGACACAAAATAAGCAATGTTTTATATTTTCTACCAGTTTAGACAATAGACAGAAAAGATGATGGATGAGGATGTGGCAGAAAAGATGGTAGGTCCAAATTAAATTATAAAAATATTTCGAAATAAGGTTTAAAATAAATTAATTGATGTGTGACCAAAGTACCTATTAAGACAAATGAAATAAACCCAAACTCGATGAAGTTCCGTCGTTTTATTACTGAGTTCCATTTGCCACTTTCCGTCTCCCTGATCAGACTCTAGGCTTCGTCTAACATAAAGTGTTCGTTAAGACAAATGAAACGAGTCCTATTCGATGAAATTATTTTGTTTTATTACTGAGTTCTGTCAAATATCTCCCGGCTCCATCATCAAAACAGCCCATTGACTCCATAACATTTTATTGTCATCTGACTTACATAAATAAGAAAAAAATCTGCTCAATCGGTTCAGGATAACTGGTTAAAATTTGAGGTTGCTAGATTTGACCTAAACAAATATAGATACATACATACAAGATACATTGCAAGATAAATAAAAGTTTTTTAAATACAAATATGAAGTAGGGACATTACCGAGAAGCTAAACTTAGCTGTAAGTAAATGATTTGACGTGCTCTCGGCCAACCGTTACTAGTCGAAGTGTAATTTTTTGAAGTGAGTTATGAACGGTTAAACAGTTGATCGACCAAGTTTATTTCGGTCTAATGTTGTGAGCTCATCAACAACAATCAATTATAAAATTGACAGAAAAAATGACTATTATCAAGTGATAGAAATATCTAAAGATAAATTTTATGATTTTTTACTTTTTTGAGGTTTCTCTATGTTGTTAAACAATAAATTAAATATCTGTTCTATGTTTAATTTATTGTCGTAAGTTACAACGTATTAATCTAATTACGAACAGATTAATTATAAACTAATCGCGCACCAAGTCACGTTCAAGTGCCTGACCTGCTAACTCTAGATTTCAGACATTCCTGTAGGATTCTGGAAGCTATTTTTAGACCAGTGGATAGGATTTATGAGCTCGGTGGCTCAGTGGGCGTACGCATTCTTAGCGCTTTATTAAGTTAAGTAACACTGGTTGTGGTCCGTGATTGGATGTGTGTCCATAAATGGCATTAAGATTTCGCTATCGCAAATCGTCGATATCTTTTTTTTATGCGTGTTCACCGATTAGTCGAAGACGTCTGAACCGATTTGGAAGATTGTTCTGTTTTGTCAAGTGATTCCATATGAATTTTATCTAAATCGGTTGAGTAGTTTGAGGGAGAAGTCAGTTTTTAATTTTGTAAAATTATAAAGGGACGTTATAAAGCTATTAGTTCCGGCTGTCATTATTGTATCGCAGTCGTCAAGGTTCTCGTAAATCAGATGTCTTTGGGCAGTTTGAAATGTCTGACACCAGTGTTGGCCACTTACACACAAAAAATCGTTTCTTTTTTTAGAAATTACACTGATTGAGCTAGCCCCAAAGTAAGTTCGAGACTTATGTTATGGGATACTAACTCAACGATACTATACTTTACAACAAATAAACATATAGATAAACACCTTAGATCCAGGGCAATTTGAAAAAGGCCGTTTCCCAACTTGCCCCGACCGGGGAACAAACCCGGAACCTCTGGGTGGCGGACTAGTATGGTGACCACTACGCCATGGAGGTCGTCGAAATGAAGGACATGAGGAGCTCAATGAGCAAATTAAATATAGCTCTTGCATTTTATAAAACAACTACGGATTTCCAATTTTTTTTAAATGCTTCGTCTATTCAACCCGTATGTTTTTTCCCTTTTTTTTGTATATATGTTACGCGATATCTTTACCACTTGTGTAGCGACCGGAACCTCTGGGTGGCGGACTAGTATGGTGACCACTACGCCATGGAGGTCGTCGAAATGAAGGACATGAGGAGCTCAATGAGCAAATTAAATATAGCTCTTGCATTTTATAAAACAACTACGGATTTCCAATTTTTTTTAAATGCTGCGTCTATTCAACCCGTATGTTTTTTCCCTTTTTTTGTATTTATGTTACGCGATATCTTTACCACTTGTGTAGCGATTTTTATACAGCCTTTAGTACCAAGTTGACCCCATATTAATTCGGTGAAGTTATGATGAAGAATTTTCTTTCAATAGTGACTTCCATGTGTCGAACATGGAAGTCACTATTGAAAGAAAATAAAGTCGGTTCATTCTTTTGTTAAAAATTTAATTATTCGAAATTAGTTCCATGTAAAACTTGTTAAAGTATGTGTTCACAGCCCATATGCTTATATCTTCCTTCTCTTCTGTAACGTAGCTAATTTCAAGCTCGCAATATTAAAAATGCCGCACATATTGCTTCAACTTGCGCCCGAGTGAAATAATCGACTTTTTACGAGGCGCGCCCATCACACCCGTGTAAAAGTAGCTCGCATCAAAGGCCTTGCCAGAATATCTAACGTGAGCATTAAGTCTTCGTAAATTATATTCTTGCTCATTTGTCTAAGTCACGTCTACACGATATTTAAGATAGAGAAGAGTAACTTTTGTTTAAAGATAAAGTCTGTTCGCGGAAAATGGATAAATTTAAGGCTTCTTACTTGACTTATTACAAATCGCGGCTTGCTAATTATTCAAAAACTTATATAATTTTATTTTTACAACTTACACAACTAGAATGTAAAACAGAAAACAATATGCCAACACCTAAAAGATTCATTTGAAGCGCATTCCAGAACGGAATGGCAATATATGGACGCTGCCTCCGTTCACTCGTTCGGGCCGCGTTTGACATCAACTGCGTGCCTCGCCACGCAAACGGCGCAGCAAAAGCGACGGCTGCCATACTGTTTGCTTAGTTATAATATTTATCTCGGCGAACAGACTTTAGATTCAGCTCTTCTTTAGGAGCTCAACACAGTACCGAAATAACCCTGTCCGATTGATTCTTTAACACCAGTAGTATGCGGTTAGCAATCCATTATTATTAAATTAATTAATTGTTATTTCTTTTTATATCTTCACGTCTACTCCTCACAATAAAAGTGATCTTACAGCCCTGCCTCTGTCTGTAATCTGCATAGAATCTCCCGCGGACCCAAAATGTCTGCCTCTGGTGAGAAAAAATATATTGACTCCAGTGCTTGTTGTAGGCGTCTATTTCTTCGAGCGGTTGGTACAGAAGGAAAAGAAAAGGCTCTGACATTGCCAGCATTAGTATAAATACGAAAGGGAAAGCACCATCTGTTCGTGCGAGTAAGAACTGTGTAGCAGCAGTGTGTATGGTGTAGGGATGCTATATCGAACGTATATGGATTATAAATTAATAGGGTAACGAGTAAAGAACAGATGTCGCTTTTTAAAATTTTAACAGGCTCATAAGGGATAAGGACGTATTGGATTATTTTCTTAAGTCTTATCACTCAGTGACCCTTCTACACTTTATTTAATTTCTGTCACGTCTCGTACGAAAGCTATCGTGGATATTTCTAGAAGTACATTTAAATACGCAGCGTCAGGGTAACACGTCCTACAAATGTGCCTACCAAATTAATATTATATTACTGCTCTTACATGAAAAGTAGAAAGATACAAATCTAGAATATACATTTTGGCCCCTTGCCTTAACTTGGCTAATTTGATTTAAAATAATGCTAGTGGCGTAAGCGTGTCGCATTTGCCTTAAAAAAATTTTATGCTGACGAGCAAGCAATCAATTCGATTCCACGTGAGTAACCCATTATCGTAGTACCTGTTACAATCGAAGAATACTGTTTGCTGTTTTTTGACCTAAATAAGGTGCTTGCTCCACTACCGCATATAAATAAATAAATACAAACTGAAAAATCACACAGACTGAGCTAGCCTCAAAGTTTGAGACTTGTAATGAGATAATGACTCAACGATACAATATTTTTAACAAATATATAATACATAAACCTTCAAGACCCAGGTCAATCTGAAAATGATCATTTTCCATTTTGACCTGACCGGAGATCAAATCGGGGCCTCCAGTGTGACAGCCTGACATGGTGACCACTATGCCACAGATTCAAGATTCAAACGTATATTCAGTAATGAGACCTTTACAGGCACTTTAACACGTCAATAAGTATAATTTACGTTACGTGTAAAGTATAATATTAAAATTTAATTTATTTTTAATGAAAAGCTACCGATACCAGCGCTTTGTAACGACCACTGTTAAGGAGAAACGCCGAAAGAAACTCATTTTCACAGTATTGGTCGCCTACTCGCCAGAAGGGCTTTGTCATATTATTATTGTCTTTTAATTAATAAATACATATAATATAATACAATGTTGACATATTATAACATGTAATGCTTGCGAACAAGTAAACAATCATAAATTGCGTGGAAAAAAATATTAAGTTGTCAAAAGTCGGAGGACGTCAGGTCGCTGATAAAATCCTACTTCTCGTGTCGAAAGCTCAAAATAAATTCATCTATTTTTTAAATTCTTACTGAGACTAGTTCAGCCAAGTATCTCTAATCCTACCAAAAAATAATGTGAAAGAGGGAGCCAAGTTCAAAATCCTACAAAAGAATTGAGATTAATGGCCGCCAAGTTCTGCAGAGAACCTTGAAATTTATTTAGAAGAATCTGAACATTTGATCTCGCTAGTTAGCCAGTTCCTTTTTCTGCCGCGTGTCTAGATCTTCTAGTTGAAGAAGAGATGAGGAAAACTCACAGTTCTGTTTCCTATATGCTTCGCTCTGCACCGCAGCACAGCCGCTTGCCCCACCACTGCTGACACGTTCCTAGGGGACACGTCGTCAAAGTATGGACGGTCGGGACGCACGCCCTCGCTCCCGCTCGCACCCGGCAGCATGCCCACACCTGAAACAAAGATGGCACATATTTTAAAGTCTTATAAAGTTTCCTTAATAAAAAAAGAGTGGCATTTCGGAAGTGAAAACTTGATGTCAGTAACGGTAACAGTGTCGCGAGTTTATTGGTTTTTTTCCCCATCTTGAAAGATGTCCAATGCTCCTAAAAATGTTTTCACTTCGAAAATGCTGCTGCAAGAATCAGACGGTGAGAGTCGAGCGACAATGTACCAGTGACGCGATCTTCCGCGTGACGGTCGTCGACAATCGTGAATTATTGCTGACTATCGCCGACGGTCGGGCGACAGTTTGCGATAATTAGTGACCGTCGCCGACCAGGGTCGCATAAGGTCAAGACTTTTTAAGGGGATACATGAATTTTCCGGGGTCCAGTGCTGCCTCCATTTGAAATAAATCTATAGATAGGAAACGGAGATTTCATTTAAAATTTGGTCTTGATCAGACCCTAGATAACCCTTCAAACTATTTTATGAACTACTGTTTACTGTTTAAAGTGAGAACATGAAGCTTTTCTACGCACATGCGCCAGAAGTGGCCGTTTTTCGCAATTGTGCGTAGAAAAGCTTCACGTTCTCACTTTAAAGTGTAAACAATAGTTCATAAAATAGTTTAAAGGGTTATCTAAGGTCTGATCAAGACCAAATTTTAAATGATATCTCTGCTTCTTTTCAAATGATTTATTTTAAATGGGGGCAGCACTGGACCCCGAAAAATTCAGGTAGTTATTAACTTGTTTTTGCGCGGAGCGGAAGATTTCTTTTCTTCTTTTTTTACATCAATAATTCTTACTTATTGTATCAAAGGTAATCATAATTAAACTCATTAAACTTCATATCAAAGTAGAGACTATTTCTATTTTCGTAATTTTCATCAAAAGTCAAAGCAAGCTCCTAAAAATATATCACGCCTCACGGATTAATAGCTTGTTCAAAACACCTCTTTGAAGCGCCGAATCTTCATGAATAAGTCATAAAAAAAGCAAAAATCCTTATTTCGGGTTTATTGGGAATCCTAGTTTCTCAATAAAGGATCGAAGTATTCAAGTGTAGGCTAAATTAACATTTGATATAGCGATTCTTCTTATTAAAATTCCAAGAATTTTATATCTATATTTTTAGAAGGTATTTGATGAAGGTATGTTAAAGTAGGTATTTATTTTTTAGGTCAGAAAATTTTTATGATTCGAGAAGCAGTTGAAGAATTATTGGTTGAAGTCGCAACCAATATTTCTTTGCTAATTTATTTGTCTACATAAGATTAATTCATTTACAACATTTATTTTGTTACAAATTGAATTTTGTTCAAAGCGTCGAAAGGTCTTATTAAGTAAATTTTGTTGTTAAAAATATATTTTTTTTGTTTTACTGGAGTTGGATTGGAATCCAACTGCAGTTAAAAAATGCCAATCCGCTATTTTCCAACAAGTCAAATCAGATACCTTTTTCTAAACGTCAAAACAATCATTTTCTATGGGATGACGACCTCCGTGGCGTAGTGGTCACCATGCTAGTCTACCACCCAGAGGTCCCGGGTTCGATCCCCGGTCAGGGCAAGTTGGAAAATGGCCTTTTTCAAATTGTCCTGGGTCTTGGATGTTTATCTATATATGTGTTTGTTATACAATAAAGTATCGTTGAGTTAGTATCCCATAACACAAGTCTATAACTTACTTTGGGGCTAGCTCAATCAGTGTTATTTGTCCCTATATATTTATTTGTATGAAATACGGGCATATGACGTCATAGTTTCTTAGAGTCATATAGCGCTCTTATTATCAATTTTTCTGCAATAATAAATTTTTAAATGGATACATTCAAAGACAAATGACGTTATATTTTTATCACCACAATATAATATATTTTTGACCCAAGTAAACACCTAATTCAATTGAATTCGCTAATTTCCAACTTCTCAAATCAGATACTTCTAAACGTCACAACAAACGCTTTCTATGGAATTTTCTATGAAATACAGGCTAATGACGTCATAGTTTCTTGGAGTCAAATCAATGAAAAATTACGTTTTATTTTCTTGAAAGTTTTTTTTTTAGCTATTCGTGTAGCTCCTTCCTTCCACAATTCTCTATCCTGTGTATTTTCTCTCCAGTCTCTGTCGTAACTTTTAAAGTCGTCTGACTATCTTGTTCTAGGCCCTTCTCTCTTCCTATAGCCATCCGTTGGAATCCAGTTAGTCAGAGTGTGGGCCCATCTTTCCGGTTGCATGCGGCAGACGTGACCCGCCCAATGCCATTTCACTCTTGCTGCTTTCGTTCCAACAACCACGACTTTTGTGATGGAGTGTAGTGTGGTGTTCCTTATGCGGTCGGTACGTTTAATGCCTTAAATGCTGCGCTCATTACTCTTTGGCAAACCTTCAGTTTGAACCATTGACCTTTTGTCAGTGACCACGTTTGAGCACCGTAGGTTAGTATGGGGAAAATACATACGTCGAGTAGTTTTTTCTTAAGGCATGTTGGTAAGTTTCTTGAAAGTACCAGATAATTTATTTTTGTCCAAGAAAAGTACCCAATTAAGTTAAGTGAGATGAAAGAGGACGAAAGAGATGACAATCTAACACACATTCTCTAACACCAAGAATCACATTCAACAGTTAACAAACAAGTGTAATTCACATAATGAGGGCCGTAACTCACGGCTTATAATTACCGCTGTAATATCTTATCGCGTAATTAATGCTTGTTTACCGCGCTACAGCCGGGGCGGATCCAGGGAAGGGAAAAGCATGCGGATATGCCCCCCTTCCCGCTAAGATATATGAAACCCTTCCATGAAAGGCTCATATTTTAGTGTTACAATCCAAAGACTAATTTTCCTTTTATTTAATTTCTACTGTATGGTTAGAGTAAATTCTATAAGTCAATTCAGGCAATAAAATAACATGTCTAATTTCAATCCAGTCCGGCCAGTAGTTTTTGCGTGATTGAATTTTAAATGCCGACCCGTTGAAGTTTATCGGATAAAAAAGTTGATAAATATTACAAAAAAAATTATGAGATTTTTGGGAATGGCTTAAATATGATATTTAAAAACTTTTTAATTCCGCCATTTGGAATATTTTCGTAAAACCGAATAGACAAAAATTCTATTTAATTCTCGAACCTTCTCACAAAATTTCTCGAGAATCAGTTGAGAAATGCGGCCTGTAGGCGAGAACAGCCGGACAAAAGCATTTTTTACAAATCTCGAAACTGAGGCGCTTCGCTCGCTCGGCCAATTAATTTTGTAGTATTAGATTTTGAGATTATTATATTTATTTATTTTATTTTATTTCAAACAATAATATACAATGACATACATGCACAAACAACGCTATATAATCACATTAGAGATTTTCCAAACGTTGGAATTGCCATACAAAAAAAAAAATATTTAAAGTCAATGATGTAATAATTAATCAAAGTAAGTCCGCCTGTTTCATTTTTGTAATAAAGTTTAATAAATAAATAAATAATAAAAAGGATGTAACTTATAAGAATTTACAAGCGTGACAATCAAACATCTTCAATGTGCCTACTTATTATAAATACGCGTTGATTTGACACAATAAAGTGCAAGCGCCGTCGCTGGAGATCCGGGGGAACCGGTTCTCGAGACTCGAGCAAACAACTATGCAGAGGTGCATAGGTTGATGTTTTATTTCCGATTAGTTTTGCTAGTCTAAATAAACATGCGGTAAGTTTTATTAAGTACTACTAGCTGTAACCCGCGACTTCGTCCGCGTAAAAGTCGAAAATGGTTCTAATAGTATCTTTAATTGGTTTGTTCCCGTTCCCGTTCCCGTTCCCGTTCCCGTTCCTGTTCCCGTCATTTGCTAGAGCAAAAGAGAACAAATGATCTATTTGTCTCAATTTTTATGTCCCTCACTCAAAAAATGATGAAATTTTATAATAATATAAATTCGTAACTTAGACCCCAGGGGATGCAATTTTTTAAATCTTTTTTCTGTATTATTATTTTTTATTGACCACTAATTCAAAAATGTCATGTGTCTCGCTTCAAAAATGACGAAGATTCATATAAACTTGCAACTCCTATTTCACCCCTATAGGGATGTAATTTTCAAAATCTAATAAAATAAATAAAATAAATTAAAAATTTCATGTGTCTCACTCTAAAAATTACGAAGTTCCATACAAACTGGCAACCCTATTTCACCTCTTTGGGGTTGGAATTTCCAAAAATCCTTTCTTAGCGGATGTCTCCTAGTCACAATCTACCTTTCTGCCAAATTTCATCTTCATTGGCTAAGTAGTTTTCGAGATTTCGTGATGAGTGTGTGAGTGATTTTCGCTTTTATATAAATTATAATATAGATATAGTAGGTAGTTTGTGACCTAATTTGGATTTTGTATAAAGTATTTTTTTAACATAAATTAAAAATTTGTTTTATTTGGTTGTATTTAAATTCTTTTGGTAATTTATTTATAAGATCTGGTACTATATATTGTTAAGTCCTTTTTCCGTGTAAATATTATATTTCGGGAGAATAAGTTTACTGTCTGAAGTTTTGTTTGTGTTTTGTGTTATTTTTATTTATTATTTTTTCATTAGAAAATTCCTTTTTTTGTATAATTTTTAATTTTTCAATGAATAGGTATAATTTTGCATAGGTATTGAAAATAGTTTATAATATTCTTCATCACATTTTTCCTTTATATTTTTTGGTTCTTGGAGCATTTGTTCTAATTCTGCCGATGTGGATGTGAAAACAACAATATCAAAGTATGCCAAAGAGCAATGGAACGCAGTGTACTAGGTTTTAAAAGATTAGATCGAGTCCCAAACATTATGCTTCGTTCCTTGACAGGAATCGCCGATGTTGGACAGAAAACAGCAAAGCTTAAATGGGATTGGGCGGGTCATGACAGCAGAATGCCTCCCGGAAAATGGGCGAATAAAGTAACTTCTTGGATACCGAAGGATGGCCGGCGTCGCAGGGGAAGGCCGAAAAAGAGATGGCACGACGACCTAGACGCTTTTCAGCGTGGATGGTCAGTAATGACAACAGACAGAGACAGATGGAGGGAAATGGGAGAGACCTTTGCCCAGCAGCGGGACAAAAGAGGTTAATTAAAAAAAAAATTTTGGTACAATCGTTTTCCACCAGATTCGTAGTTGTAGCGAATAAATTTGGTTAATTCTGCCATAATATGATATAGTAAATAAATATATGGGAACAAACTACACTGGTTGAGCTAGTCCCAAAGTAAGTTCGAGATGTGTGTTATGAATATGGTATGGATTCGACGACCTCCATGGCGTAATGGTCAACACGCTAGTCCGTCAATCCGGAGGTTCTGGGTTCGATCCCCAGCTAGGGCAAGTTGGAAAATGGCCTTGTTCAAATTGTCCTGGGTCTTGGGTGTTTATCTTTATAAGTATTTATCATAAAATATAGTATCGTTGGGTTGGTATCCCATAGCACAAGCTAAAGCTTACTTTGGGGCTAGCTCAATCTGTGTGATTTGTCTGTATATATTTATTTATTTATGGCTAATATATGTGACAATGTAACCAGCCCCCCCCCCCCCCCCCTTGAGCCGTATTCTGTATCCGCCATGGTTATAGCCGGGCACACGTACCAAACGTGCAGAGATCGCCATCTTAACAAGTTTGAGTTAAACATGCTTTTGTACCATTACTCGTACTACAATCATAAAACGTTTGTATCTAAATTTGTGTTTAAGGAATTCTACATATACTTACTAACAATTTGCGGAAAACAATTGTTGGTATTTCCGTTAAGTATATGTAGTTTGTATAGAGGAGAATGACAAAGTCTTCAAAGTTCAAAAAAGATGTCCAAGGTCAAAGTGTGGTTTAATTTCTAGAGACGAGAGAAAATTAGTTTTTAGACGTTTTTAGCGGCATGAACACAAAGTTGGCGTTCGTAACTACGGAACCCTACTGCGCGTGGCTCAACACGCACTTGGCCATTTTTTTTTATTATATCAAATTTAATATTATCTCGTAGAAAGAAAGAAAGAAGAATTTGTTTAATTTTGGTAGAAAATATTTTAAAACAATTAAACAAGGTACAACATAAAACTTATAGTCTACCAAAAATAGTCTCCGCTCAGCATAATGTCGCGGTGTGAGCCACGAAACTGGTCTTTAATAAAAAATAAAATTAAATAAAATATACAAAGCATAAAGCTCAAAGCTTTCTACCCACTTTTAGTACGTATATATACGACCACCGTGTCAATTTTTTCGATGTCTTACATTATTTACTTTTATAAATTGTAGATCTCTGTTAACCGTTAGTGGTGCTTTGTGGGCTGATTCGTGTGGGTGTAGTTTATTGAGAACGGGAAGCTCAAAATATTCCATACAAACACGTGCGATCAAACATCAACATATTTATCGATGATTTCCTAGAAATAATACCGATTCTAGAGCATCATGCCGAACCAATACCGCTGTAACCACGGAGCGTAAGTCGGTCAACACAGAATTCAAACACAATTTCGAAGCCGTAGATCTGAGTACCTTTCGTTTGCTCAGACTTTCAAGACATATTATGTAAATACGGTAAACATGTGTTATTAAATTTAACCCGGTTTTTAGAGTTTCGTACCCAAAGGGTTAAACGAGACCCTATTACTAAGACTCCACTGTCCATTCGTCTGTATGTCTGTCACCTGACTGTATCTCATGAACCGTGACAGCTAGACAGTTGAAATTTTCACAGATGATGTATATTTGTTGCCGCTATAACAACAAATACTAACAGCAAATAAAATAAATATTTAAGTGGTGCTTCCATACAACAAACCTAATTTTTAGGGATCCGTGCCTCGAAAGGAAAGAACAGAACCCTTATATGATCACTTTGTTGTCCGTCCGTCTGTCTGTCTGTCAAGACCCTTTTGCTCAGGAATGCGTAAAGGTATCAAGCTGGAATTTATATCAAATACTGAAAGTCTACTGTCCTTTGGAGCTATGAAAAAATTAAACTTCTAAGTCAATGCAATCAACAGCTACAGCCGTTTATGCCGCGAATTTCCGAAAATTTTCGACAGTCGCAAGGTCATCAAAATCTACAGGATACTTTCCGTGAACTCAGAATCTTGAAATTTGGTACAAAGTAACGTTTTATAGCACAAGTAAAGGAAAAATTGCGAAAACTGAAAATTTTTTGTTACATCATATTATAATAAAAATATTTTTAATAAGTTTAAACTTACTATACGTACAGGTTTGCACGGAACCCTCGGTGCGTAAGTACGACTCGCATTTGGCTGGTTTTATTGCAGTTCCTAATACTGGCCTGTAATCATTTTGCATTGAAGAAAAAATATTCTTGTCAAGAAATTAACGTTATTTGTTAATTTACACATTGTATTTTCCCTTGCATACGAGTATATAAGTATTTTTTTAACACCTTTTCATAATTGTGGTTAATTTTGCTCTTTACATCCACATTCATTTTATTCGTCCAATAGACTTGGTTTACCTTCATCATATTTCATAATCCATATCCGTGTAGAGATTAAACTATCTTTATTAAAAGTCTTGACTTAAAGCACGTTACATCACAAGTTAGTCGGTTTGTTCTAATCCCGGATCTGCGGTGATTCAAAGAGCGGGCTTACAGTTGAGGTAACTTGTAGGTACTAGGCTCCCAGCTCGGGATAGTTTCCAAGTAATCAACGATCTTTACTATTTTGATTAGTTCTAGTGTTTGGACAGTGTGAGAAGTTAATAGTGAGTGTAACAACAAGCTAGTTATTAGAAAGATGTTGTTTGGTGAAAACTTCTCTTGAAACTCAAACTCGATATGCAATCATTGTAACGAATTAATGTCACAGGCCTAGGCTTCTATCAAGGATTTCCAAAATGACCGATCAAGAGCGGCCTGCATCCAGCGCTTTCCGACGACCTTGGTCAGGTTGTCTGACCACCTTGAGGGTGTCCTACGCTTCGTTTGCCAGTGCGTGATCGCCATTCGAGAACCGTTTTGCCCCATCGGCCATCGTTTCATTGCGCTATGTGTTCCGCCCACTGCCACTATAACGAGCTAATCCGCTGGGCTATGTAACTTTTGTTCTCCTACGTATTTCCTCATTTCTAATTGATTCGAACAAGTAGAGAAACACCGAGCATAGCCCTCTCTTGAGCCTTCTAATGAGACCCATAGTAAGGGACCATGTTTCATTAATATTTTAAACATTATAATATTAGGATAGGAAATCCACTGTTAAACATAACCCTTTCTCAAGGATTTCCAAAAAGTGTAATTGAAAGCAGCCTGCATTTCAGCGTTTTCCTTCAATCCTGCTTAGGTCATCCAACCTAGTTTATGAGGGTGTCCTATTATACGCTACCTTTAACAGTAGGTTTCCGCTATTCCAGAACTTTTCTGCCCCATCGCCATTGGTTCTTCGTGCTATGTGCCCTGCCCAATTCCACTTTAACGAACTTATCCACTGGGCTACGTCACAACATCTTAATGATATTTATTATTATAATAATGTAACAAAATTTACCAATCAAATCTTCGATGACAATGAGTACAAACAATATAATGAGGATTTTGGGAACGGCTTTAACGATTTCGATAAAATTCAGGTCCAAAAATTGATCTAGCTAGATCGCACGAAGCTCAGTCAGGCCTGTGTCACTCCCCGTTTAGGTATCGAAAATATACCTACATTATTTCTATGTGCGCGGTGACCACTTCGAAGGGGAAAATTCAGTTACATTAATCGCTTATCTAGACTTCTACAGATGATTCTAATAAAAATGAAATTGGCTCGCAATGGATGTTTAGCTATCTAAACGAAGAGGTAAGGAGTTCTGACGCGAACTAAATTAAACTATAGCGCTAACCACACATTTTTTTTTTTAAATAAATACCTATATAGAGACAAATCACACTGATTGAGCTAGCCCCAAAGTAAGTTCGAGACTTGTGTTATAGGATACTAACTTAACGATACTATATTTTATAATAAGTACTTAAATAGATAAACATCCAAGACCCAGGACAGTTTGAAAAAGGCCATTTTCCAACTTGCCCTGACCGGGGATCGAACCCGGGACCTCTGGGTGGCGGACTAGCATGGTGACCACTACGCCACGGAGGTCGTCAAATAACATAAGTAGATATTTCTTTGAATTTCTTTTCTGAGTAAGTTCTGTACGTAAATACTAGTACTTATTCTATGGCTCAGTTGCCCAGGTACTTACTCTCTATCAGAGTCCATTGACTTTAGTTCAATACAAAACCTTCATGTCCCGAAACTGTAAGATTGGTTAAAAGTGTAGGAGCTCCTAGTAGGTAGGTAGCCGCGCACTAGCTGGGGCAGTTGGAGCTCCTACATGAAGAGGTAGGTAAGGTACGTATTGGAGAGCTTGAGAGAAAAAGACAGCAGAGTTATTTTATTTATTATAACTTTACAATACTGATGTATATAAATTTACAATACTGATATAGATGTAATCAGCTCGAGAGATGGTAGTGGAATGATAAGGAATGATGAGGAAGGAATCTAAAATTTAAAAATTGAATTTGATAATGAAATTGTTTTTTAGAAAGGTGGACAGTATGCAATGGAGAAAGGAGGTAAACAGGAACATGAAGGATGAGGTTTATTGTAACATCGTTACAAAAGTTCACCGGTTATTGGAAAACCAAATGCAGATGCTAAGCTGTCAGTGGAGGCTGACGTCGAAATAGTGGTTGTCATAAAATGCGCGCTCTGATAACTGAAGACACAAAAGGCAACCTTGGTGCAGCGAGTGCAGCACAAAAGAACCCTGTCATTCCCATTTTCTCAGCGTCGCGGACTTATCTTGTAGGGCCAGAACAAATGAAGCTTACTTATATGCTGGCGTTTGTGAATAAATGTTACAACACTAAACTCCTTTGATATTATTTTTTTATTTCTTTGAAAAAGTAAGACGGAGAAAAATTATAAAAAATATAGTACAAAGGCGGATTTTTTTTCTAAAACTAAGCGTTATCCTTTTAATGTTTAAATTTAAAATGTAATTCCTACGGTTGTCTGTGCGAATCACCGGACACAATAGTCACACAATTCATGTCGACCGGATTTCAGTTTGCTCACAGACAATTTTTCATTGTTTGTTAGTTTTATAACTATCCACGTCATAAATTTGGTTTAGAATCCTTTTGTTTATACGTGTGAAAAGATTTTCTCATACGATCAATTATGAAACTGTTTGATAATAAAAATTATGCTACCCTACACACTGATTATATTTATTTATTAAACTTTATTACATAAGATGTAACAGGCGGACTTGAGTCCCAATGCCTTTTCTACCAGTGAGCCTAAATAAACTCTTAAAGATTATTTTCAAACTTTAAAAAGATGCACGTTTGCCTGTTTAGTTGCGTAAAAAAACACGCTCGCAAAACCGCTTTTCTCGTGGCCCCACCGCAACTTTATATGCCCGTGTTTCACTCACAAGAGGGCTTGCAAGGCTGTGTTGTTATTTCCGGTTCGACGGCGGTTCCGGAAACGAACGCGCACCGGGACACTGCGGTAATGATGTGCTGTTTTTGTGCCTTATGTAAATCCCGGCAATCCCGGTGCATCGTGTGTTCGCATTTGTTCGGCTTAGTTCGCGCTGGTTCGTTAGTGGCACGTCAGGTGACTTTTTGGTGATTAAATCTGTTTTACGCTGCACAAACAAATTAACTGAGTCGTCTATTAGTTAGTGAATGCTTTTGATAGCAAATTAGACTGGTTAATAGTAGAAAAGCTTCATTAAAAATCTGGTCTTGATGTTTTGTAGCATGTGGTCTAATGTCTAGTGTGGATTGCCAAATGATTAAATCAATAGCAAATAAGATCTAAATTAGTTTTTAAATTTAGATTTTATTCGTTGCGGAATAACTAATGGTTACATTAATAAAGTCTTAACTATCTATAATATATAACATCAACAGATATAATAATACATATGAAGTGGTAATGATTAGTAATAGGGTCCCGTCTTTATATACGAGATATACTGGATACGGAACCCTAAAAAGGTTAGAGACGGTGTCCCAAAACTTAGTTGAAACACTACAATTTTGAAAAAAGCACACTGTTTAATTTGTTAATACATAGAGTTTTTAAAATTTGAAAACATTTTCGCTTCATTCAAAAAGATCGTTTATAGCGATACAATCGGAATTAAGTTTTAATCCGATAGTTTGGGATTCCGATTTATCGAGTAATTCGCTCCATCGCATCTCGATTTTATCGCCCGATATGAAGCTCCAATCCAGAGATCTAATTAAAGTTTGAACTTTCGGATATATTGTTCAATGCGGAGGTGAAATTTTCTGTTTTCCATTTATTTTCAATAAGTTATAAGTTTTTGAAAAGCAATCATTTTTTGTGCAAGATGTTATTGTTAGGGCAAAGTAGTTATTAGACAAAAAAAGTCCAAACTTAATGGAGTTCCGCCGTTTTATCACTGAGTTCCTTCGACCACCTACCATCTCCGTGATCAGACTCTAGACATCGTCTACAATAAAGTTCTTTTCAAGACAAATCAAATAAGGCCTACTCGATGAGGTTCTGTTGATATTTTACTGAGTTCTGTAGAATATTTTTAGGCTCCATCAATATAACAGCTCATTGATTCCATAATATTGTATTGTCATCCAACTTACATAGATATGCTAAATTACAACTCAATCGGTTGAAGATTACTAGTTGAAAATTGAGTTGCAAGATTTGACCTAAACAAGATATTGCAACTTAAATAAAAGCTTGTAAAATGTTAGCGCCATTTATTGAACGAGTTAAAAAGTTTGTTTTAGTTTATAATCAAAACCATAATTAAAAAATGGTAAAGGTCTAAAGTGGCCACTTTTGGCAAAAACCCGTTTTAAAACTAGACGGGGTAATGCAATTAATTTCTATGGATGTAAAAAAAAATATTTAAAGCAATACACGACCAGAGGTTAAGCAAAATATAAATTATCACCATATTTACTATAAAATAACTTATTTGACATGAGAGCGCCATTTCAGCATGGTATTCACCTTAAAATCGAGATTGGCCAAAAATGCTTTTGTCCGACTGTCTGTTTATCTGTCCGGCTGTTCTCGCCTACAGGTTGCATTTCTCAACCAATTCTCGTGAAATTTTGTGATTCAGTTTCGACAATTATATATTTTTTTTTCAATTCAGATTTTTTTCAATTTTGATCGGATAAACGTGTGCCGGGGTTACTTGCAAGATCTACACCTCACAGAGCCAGAGATCAAGTATATATGTATGCACATACATACAACCAAAAAACTTAACACTCCTTCTGGCACAGTTGCGTAGTAATATAACTCAGTAATTCCACGATGAAAAGAGAGCTAAAGACGCTCGAGTTCCCGGAATATGGATTCAACAAAATAGTTTCTTTACAAGAACACATCTCGCTCGCGCCAAAGAAAAATAACGAGTTCGTTCGTTTGTTTTAAACATAAGTACTCCAAAACTTGCATACTCCGACTAACGAAATAACATTCCGAAATAATGTTGGCAAACTTTGTGAAATAACATTTAAACTGTACAAAGAAAACGCGGGTGTTTTTGTTAGCCGACTGCTGTAGGAGGGTTATGTTTAACAAGTGCGTGTATTTACGTATTAAGCCATCATAAATATAAATAATAGTTAAATAGTGGTCATGAATCATATCTGATCCATGAGACGGGGAACCTGTCAAATAAGGTGATTATGACCAACATTTCAGAAAAAAAAATTAAGTCTATACTCATAACATGCTCAGTCCGTGATTATCACGGAATTGTTCCCAAAGATTACGTTACCTAGGCAGATGGCCGATCGTAAAACTAAAGCAAAATCGTTAACACTTTTCCGGCTATTTCGCATGGTTTTTGGCAATCTTGGATAACATGTGTGACATGCATGTTATATTTGGAGAAGAAAAAGCAGGCAGGTCCCCTGGGGTCTGAAGATTTTGATTGGATCTCCTTTGTTAGAGAAAGCGACGGTAAACAATAGCACCGGCTATGCTATAGCGTTCCATCGCTCTCTTTCGCTCTGGCCAATGATGATTCTGAGCGACAGACAAGAAGCAGCATAGAAAAGTGCTTTTCCATGCTGACAAGTGTGATCCTTGGAGTATTTCTTTTACAACTGTATCTTTTTTTTTTAAATAGCGGCCTCAACTGAAAAGCACCATAGGTTAATAATGGACATGAATCATATATGATTCATGAGAAAGGGAACCTGTTAAGTTCGAACAGAGTAAAGTTGGTCTGGGTTCCAAGATATGAAGTTCTAAGAGAGAGCGTTTCCAGTCCGAAGCAAACTACCCGCAGTAGAATAAATTAAGCATTATGCGAGTAATAAATAGCAGATGAGGGTGCGAAGTGGAACGTATATGTAATATGCAATCGTAACAGGTACGGAATGAGGCGATAACAGTTCCATTGGAACGAGAATAAAACGCGTGCCGGCCGCGCGGAACGGAATAGTTTAGTACAAAATAAAAATAGTACAAAAAATACTAAAATGTGCAACAAAGTATTGACATCAAGTGATCTTGAAAAAAACTTTTACTCCTATTTTCTTTGTCCTTAACCCCTTACAAAAAAGAGGGATATTATTGGACTGCCTCCGTAGTCCAGCGGTCAACGCAAAGTTCGCCTTGTGATCCGGAGGTCATGGGTTCAAATCCCACTGGGAAGCATAGTTTGTGAAAAGTGGTCTCCAGTCTGGTTAGGATATTGCAGGCGTGAATCACCTGATTATCCGAAAAGAAAGATGATTCCATATTTCGGAAGGCATGTATAAACTGTGGGTTCCGAACGCTATCTAGCGTTTGATCATAAACTATACAAGGATTGGTTCTGTTTTACCCTTTGGGTTACGGAGGTCAGACGGTAGTCGTTCTGTGAAAAAACTAGTGACCTCGTCAAATCTCCTTGGTTAGGTAGTGGACCAGGCTCTGAAGCCTTACTGCTAAGGATGAAATCGGGAAAATACGCTCGGATGAAGATGAAAAATGAAAAGTATTATAAAATTGACGCTTTTATCCGTCTGTCTGTGTGTTTGTCGTAGCTTTTTAACGGACAAGCCGTTTTCGAAGCAAGTTCCATTGCCGGGAAAATCGGATCAGTCTTCGATAAGTTATTGGGGGTTAAAGTTTGAAAATCAGGGTCATTTTTTACCTAGCAATTAATAGATGGCGCTACGGATATTAATTCCAGCACTTGGCCGGTTTAATTTTAGTCTATAGTTTCGGAATTCACGTGGGCGATGCCATAAAATTGCAGCAGGAGATGACATTTCAATAATAATTTGCGCCAAAGTGCAAAATAAATAATAACAATATAATATAATCTATCCTCGGTTAGGGCCAGTTGAAAAATGGCCTTTTTCAAATTGTCTTGGATGTTTATCTATACATGTATTTGTTATAAAATATAGTATCGTTGAGTTAGTATCCCATAACACAACTCTCGAACTTACTTTGAGGCTAGCTCAATCAGTGTTATTTGTCCCTATATATTTATTTATTTATAATAACAAGATTGCAAGGGACTTTAGTCAAAGTGAGTGGATTTTTTCTAAGGCTACGAAAAGTATATTCACCTGATTAAGTAATATTAAAATGAGACGTTTACTCTCAAATTCGAGTATAAATCAATGTTCACTGATTTATAAAAATATTTATTTATTAATGAACTCAAATCATCGGAGTCAACCCGCAGTTGTTTTTATCAAGAATTTTATCTTTTACCCGCGACTTTGTGTGCGTAAATTAAGTACATTTTAATAAAGTCTAATTTGTAGGGCAAAATAGAATTCCCCATACAAGTTTCCATTCCCATTTTCATTCCTTTAATTTTTAATTAAAAACTATCATTATAGTTCTCTCCCGGGTCTCAAACTATAACTATATTAAATTTCATTTCAATCGGTTTAGTGGCTGAAGCGTGAAGAGGTAACAGAAAGATAGATTTACTTTCTCATTTATCTAATAGTATGGATATCCATAATCATATATAGTTTTAGTAAAAGAGAATTTGTTTTTCATTCAATATAAGTAGGATAAATTAATCTCTTATTGAAGGTAATTTTTTTAATTATTATTATATTATAGTATATATTATTTATAAATATTATTGAAATCAGTGGCGTACTAGAGGGGAAGCCTTTGCCCAGAAGTGGGACGGTGTAGGCTAAAAAAAATAAAAATAAAAATATATTGCTTAAAAGCTTAAAACTACTACGTTCGTTTCGTTCGTAGCGTTTCGGAACGACCACTGCTGGGAAGATGTGATAAATAGTAATTTAGTTTTTTATAGAAACCTAAAACTTTAAAGTCAAAGTTATAATTTATATTCATCATAACACAAGTATCGTAAAAAACAATTTCATTGATAAAACCGATACAAGTTGAAATGCACAAATAACAAGGGTGTAAAACATTTATGCACTGAAACTTTTCATCTCATAAAATATTTGCGCGTCGGATAACTCTACAAAATCCTTGTTTCATTTTATACAGCTTCGAGATCGCCAATATAAAACTAGCAGCTATAAATTAACTGACTCTTATAGCTCCTACTAAGAAGTCTACATAACAAAAGTTTCTACTGATTTTTACCAGACTGTGCCAGAAGGAGGGTTATGTTTTTCGAGAGTATGATCTATGTATCATTGTTTGGCACGCTCTGCGGCTTGAACGGCTCGATGGACTTAAGCTTGAGAGGTAAATAAATAAAAAATAATAAATATATAGGGACAAATAACACTGATTGAGCTAGCCCCAAAGTAAGTTCGAGACCTGTGTTATGGGATACTAACTCAACGATACTATATTTTATAACATATACATATATAGGTAAACATCCAAGAACCAGGACAGTTTGAAAAAGACCATTTTCCAACTTGTCCTGACCGGGGATCGAACCCGGGACCTCTGGGTGGCGGACTAGCATTGTGACCACTACGCCACGGAGGTCGTCAAAGGTGTCATAGATTCGTACTAATTTTGAGAGTGACACTGGGTATATAAAAAATGCAGTCGGAGTTTTTGTTGTAGTAATTATTGTTCTCTAGGTATTTCAAAACGTACTGGCTCGCTTAATTTTTTATTATATTTTATTACAATGCATTTAAATGGTGGACTTAAGAGTCCCCTTTCCCTGGACAGAATCAGACTTTCCCATACAAACGTAGTCTACGTTTTATTTTGAAACGACATGTCGCATATGGGCAAAGATGTGTAATTTTAAAGAAATTGCAATCATCTAGGGTTATAATTGGTTTCCTACAGTAAAATTATGAACTTAAAAGAGAATATAGTGTATTATATCATATTTGACCCTTTGTATGGAAAACTTCTACACCCTTATATATTCTTTCCAGTTCAAGTTCCAGTTTTGTATGGAAAAATCTAGGGTAAGGGTATTCTTAAGGCCTGAGGCCTTATTTACCAGTCAACCAACAGATGATACTGACAAAATAATCTTTTTGCTATGACAGCATCATCTGAACTAACATTTTTTTAAATTTTGAGTCTTGATATAAAATTCCTAAATCTATATTTTAATACCTTCTAATCCTCGTACACGCAGTCAGACCAATCGGTTGCACATTCTGTAACCTTTACCCTTATGTTTAAGCATAGACAAAAAGAGGGGTTTTATAAGTTTGACGCTAATGTCTCTCTGTCTGTGTCTTTTTTTAAGTTATAGGGCGGCAAACGAACAAGCGGTTCACCTGATGGTAAGTGATCACCGCTGCCCATGAACAACTGCAACACCGGGGGTGTAACAGAAGCGTTACCGGCCTTTCAGAGAGATATAGACTCGTTTCTTGAAGGCTTCAATGTCGTATCGGTCCGGGAACACTGCTGCAGGAAGTTGATTGCATAGTTCGGTCGTACGTGGTTAAAAGTTCCTTTTAAAACGTACTGTGGTTAATTGCCAACTATCCAAGTGGTCTGTCTGTGGTATCGTAGCTCTCAAACGGATGGACTGATTTTGATTCATTTATCAAACGTGACAGCATGGGATGCGGTGGTTCTAAGCTATGTTTGATAAAATCTGTTCTGCTGTTTAAAAGTTATTGGGTGTTAACACTTGAAAGTCGGGTTTTTTTAATTTAAGTACCTACCAAAAAATATGGCGCTACGGATATCGATTCCACTAACATTGGTTGAACATGAAATTCGTCGGATTTTTTATTAGCCTGGCAAATAAATAAATATAAATATATAGGGACAAATAACACCGATTGAGCTAGCCCCAAAGTAAGTTCGAAACTTGTGTTATGGATACTAACTCAACGATACTATATTTTATAACAAATACATATTTACATAAACGTCCAAGACCCAGGACAATTTGAAAAAGACCATTTTACAACTTGCCTTGACCGGGGATCGAGTCCGGGACCTCTGGGTGGCGGACTAGCATGGTGACTTTTTCCATGCGCGTCACTCTACACATCCAACGTAGCATTCTCATTTCTGCCGCATGGAGACATTTCCCATCTGCTGCTTTTGCTGCCTAACATTTCGAGCTGTTGAACATCTTATTGTGGTTTTATAAATTTCAGTAGTGACAGTTCACTAGAGACTAAAAATTATTTGTCGCTCGAAGACAGTCATGAAGCCTATTGTGCTGTGTTAGATGCCCTTAGGCAGTTTGGAAATACTGATATTAGTTTTAGCTATTAAAACACTTGATGCTTTAATAATATTCTGCGCTGTGCTCGATACGGTGGCTTGTTATAGCTATGGATCCTATCAAACGATGATAGGATCCATAGCTATAACAAGCCACAGAGCTGCACTGAAAATTGGCGAACTAAATGGAATTGCATTCCGCCTCTAACGCTCCGAACTACACCAATTACTCATAATCAAGAGTTATGGCCACTTTCAGTTCACAAATTGAGTTAATATTTGATAATTTTAGAGTACTATGTTCGTTGGTAATTGATTTCTGTATAACACAATTTTTAAACGACGACAAAAAAGAGGAGCGTTATTAGTTTGACGCTAATGTGTGTCTGTCTGTGGCGTCGTAGCTCTTGGCCGAATGGACTAATTTCGATTCGGTTTTTTTTTTTAATGTGAAAGCAAGTTCTCTTGTGATGGTTCTTAGCTATGTTTGATGAAAATTGGTTGAACCATTTAAAAGTTATTGGGGGTTAACGCTTGAAAGTCGGGGTTTTTAATTTACCTAAACCAAATCTTTTCTGCCTACTATTTGCTTTATTCATCTTAAATATGTAAAACAATAGGCATGACGAATGAAATAATATTTTTAGCCCATCAGTTAGAATGTTAAAAAATATTGTACACGTAAGTATACAATATTTATATAACTTATTTTACTTATATTTTCTTTCCTCTGAGAAACAAAAAATGACAAGGATACAGTCTCGAGATTAGTCAAAAATGCTTTTGTCTGTCTGTCTGGCTGTACTCACCTACAGGTCGTATTTCTCAACCGATTCTCGTGAAATTTTATAAACAGGTTCATTAATTATATGGATTTTTTTTAACTCATATTTTAAAATTTTTTTAAATGGCGTATATAAAGGAGTTGAATTCAAAACTATCATACGTCAACCATTTGGAAAAAATACATAATTCTTTTGTTTGATTTTTTTTTATCCATTAAACTTGACAGAAAGAAGTGGAAACAGTTGTAATTCAGAGCCGACCCCAAATAGGGAAGTGGCGAGGAAAATGATGATTATGATATTTCATAAGGTCTGGCTGACTCGTGTGGTCTACAGGCGTACCCAGTTGCATCCTCAGTAGCTGCCTTGGAGCCAGGTGTGCACTATTCCGCTTTTTGGTATTCCAATCCGCTATTCCGACTGGATGCATGACAAGGTCAAAAATAAATTATTCGGTCCAAATAATGATCTGCCAGTCTCTTAGGCACCCTGCCTTGCGACCGTAGCAATCTGGGGTCAATCTAAATATATATAATTCAAAGGTGACTGACTGACTGACAGAGTGATCTATCAACGTACAGCCCAAACCACTGGACGGATCGGGCTGAAATTTGGCATGCAGGTAGATGTTATGACGTAGGCATTTGCTAAGAAAGGATTTTGATTAATTCTACCCCCAAGGGGATAAAATAGGGGATGAAAGTTTGTATGAAACTTTGTCAATTTTAAACCGATCGGGCTGAGACTTTGCATGCTTTATGCTACTATGACGTAGGCATCCCCTAAGAAAGGATTTTGATAAATTACATCCCTAGGCGAGCGAAGCCGCGGGCAAAAGCTAGTTTTTTATATAATAATAATGTTTTATTTTTAAGATATATTTTAGTTTATAGGTAGGTTTTTTGTTTTTATTTTAATTATTTATTTTACGTATTGTGCTGTGTTTAATTCATTCTGGAATAAATGGAAACTATAAAAAAATGAAATAAATCATCACAATAAAATAAATGGTCACAAAATAGTGTCACTTTATTGACCATATCATTTTGAACATGGTTTTGGGGTACATAATGCAGAAAAAATAATAAAAAGAGCGCTATTTGACTCAAAAAAAATTATGACGTCATATGTTTGGAGAGACGTTAATATCATGTGTTTGGAAGAGCGGATCCCCCTGCCACAGGCTTTATCTAAGCTTACTAGGTGGGTCCCAGAAATATGCATATTTATCAACTAAGGCTTGAAATAAAGTTTGTTTCATTTTTTTCATTTTTTCATGTGGTTGTGATTGTCTCACAAATCCCATGAAAATGTTTGTTTTGACGTTTAGAAAAAAATATCTGATTTGACTCGTCGCCATCAAGCAGATTGTCATTCAAAGCCGCCGAAGGCCATACAAAGTAAGTAGCTCCTATTACAACATAAAGCCGCATAAATTAAAGCTGTATTTTTCTACAGTAATCCATACCTGCAATGTACACCGTCCATTTAACCAGTTAAAATACCAGCCAGCCATGTCAATCAGAGCAAAAAGCGGGCACGCGATCGTACGCCTGCCAAGTTATGCGACTGGAAGAAATGGTTAGCAAGAAAGGATATTTTCAATACATTATCACATCAAGATTATTTTAGAACAATGCTTAACAAATGTACATTTTAACCGACTTTCATAAAGTAGGTAATTAATTCGTCGCGATCTTTTTATATGTATGTTCACTGATTGTTCGAAAACGCCTGGACCGATTTCATTTTTTGTTTGTTTGAAATATATACTTGTCAGGAGGAAATTTATTAAACCGATTGTCTAGTTTGGGGGTGAAGTCGGTTTTAAGTTTTGAAAGATTATACTTCTAGCCACCTCTGGGTGGTGATGGCAGAGTATCACACAATTTGTCACCACACCTTTTGTAATAGACGCGCACAATATCATGTATTTGACGCATTTTGAGACAGACAGAGTGTTTTAAGTTTTGAAGCTCTAAGTATTTTAATTTTTTTATGTATTTGAATTGTGGCTTTTATGTACTATAAAGAATTTATCTATCTATCTAAGCAGATAGAGCCCAAGGCCGCAAGACTTGAATCCACTCTTAGCAATGGTGGGCGATAAGGTGGAAAAAGGAATTAAATTAGTGTTAGATCGCTGTTACATTACCTTTAGTCAAAAATATAGTAAAGAAAGCTTTACAATAATACATACATCCATGTAATCACGCCTGTTTCCCACAGGTGTAGGCAGATACTATGGACCTCAACTTGCTACGATCCGGACAGACCTCTTTCGCTTCATCTACATTCATCTTTTATAATAATGGTATTTCATTTCGTCTCAAGTTGTTTATCAACTGAACCAAAGTCAAACACTTACTATCTTAGTAAGTGTTTGACTTTATTCTTTTAAAACTATTACGTATTTTGCACGCTCGACACCCAGATTGTGCCAAGGAATTATCGCGAATGCACTTCTATTTTCGGACGGCCACTTTGCGATATTGCAGCTAATAGCCCCGGCCGCTGCGGTGATTTTATTTCCTGTGGTAAACTTTTAAGTAGTTGCTAGTTATATATAAGTAAATCGTACTAAAAAGTAAACAGATAAAGGCAAATAACAAGTTTTACCACGCCTTTGAAGAACTCGGTGGCCCGGCGGGAATACCGGTGTTGCCTGCATAGGGATATGCAACTATTGCATAAAATACTATTAACAGCAATCCTTTGTACTCTTATAAGTGCATTCTGACATAATGCACCGGACCGGCGGGCCCTAAGCCGGCGACCGGAAGCGCTAAACGGTTTTTAAACGTAAACCGGATGTGAGAATTATGTTGCGACTGCTTTATTTTGAATGGCGAATGTATATAGTGCTCTTTTAGTAATCCTCCGGTGCTCGTAAAAGGTTTTCAGCAGAAGCTCCGTAAGCTATGATAGGTAGAAAAAATAGATTTTTTTTTATTTATTTGAGAAACTTTGTTTTTTATCCCAAAATATTTGGGACTAATGTCATTGATAATTTTCGCGCAAAGTGAAAAAACAAATTAATTATGAAAATAATTTGAAAACTGAACAAGAACGTTATGTATATAACATCCTATATAGAAAAAATAATAAGTACACACGTTTATTCGCTACATTTATTTTATTTTAATTTATTTTATTTTAAAGATTAAGTCTGGAAATCCAACAAGGCAATGCCGCCAGTCTCTTAGGCACTCTGCCCTGTGACCGCAGCGATTTGGGGTATTTTTTGTATTTAACATGGGTAATGATTTATTTTTAGTTAGATATATTTTAGTTTATATTTATCTTTTTAATGTTAGGTTTAATTTTCATTGTGTATTGTTTATTCTTCTTAGAGTTGTACTTAATATCTTCAATAACAAGTTTAGTTATAAAAAATGTGAACGACGTCAAAATTTTCAAATATAGCACGTCAAAAATTCATATTTCTTATTTTTTCAGTAATTTCTTATATCTGTCGATATCTCGATAGATAAAAAAGGTATAAAGGTAAAACAAATTTTGTTTTGATTTTGAAGGCTGATTACATCATTGTAAGTTGCAAAATTAAACAACCTGCACTATTAGTTATTTATTATAAATAATTAAAAATATCAGAATTTGGGGAAAATCGGATTTTTGATATGACATTATTCCCAATTCTGACCTCCTAGAAACGAAAGTTAATGATGTCCATAAACACCATTAAAAAATCTGTAAGAGACAATTAGTCTTATTCTAGTGGCAATAAATGTAAAATTTTGTGGAACAGTGTTATTTTCAAGGGAAATCCTGACTTTCAAGCGTAAACCCCCAATAACTTTAAAACGCACCACCGCAAGGGAACTTGCTTTCACATAAAAATCCTGACAGTCCACGTTTGAACGCAATGATGCCACAGACAGACAGACATAAGCGTCAAGCTATAGGGGTGTTATAACATCCCTCTTTTTTGACAGGGTTTAAAAAGTAATTAAAAACCTTAAAATTAAGGGAAAGTAGCTAAATATTCCACTTTGTTTCGTAAAACGCACCTCCAAAATGAATATTCACAGCCGCTCTAAGCGCTGGCGCATTAAAATTCATAAAACAATATTACTCTGTAAATACTCCGTAACTTTCAATTATGAGTCCCCTTACCCTGGACAGAATCAGACCTTCCCATACAAACGTAGTCTAGCTTTTATTTTGAAACAACATGTAAGATATTGGCGAAACTATGTAATTTCAAAGAAATTGCTTAATGAACTTAAAAGAGAATATTATATTTGACCGGCAGTATGGAAATCTTCTACTCTCATATTTTCTTTCAAGTTCATATAAGACTGTCAAAAACTAGTTAGACGCCTAGATATATGCAATTTCTTTAAAATAACAAAATACTGCCGAAATCTGACATGTCATTTCAAAATGAAAGCTAGACTACTTTGTATGGAAAAGTCTAGGATAAGAGGATTCTTAATTTTATTAGTAATCATTTAAAAAAATACTTTTTAAGACAAACTGTTGTCTAAAGTGCTCCTCAAGACGAGTCAAAGGAGTCCAAACTCGATGGTGTTGCGTCGTTTCATTACAGAGTTTCTTGGGCCACCTTTCGGCTGCATCATCAGATCAGTTCCATGTCATCATGATATTGCACACGCGATATGCGTATGCGTGCAAAAATTCAACTCTATCGGAAACTGATAACCGGGTTAAATATTTAACAAACAAAATTTGATTACAGGCTGAGAGAAAACGGGACAGGTGAAACTAAATAAAAGCTTGTAGAATCATTGGACAAGTGCGTGTCGAGCCACGCGCAGTGTAGGGTTCTGTAATTATGAATGCCAACTTTAAGTTTTAACGTCTTAAAACTAATTTTCTATTGTATTTGTACCAAATTTTCCTTTTACGAGTACATTTTATAAGTTTATCGCTTATAACTTTTTAATTTATAAAACCTACTTAGCTCTGATTGTTTTTTTTAAAGTTAGTTATATATACTATAGCTGTGAATTTTTTCACGTTTTCATTTATAACCGTTTAGCAGATAGAGGGGGGACACTGGACTCTAACAAAAATGTTGACTTTAAAACCAAATATTTCAAAACGGATCCCTAAATCGAAAAACAGTATTTACGAGCTCATAATATTTTTGAAAGGTCTTTCAACAATACCCCACATGATTGGTTAGTCGAGAAAAAAAAATGACTTTTCAAATTACATATTTGGGAGCTACTCTAAAAAAAAATTATTTTTTAAGTGTGTTCACTGATTATTGGAAGACTGGACTCATTTACAAAAAAACTTTTTTGTTAAGGGCATACTTTTGGTTGCCTTTTGTTTAAATATTCTTAATATGTAAATATTTTTTGTGCAAAAAAGTTTATTGTATTGTATTGTATAGGTACTTGTCAATTGGTCCCATAAAAATGCTATCAAAATCAGTCGTGAAGTTTGGGGGTGAACCGGTTTGTAGTTTTGAGAAATATAAATTCCGCCCTTCTATTTACATTGCTTAGACTGGTTTTGAGATGTCATTACGGACAATCAGAAATAACTACTAGTCTAAATAATTATGACTCCTGGCAGACTTTATTTATCACTCTCTAACTAACAGCATTCTGTTTTATAAAAAGAAAGTTAACTCCCTCATTATTTCCTTATGTACCTATCTACACTCGAATATGAATGTAGAAATTCCCCCACGGGATTTCGCGGAAAAGTATTTTCATATATTCAGAGTGGGATTTTCTTTTCCGAGTATTCAAATAATGCTTTTTTTTGTTTATTTGCGGTTTATATTCATTCATGTAAACGAATGTTTCTCCTGAGTAATAATTGTAAAACAACTACGTTATAAATGAAGATATTGAATATTCTTTTATTTGAATATCTGTTTTGCTTCCAATCCTTTTTTACCTTTGTGATGGCATTTTTATATACGTAGCAGTTAACTTGATTTACATAAAATTCCCCTAGTATATTTTTTATGTTATGTGTAATAAAAGAGATGATAATAGTCATCAGTCAGTGGTAAGACTGTTCAACCATAATTAAAAAAAAAAAAAAATTGTATCCATGAATTTTATGCAAATATGTACGTCGTTCCTTACACTGGTTTTGAGATGAAATTTACACAATGAGAGGTTATGAAATTACACTTTGAAAAAATTTTTATTCCCAATACATAGAATAAATTTAATATAAGTTTTGCGTACAGAACGAAAACTCCTAGGGTCCCGGTACTATCCCCGTTCGCCGTCTCTGCAGCTCTCCCCCGTTCTCACTTTTTCGAGTGTATTAAGGGACGACCACTCACACATTAACGTGTGCACGGATGCATAGTTTTGTTTGTAGTAGCAGCAGGCGTAAATAATACTCCGCTTATATGAAGTGCCATAACTGTCAGGTGTGTTTTACTCCCCGTTAAGGTATCAAAAATATTCCTACTTTATTACTATGCGGGCGGCGACCACTCCGGAGGGCAAAATTCATTTACATGAATCGTTTGTCCAGAGTAATTGCAGTGAAATTGGCTTACAATTGATATCTAGGTATCTAAACGAAGAGGCGAGGAGTTCTGACACGAGCTAAATTAAACCATAGCGCTAATCACATCACGTAGATATTTCTTTGAATTTATTTTCTGAATAAGACTTCTGTACGTGAGTACTAGTTTCTTCTGTGTGCCTGTGCCCAATGGGTGCGAATTTTTGACAACCAAAGTATAAGCACTGTAATAAAAAGCAACGACCACTAAACACACACAAAACTTACCTTAAACCCGTTTAAAGGCAAATAAATGTAATAAAATCAAAACCGACGCTGTGCGAGCCATCTGTGGAACGTTTTGCCTTTTTATTTCAATACGTATTGTAACTTAGAATTTACTTTACAGCTTTATTCTTATACGTATAAGGTCGGGTTTAGTTTGGGTTTTTTGAGGGTAGGTTTAGAAATTCAAGTCACGTTTGGACTCTCATCGAATGTTGTGGTTTTTATGTGTTCATCAGGGTTGCTGGCTGCAGGCGGGCAAGCTTAGTTTTTATAGTATAGATTACTGGTGGTCTAACGGCTAATGGCTGAGGGACGTGGTCTGTGTTGCGCATTTTTATGTTTTATAAGAATGTATAGAGAATTTACAGGGTTTTTGTACAGATATTCAGAACGTTTGGTCGAAATGTAACCAAAAAATTATTGAAAATTTTGGACAAACTTTCTAAAACATAGGTATTAAATATACGGACAAGTCACACAGATTGAGTTAGCCCCAAAGTAAGTTCGAAACTTGTGTTATGATATACTAACTCAACGATACTATATTTAATAACAAATACATATATAGATAAACATGTCAGATCCAGGTCAATCTGAAAAAGATCATTTTCCATCTTGACCTGACCGGGGATCAAACCCAGGTGTGACAGCTTGGCATGACGAACACTAGGCCACAGAGGTCATCGTATTCCTTTGGATTACAAATTTTTGTATGAAAATGTATCAAAGGTATGCAGTATTGTACAATCCAAAGAAATTATTACTTTTTGGATATCGTGCTCAAGTAAAAATATACTTTTAACAAATAGCGGAATTAATGATAAGAGGATTTCCTCCCAAATTGTCTTTTCTCTTAAGTCTCTCCTACACTCGATCAACAACCAATACTGTCAAATCAAATAGACATGTCCGGTAGCCTTATGAGATGGTCTAATGACAGAAACGAATCTCGTCTTGATTTATTTCGACCTTAACAGTTTAAACATGGTATCCTAAATATGTTACCTCCTACAAAAAGCCACTATCCTCAATACTTGCCGCATCACCCGAAAGTTTTTGGCTTCTTCCAGCGTTTCAAACTCTTATACTATTTAATTTTCTGCTTCTATCGCTTGGCAATAGCTTGCCTAAATTGCTTATTTTACCCTCTTTGGAGGAGAGAAATTTACAAAAATAAGGGCAAATAATAAGATATCAGCTGTTTCTCTTCGTTCAAAATTCTCTCAAAGTTTACGTACGAGATTTATCAAAACATTTATATGGAATGCTGCTTAATACGGGTGTGAAACGTGGATGATGACCAAAAAGGAAAGAGATAGATCATAGAAACGTTTGAAATGTGGTGCTGGAGGAGATCTGTATTTTAACTGTAACATAGCCCATCAGGCTGGGTAGGGACCAATACTGAACTGGGTTTCTTTCGGCGTAATCTTCCCAGCAGTGGTCGTTCCGAAACGCTAGTAATTTTAAGCTTTTGCACTAAAATAATATTAAAAAAAAATGACCTTAAATGAGAGATAAATGTATCCTACATTGAATAAAAAATTTTGACTTTGACTTTGACTGACTTTGAATGAAAAAATAATTGGACATAAAAAGTTACAAACGAAAAGGTGTTAGAGAATGTGGGAGAGAAAAGACAAATACTACAAATTATAGAAGATAGAAGAAGGAAAATGTTCGGTAATCTACTACGTCACGATGCATTCTTTAAAACAATATTATAAAGCTTATGTAAAGAAGATACTCTGTGAGAAGGTTTATTATAGGACCGATGACTATTTTAAAGACAACAAAGTCTGGCTTGAGCTTGGCGCGGGTCCCTCTTAAAGGCTTGTATACTCAGAAATGGTCATAATTTGGTACATTAGGTACATACTGAATCTACAACTTGATTTGACATTATTTTAAAATTTCGACATTAAAAAATAATTTAAATTATGACAACAAACAATGTATACTCTGTCCACTTATCAACTATAAATATTAATTTCATTGTGAGTTGACGTTCTTGGAGAAAATGCTGCAGTGCAGTTTGTTACCGCTTCTTCTGCACTAGCGCTTTGGAGGCGGCAGTAAACTTAGCTCTAAGTAACTTTTTACGTCAACAATTATTGTGAAACAAAACAAAGTGACGATTATTAAGAGATATTATAAATATCCTTTGATAAAAAAGTATATTTGAATTGAATAATCGACGGAAAAGAGGAGTGGGAAAACAGTGAAGGAAAATTTTCGATCAAATAAAAGAAAAATAAACCTGAAAACATATCAGGAGGTTAAGGACTTGGCGAAGGAGAGACGTAGAAAGCACTCCACTGACAAAAGCTCAGCTCAGTGTGTATAAAAAAAAAGGGCAACACACTATGATGAACTGACATAAAAATGCTAGTTCTGAACTTTGAACGCAGTAAAGCTGCCAGTAAAATAAAAGCTCTCGCTAGCTGCAGCGTAATCTGAATTCCTGCATCCGTCTATGAGAGCTTAATATTCTCGTAAAACAAACGTAGATACATTGTTACTTAATGGCTGAGGTAGTAAACTAACGAGGATCTAGAAAAATAACTGTTCTTTATTATTTTCAAAACTATTTTTAAACGCGAGAATCATGGTCTGATAAATAAATAAATAATTATGGACAAATTACACTGATTGAGCTAGCCCCAAAGTAATTTCGAGAGTTTTTTATAGGATACTAACTCTACCATACTATATTTTATAACAAATACATATATAGATAAACATCCAAGACCCAGGACAATTTTATTCTACCAATCAATTTTAGTCTTTTTTTAAATGGGGAATTTGGATCTTATGGCTCTAAAATACAACGTGAAAGACATAAGCATCCATTTTAAAAACCAAAAAAGACATTCCCATACAAATTGCATAGGCGGCTGCACACTTTTGTATGGAAATGGCATTTATTTTTGTTATTTGTTTTCTGACTGTTTTTTGGAACGAAGTTCCTTTTCGTACGAAAGTGTAAGATTTTTCGACAAACCGTATTCTAATTTGCCGTCATCGAACGACTAACGAGAATCACTCGTTGTCCCTATTTCCAATTCGTGTACCTTTCCTCATTTTTTATGTCTCTACTTAAATATTTTTTTTTCAGACTGGTAGGCAGATAATATGAACTTCCACTTGCTTTGATTCTTATGACAAAAGCTTATGGTTTAAATTTGCCTGCTCACATTTATTTACTCTTTTCATACATGCTCAAGTGTTTAGTTCTTTACTCTCCCTATTTTATCAATCACTACGTGGCTTCGTATTGGACTCGTAGCAGGTAAGGCGTAGACTTGAGTGTAGCATTTGTTCGATGACGTAAGTTGAGAATCTTTACAAGATTTTTTTTAAATTTCAATGTATCTTGTACGTTTGTGTGTATGTATGTTTGTTGAGGTCAAATCTTGCAACTCAATTTTCAACCAGTTATCCTCAGGGAGATATTCTACGGAACTCAGTAATAAAACAACATACCCTCATTAAGTAGGACTCGTTTAATTTGTCTTGACGAGCACTTTATGGTTGACCATATCTAGGGTTCCAATCAAGGAGACAGAAGTTGGCCGATGGAACTCAGTAATGAAATGACGCAACTCCATCGAATTTGGACTTATTTCATTTTTCTTAATAAGTACGTAGGCCTAACAATAAAAGCTTATACTAAAAATGTAATAAAAAAAAAAGCTTTTTAATTTCGAAGCTAAGTCAAACCGTTCGAGGAGTTGCCGAGAAAGAGTCGCAGGTTCCGTACTTTCGTTTTTTTATCAATGCTACGTGGCCTCGTAGCGGACTCGTAGCAGCTACGGCGTAGACGTGAGTGTGGCTTTCATTCGATAACGTAAATTGAGTTGTGTGTGGCCTTGTTTATGCCGAAATTGGATTTTTCTGTTGCTATTGTAAACTTTTGTAAAATATGACTGTGGTGTTTTGCAAATATATAAAACCATTTAAATTGATTTTCTAATTTTTTGTATATTAAGAAAAAAAGAAAACAGTCCTTTGCATCTGTAGTTGTGCTGCTTAAAAGGTTAAGTACCCTTTCTAGGGTTCCGTAGTAAACAAGAAACCCCTATAGTTACGCCATGTCTGTCTGTGTGTCCGCGGTTTTGCTCAGCGACTATAAGTACTAGAAAGCTGTGATTTGGCATGAGTATGTATGTTAATTATGCAAAAAAGTGGTTAAAAAAATATTTTTTTAGGCTTTTAGCTGCCATACAAGTAAAGTGAAAAGTCATGTTTTTTCTGGGCTAACCAATCATTTGGGGTATAGTTGAATAAGTCTTTTAAAGATATTATGAGATTTTGAACACTGTTTTTCGATTTATGGTTCCGTTTCTGGAATATTCGGTTTTAAAGTGAAATTTTTTGTTGGAGTCAAGTGTCCCACCTCGCTATCTGCTAAACTGATGAATACGAGAAAAAATAGTATATATAACGAAATTTAAAGAAAATATATCAGTGCTAAGAAGGGTTTACAAATTAAAAAGTTATAGGCGATCAACTTATAAAAAGTACGCAGAAAAGGAAAAATTCATACAAATTCAATAGAAAATTAGTTTTTAGACGTTTTTAGCGGTATTAACTCAAAGGTGGCATTCGTAACTACGGAACCCTATATTGCGCATGGCCCGACACGTACTTGGCCAATTATTTACTTTTTATTCCATAATAGACGAGAGCAGGCCTGTGTCACCCCTTGTTTAGGTATAGAAAATATACCTACATTATTACTATGCGCGCGGCAACCACTCCGTTTTTTCCCTTTGGGTACGGAACCCTGAAAAGTATCTAATTTGAGTCAAAGTCAAAGTTTAAGAAAAATATTCAATGTGGGATAAATTTATCTTTTATAGTAGGTAATGTTTTTTAAATATTATTTTAGTGCAAAAGCTAAAAACTAATATCGTTTCGGAACGACCACTGCTGGAAAGATTACGCTGAAAGAAACCCCTTTCAGTATTGGTCCCTACCCAGCCTGATGGGCTATGTTACAGTTAAAATACAGGTACACAATCCTAAGTTTCTCCGAGCGACCTAATTACTTAATTTTTTATTTTATTTTATATTTTAGATATTTGATATGTATATAGATATATATTTTAGGTATATTAGTATGTATATTTATGTATACTTATATGTAAGTTTATTCTTAGTTGTATTCATGTAGTTAACATCTATACTATATATTATTTGTACAGTATCATTGTGTAATTTTATATTGTACTGTTCCACTTCTGCCCCAAACGCATAATAAGTAAACATTCCTCTCAATTACTGGCCGGTTGACTGGAAGAGATCCCTATAAGGGATAAGTCCGCCGTTGTATGTTTACTATTCTGATTTGTAACTATGTTCTTTCTTATGTACAATAAAGCTTTATAAACAAACAAACACATTATATTATACATCTAAATAATACAATTATTTGCAACCAACTATTTCCAAGAATTTTGATCAATTAAATAGTCATTTACATGATAATAAGCATTTTTTAATAAATGATTTTTAACAGCGTCTTAAACTTAGATAATGGTAACGTTACTACAGGAATTTTATTATAGAGGCGCAAGCTGAGACCCCAAAAGATTTTTAGTTTTTTTATTTCGAACCGAAAAGCTGAGATAGCATTTTTTTTTTCTTGTGTTAATACTATAAATATCACAAATTTTTCTCATATGAATGTACATTCTGACGCAAGTACATAATGTTCGCATAGATGAAGTGCGAGGGGAGAGTCAAAATATTTGTGTCTTAAAAAAGTTCCCTAAGGGACTCTCTAATTAAATATAGGCAAAGTACTCGTCAATAGTTATAAATCTTTAATTTTTGTACATACAACAAGCCCACTGTCCGTTTCACTCTGCCATTCAAAGTTTAACTCACATAAAACTTAATCGTAAGCGACGCTACTCGAGCGCGCATAAAACGATCGTAATGGCCCGGGTTCGATTCCGGTCGACGACATCCGGAGATATATTATTATTTGAGAACTGAACTATTTATGGCGGTCGTTTTTATATTAGCTGGCTGTTACAGTATTGACTAGCCGTTGCCCGCATTGCGTAGGAACTACATGCCAAATTTCATTCTAATCTGTTTAGTCGTTTTTGCTTTATGAACTATCACACTAATATTATAAAGGCGAAAGTTTGTGTGTGTGTATGTTTGTTACTTCTTCACGCGCAAACGGGTGGACCAATTTTGATAAAATTTGCTGCGCAGGAAGCTGACACTCTGGATTAACACATAGGCTTTAGACGAGAGTAACACCGCAGGGCTAGTATTTCATATTTTCGCATTAAAAGTGGAAAAAGAGAATTAACTCTTTCGCCGCGAATGTCGGATTTTTCCGACACATTGTTGTGCATTCCGCAAGTGACGGATATTTCCGACAGAACAATAGTGCACATAACTTTAGTATCCACACCCCTTATTGGTGGTAGTTATTTATTATTGATTTATTACCCCTCCCGTTGGGGGCACCATAACTGATACAAAGTCTCCCGGTGAAAGGGAATCAAGTTGTCTAGCTACTGCATCTATGTAGTTTATCAAGTACTCATGAAGAATGAGTAAAGACAGATTTGAATGAAAACTATATTGCCTAAAGTATAAGTAGCTACGTTTGGTCAAGCAGTGTTCGGTCTTCAAAGTACAGATTGTGTACCACTATTAAAAAACCATAAAATTCGAACACTACCGTCACTATATACACGTTGACTTTTCATTGGTTTTGAAAAAAAAATGTCGTATTGTTTATAAATTCCTCTATCCATATACGTATTCCAAATTTGTATATGACGTAAGATAAAAAAGATGTAAAAATGATTTTCGATCGAGACCACGTAGTTACGCCCGTCCAAAACTGCCGCGTGACCTCGATGAACTCGAGATGTCGTCGGTCGGCCGTCCTCCGCCGGTACTGCTAATTGATCTCACGATTTTATTTTCGAGTTTTTTTTTTTACTAGCCTATAGTTATTGTGTCCCACTGCTGGGCAAAGGCCTCCCCCTAATTTTTCCACTCGTCTCGTTCTTCTGCGAACCTCTGCCACCCACATAAAAATCTGTCTAAGTCGTCTCGCCACCTTGTTTTGGTTCTACCCTTACCCCTATGTCCATCTGGAGTCCAGAATGTGGACAATTTGGCCCATCTTTCGGAACGCATTCGGCAGACATGTCCCGCCCAACTCCACTTCAACTTGGCTGTTGTTGCTCCTACATCCGCAATTTGTGTTTTTGCACGTAGATCGGTGTTTCGCACATGTCCCGCCCAACTCCACTTCAACTTGGCTGTTGTTGCTCCTACATCCGCAATTTGTGTTTTTGCACGTAGATCGGTGTTTCGCACCTTGTCTATAAGCCGTAAACCCAGAATGCTGCGCTCCATGGCTCGTTTCTGGTTTCATGGTTTCGAGTTTTAGTCAACATTTTTTGTTTCAGAATTTTTATTTTATCTAGCTAACTAGGTCTTACCAACGATCCTTATAAAGTGGCCTTCAGCTCAAAAACTAATGAAAAATCACCGTGTATAAAGGAAGTAGCAATATTTATGAAAACTAATTCTCATCTGTTTCCTGGTTTATCTGTTGTAGTGTGATTTACTGGTATACCTTAATTATCTACTTCAAATAAGCTAGGTATGTAACCTTGTTATGTTATTGCAATCAACATTTATATTGATAAAATTCTGTGTAAACCTTTTTTGCCCCCATTAAGTATATTTTGTAACTATAAGAAACTACATCGCTGTTGGTTTATCAATAAACAAGAAATAAAAATAAAAGACTAGTGAAAAGAAACCGTTATTTTGTGACGCTTTTTATCTAAAACTGCTTTATTGCGCGACAGTGTAGTATGTATGGCGCAAAAGATATACATACCGAAATACAAATACCGAAATTAAAATTTGTTTAAAAAAATAATTAATAAGTTATTGTTGACTGATGAATGATAAATTTTATTATAGTGTAAAAGATTTGTTATTCTAATTAATTGTAATGATTTTGATTTAGGTAAATATCATATTATTATAATTTGTATATTTTTCTAATATTATAATAGACAGCCTTTCTGAAATTTTGCACACTAGTGATGGTAAAACATGATTGAATGAAATGAAATGTAAATATCTTGCTTGTAAACACATGTAAAGAAAAATAAATGTATCTTTACGTTTATTTCATCAACATCATTTCAGCCGTATAACGCCCACAGCTGGACATAGGCCTCTCCCAAGGATTTCCAAAATGACCGATCTAGAGCGGCCTGCATTCAGCGCTTTCCAGCGACCTTGGTCAGGTCGTCTGGCCACCTTGTACGGGTGTCGTACGCTTCGCTTGCTAGTACGCGGTCGCCATTCGAGAACCTTTTTGCCCCATCGGCCATCGGTTCTTCGCGCTATGCATCCTGCCTACTGCCACATCAACGAGCTTATCCGCTGGGCTATGTCAGTGACTTTCGTTGTCCTACGAATTTTCTTATTTCTGATTCCATAACATAGAGAAACATCAAGCATATCCCTCTCCATAGCGCGCTGAATGACCTTGAGCCTTCTAATGAGACCTATAGTAAGGGACCACGTTTTATAGCCATAAGTCATCTGTTTCCTTTTTTTGAACAAGTCAAAAACCGGTCGCGCAGGCCGAAACTAATAATTTATGTACAAGGCCAATTCCATCATTTGGCGACGAGTAGCTCCAGTGCAATTGAGACCGCCGACGCAGGCGCGCGCAGTTCACGGCCAAAATGATAGTGCCAATCGCGATACTCGTAATTTTTATCCTACTGTACTATTATTGTACCAGAAATTTCCATTACTGGAAGAAACGAGGAGTAAAACATGATCGACCTTTACCTTTCATTGGAAACAATATCGACATAAGGAAAAGTGTCACAGAAATCGCAGTGGAGATGTACTGGAAATATCCCAACGAGAAAGTGGTCGGATTCTTCCGCGCGAACGTACCGGAGTTGATAATCAGGGACCCTAAGATTGCTAAGCGCATTCTGACAACTGATTTTGAATAATTTTACGCACGCGGGATTAATCACAAGGAAGTTGTGGAGACGCTGATGAGAAATTTGTTCTTTGTTGATGGTGATACGTGGAGGCTGTTACGATAACGCATGACTCCTGCCTTCACCAGTGGAAAACTAAAAGCTATGTTCCCGCTTATAGTGGAATGCGCTGACAGACTCCAGAAATGTGCACTCAATGTATCTTCTTCAGGGAAGACACTTGATGCCCGTGATATCATGGCTCGTTACACCACGGACTTCATCGGTGCTTGCGGATTTGGTCTCAACGTGGATTCCCTTAGTGATGAAGATTCAGCTTTCCGAAGACTTGGACAAAGCATATTCCAACCTCGTTTTATTGATGTGGTGGTGGCCGTTTTAAAAGAGGTGTTTCCGGATGCTTCCAAACACTTAAAGTATTTTTCTCGACTCGAAGACGATTTTAACAAGTTTGTCGCTAATGTGTTTCGTCTTAGAGATAACAAGCCATCGGGAAGAAATGACTTTATAGATTTATTGTTGGAGTGTAAACAAAAAGGTACTATGGTTGGGGAGTCTATTCAGAGGCGGAAGAAAGATGGAAGTCCTGAAATCGCAACCCTTGAACTGGATGACGCTCTTATCACTGCACAAGTCTTCATCTTCTTCGCAGCCGGCTTCGAAACTTCTTCATCAGCAACCAGCTACACACTGCACGAACTAGCTTACCATCCAGACATACAGAAGAAAGTGCAGAAAGAAATCGACTCTGTCTTGGCTAAATACGACAACAAGTTGTGCTACGATGCGATCAAAGAGATGAATTACTTAGAGTGGTCATTCAGGGAAGCTATGCGTATGATGCCGTCTCTTGGATTTTTGGTGCGAAAAAGTGCAAAACCATACACATTCTCTGATCTAGGGTTATCTATTGACGCAGACGTGGGGATTATAATTCCACTACAGGCCATGCACAATGATCCTTTATACTTTGAAGATCCTAAGGAGTTCCGTCCGGAGCGATTTGATCCTGAATGTTTAACTCGGCAGCAGAAAGACATATATCTTCCTTTTGGGGTCGGGCCTCGCGCTTGCATTGGTGAGAGGTTGGGGCTGATGCAGTCTCTGGCAGGGTTGGCGGCAGTACTATCGAAGTATTCTGTATCCCCTGCAGAGAATACTGTCCGCTGGCCCAAGGTAGACCCCCGGTCGGATACCGTGAAGACTATCAAGGGAGGGTTACCGCTGCAGTTCCGTGAAAGAAAATAAACTCCAACTCTACTTAATTTAAGCTTTCAAGCAAGTTAATTGTCAGAATTATAACACAATGTTATATTAATAGTAAGATAATAATTATTTCTAATTGATCCTCTTTATTATTTTCACTGAGAAAATTGTAACTGTTTATTTTAGATCGAAACAGTTAAATTGTTTATGATATATTTGTTATAAACCTTACATTTTTTTTTTCAAATATAAGTAATATGCAAACTTGTTTGTAAGTTGATTTTCAAGTTTAAATAAAGATTTTTGTTTTTCCCAAATGGATCTGATATTAAGCATGAGTCCTTGAATAGAGTCCACCAAAAATTTTAATATTTCATTGCATATAGACGACCTCCGTGGTGTAGTGGTCACCATGTTAGTCCGCCACCCAGAGGTCCCGGGTTCGATCCTCGGTCAGGGCAAGTTAGAAAATGGCCTTTTTCAAATTGTCCTGGGTCTTGGGTGTTCAATATGGTATCGTTGAGTTCATATCCTATAACACAAACTTACTTTGGTGCTAGCTCAATCACTGTGATTTGTCCGTATATATTAATATAATTATTTTTATTTATTACAATTTATTTTTCTTTGAGACAAAACGCTAGAAACAGTACCAGGTCAATGTATTCATAGTAATTTGTAGACTATCTAGTCTATAAACGCATCTATACTACGCATACTATTATACGCATCTGCGTATTCCAGCTAAACTGGTATATCCAGAAGGCGCTGCAAGCATAGAGATGGCAAATACAGAGAATAAGCCTTATTAATCATGACTAGATGACTAAATAAATTTTTGTGTACTGGGACGATTTGTTTGTTAACCTAAAAAATATAGGGAAGGTGAAAATTTAAAAATACTATAATAGGCGTGACGAATGAAAAAATATTTTTTTCTACTCCTGTATTGTTATCTGTCTTTTAAATGGTCCCGAACACTAATATAAGAACATAGATTATATGATTTCAGAAAAGTCTATAATCATATAGTCTATTCCTAATATAATAGCACATGTGTCGTTATTTCGCCAAAACGATACTCCTAGCCATAGACCTATAACATTTTTTCTTTAGATCTACCATACTGCCAACATAATACAATCGTTATTTTAATATATTGTGCCATTTTTCAAACGTGGAGTCACTGAACAAACGGTTTTTTGTATAAAAAACATTCGTTTAAGTGACTCCATGTTTCAAAAATGGCACTTTTAGTCACTATATAGGAAGACGTCAATAAAAAAAATTAAGTCTTCCATAGATACCTAGTATCTACCAAACATATGGTAGTATTTCGTACTTTTCTTTGTTTATTTTTGTATTTTTATTAGTAAATGTAGTCGTAGAAAAAGTATTGTATGCAACGTTGTATAAGTAGTCAAAAATGCTCGATGGCGTCAATTTACGATGCTTGCCAAGGCTCGCATCGTAACCTGCGCCACTCGCATTTTTTAACCCTCCTTATACAACTGTTGCATAAAATAATATTAGCCCATCGGTTAGTTATTAAAAAATATTATGCACGTATTTTTTTTCTTTTCTCTGAAATTTGGCATGACATCACAGCTACGTACGATTTTAACATAGGGGTAACGTAGCCAGCCTCACCACTTCAACTTTGATGATTCGTATCATTGTGAATTGTTACTTTTTTGGCAAACTGAAAATTATGCGTCCATTATTTTAAGATAATCTGAAAGACGGTATAACAACTATAACACCTCTAAATCGTAAGCCCTATTTTCAATTTTTTTTAAGTGTTTTTATGTCTTGAAGTGTTATATTTATATATTATAAACCAAGTTCACCTAGGCAACGAAATCCTAGAAAATGCATTCTTTACACTTTGTTTTATGTTTACTAAGAACCTTGTTTTCATATTCTTGTTTGAAATATTTATATACCCGTAAGGGTATGTAAATATTTCATGCAGGTTTTATAACATCTACTGTTTGCTCTATATCCAAGTGCATAGCGCTTTTTTATAAAAGGTTACCATGTACATTTGCGAGTCGCAGAAGAGCCCTTTGAGACCTATTGGCTCTAGAGACTGCATATCCCATGAGAGATAAAGACTTGATTACTATTAATGTAATGAAAAGAGCTTAGTGTCTATGTTTTCTACTCTGTGTTACGATTATTCAATAAAAGCAGCAGGTGCCTGACATTGACCAGGCCAGTGTATAAAAGATTTAAAAGGGTGTCTTTGCAAGATTTTTCCTTGCAAAGTGGTCTGAGAGAAAAGTTTTTTTACACGTAGAATAAAAATTACTTATTATAAATAGAAAGAAAAAAGAAACAGAAAATCTTGTAGAGTTATCTTGGTAATATTATAAGGCAATTTAGCTAGCAATCTTATTTTGATTACTTTGTTCCACCTTCTCTCCCACCAACAAAGCCCGCCAAAAAAGCTCTTTGGGTCTCGCGGCCTTGGCGTATCTGATTAAAGCCGCAAGAATCAAAACAAAACTAACTTTATTTTTGACTAAGATGTGTTTCTTAGAGTTTTCAAATCATAAAATGGGCCATAAATTCATAAAATTATTAGGCCTCCCCCGCCGCACCATATACTGTAACTACATGACCTACCTGTCTCCGCAAAAAAAAAACTGTTTGCGGCTAAGGGGTGGCCTACTTGACCTGGGTGGTCTACATGACTCTGCTGTTGACAGCTATTCTGCCACATAGGTGAAAAGCATTATAATAATATAATAATAATAATAATTCATTTATTTCAGCCAATAGCATTGTACTTACAAATTTGTACAATGCCAGAGGCCCATATTATAAATACCTTATAACTAACATACATAATATATAATTCCTATCCTAATTTACACGTAGTGTCGGCGACGTGTGACGCACGGTGTCGTCGGGCAGCCTACCTCGGAACCTCCGAAATACGACACCCTGCGGCCAGAAGTCCTCCTTCATGAAGGTTGGCAGATGATGCGTCGGCACTCTCACCACATATGAATTAAAATTCGCTTTGTGGCGAGACTGCAGCCGCTCAACCCTCAAGGTGAAGTTAGATTATAACAAAACGCGGACGGATAAATCATTGTGAGAGTAAAAATTATATATCTTTTGGTTAACTCGCCTTATAATGAGATAAAAGAACTAAGAATAGGATGTATATGTCTACAAGAATATTATGAACAAAATACATTATGTTAATCTATGATTATGACCAGAAGAGTTATATATGACAAAACCATTATGAGAAACTATTTTATGATAAAAACTAGTATTATAGACTTTGATTATGGCTTCACAACTATTATTACAATAAACATTATGGGAAACCAAATAATTATGACAAAAAAGTTATGACAAAGTCCTTATGACAAACCAAAGTATGATTAATATACTTATGGGAAATGAGAGGATCTCCATGTCTTGCGTGTCTGTGGCGTGGTGGTCACCATGCTTGTCCGCCACCCAGTGGTCCCGGGTTCGATCCCCGGTCGATGCAAGTTGGAAAAATGGCCTTTTTCAAATTGTCCTGGGTATTGGATGTTTGATTACTGTTACAGAATAAGTGAAAAATAATTTGATAAGAAGATAAGATGGATTGAGCTTTATTAAAACTGTGACAGTAGTTTTGTTTCTTGTGCGGGTAAGTGGCCAACACGAAGTGTCAGATCTTTCAAGCTGCCTAAAGGCAACTGACATGGCTTGACGGATGTCATACAATGCTGACAGCTGGAACCAACAGCTTTATGTGCCTTCCAAAGCACGGATATTTTTTTTTAAATGAAATAATAAACATTCATTGTCTGAACAGCAACTTAGAGGTACATAGTAAAGGTATGTTTTAATTGCTGATGAGTTATCTAGAGATGACTATATCTATATTGCGTCTTAAATAAGTCTGTCTAAGACCGGTTGCTAGATAATAGAGATGAATGCGCATTTTTTACATTATTATGGTTCTATTCTTTGTTGTTGTTGATGTCATGCCTACGTAACATATTATTTTAAAACGAGCAAAAAATTTCATGAATAATGTAAGATAACTAAATTTTTTGCGACCTTCAAACTTAATTTTAAGAATGAAATAACGGCCAAGTGCGAGTCGGACTCGCGCAAAAAGGGTTCCGTACCATTATTTATAAAAAATACGTTTGTTGTATGGAAGCCGCACTTAAATATTTATTTTATTCTGTTTTTAGTATTTTATTGTTCTAGCGGCAAACGAAAAACATCATCTGTAAAAATTTCAACTGTCTAGCTATCACGGTTCATGAAATACAACCTGGTGATAGACAGACGGACGGGCAGACAGACAGCGGAGTCTTAGTAGTGTCCCGATTTTACCCTTTGGATACGGAACCCTAAAAACGAATAACTTATTAACAAACAAGTAGTATCCAAGATCAAAATTAAAACTTTTAATTGTTTTTAATAACATTACGACTTGCTATTTCATACAAATCCTCATGGACAAATGTTTTGACGTTATAGTACATCACTGCAGAGAACGGGAAGTATGGCATTGCCGGATGAGTAGTTTTGACAATAATTACAAGTCCGGCAATGCTATTCCCGGCGCGGCATGTATAGGGCTTTTCTCAATAAATGTGAGGAAATCATTAAAGAAATAACCAGAAATATACAAATATTTACCGACAGCAATTAATGTTTACTGCAAAGAGTATTATATAATCAATTACTACTTGCTTTGAAAGAAAATAAATTTGGACTGCTTTCCAGAGTGTTTTAGAGCAAAGGAAACATAGTCCATACTAGGCATGTGTCACTCCCCGCTTAGGTATCGAAAATATACCTACATTATTACTATGCGCGCGGCGACCACTTCGAAGGGGAAAATTAAGTTACATGAATCGTTTGTTCAGAGGAATAAGAGTGAAATTGGCTTGCAGTGGATGTCTAGGTATCTAAACAAAGAGGTGAGAAGTTCTGACGCGAACTAAATAAAACCGTAGCGCTAACCATATTAAGTAGATATTTTTTAAAGTCACTCCTGAATTTATTAAAATCAATGTCTAACAATGAAGAATGTAATAGGTTACATTTTATTTAAAAAACGATTATGAATCGATGAACTTCAAAGAGACACGCAATTGGGTAGTTCACTGGTTGACACATAGTTGAAGGGGTGACGTGGCCGCCAACTTCCGAAACCAAGCCTATCAAAAGTCAGGTTTAAATTAAATTGTTCATACACAAGTACAGTACGCGCAAAATAACTTGGCGGCTCTGAACTTCGCGCGGAAGCTGCCCAGTAGACGAATACAGGTGTGCGCGGGGACGGTGCGCCGCGCGTCTGCTACGTTTTTTAGATAGATACACTGACACTTCTTTATCTCTAAGAACCTTGAACCAAAAGACTTTAATATCACGTTCAACGTACGTAGTGTACAAAATAATTTAACTAAATAACTATGACTGTCCACTAAAGCAATTGAGTAGATTACTATGTCAAAAATAATTATTTGGTACAGTTAAGAAAATGAAAAGTCACAAAATAATGTCGCTTGTTATTTATCATATCCATTTTCAAAGTGATTTTAGATTTATAATTGCAGAAAAACTGATATCAAGAGCGCTATTTGACTCCAAGAAACTATGACGTCATTTTATACATTTCTATAGAAAATGTTTGTTTTGACATTTAGAAAAAAGTATCTGATCTGTTGGAAAACAGAGAATTAAAGTCGTATGACGTCAAAATCTTTATTATTGTGAGAAATACAAACAAATCATACATACATACTCATACACTCTTACGTGTTTATCGCTAATGAGACAGACGGATCATTTTGGATTTTGCGGCTTTAAGCAGCACAGCCCAGGGCCGTAACATCCAAAGGCCTCTATTACCATTATGTTGGTCGAGAAGGTGGAAAAAGTTCTAATCTTAGCGGAGGAGTGCCTGACAGACTGGTGTAATAAATGTGACAAGTGTAATGTGATAAATATAAAGAAGCGTTGACATTTTTATCATAATAGGTATTTAATTAATCTGTAGAAAACATCAAATTAATGTGTATATTTATACTTATGAACTAACTATAATTAATATTTCATTGATTATCACATTTATTTTTAATTTAGTTGCATTTTTTCCGGGCTTTTTTCTTACAAAAATTCATATTATATATGTACACGATGTCTGAATCGTCAGGCATCGCGTCCTACCTACTTGTTTTTATGTTAATATATGGCCATAATTTTTTCTGAAGCATTAAAATATTTAATTTCTCCAAGTTAACTAATCACGACACAATTTTGAGACAAATAACACTACAAAATCTTTTAAATACTGTCCAATTTTTTTCACAATTTATTTATTTAATCTTTGAATTTTCGTTCCGTAAACTTCAATGGTAAGCCTCCTGTTATGGTCTGCACTATATCTGACCGAGGATCTATCTTCGGCCAGCGAAGAGTACATTCAGCAGGCGAGACGGAGAACCTCGCCAACACTGCCGCCAGTCCAGCCAAGGATTGCATCAGCCCCAACCTTTCTCCTATACAAGCGCGAGGGCCTATTCCAAACGGTAAATATACGTCTTTTTGCTGTCGAGTCAAATTTGCTGGATCAAATCGGTCTGGACGGAACTCCTTAGGATTTTCAAAGTAAAGAGGATCATTGTGCATCGCTTGCAGTGGAATGATAACAACAACGTCTGGCCCAATTTCAACCCCTAACTCAGGAATAGTGTACGGCCTTACACTCTGCCTGATCAAGAATCCAAGAGACGGTAGCATACGCATAGCTTCTTTGAACGTCCACTCCAGATAAGTCATCTCTTTGATCGCATCATAACTCAACTTGTTGTTATATTTAGCCAAGACTGTATCAATTTCTTTCTGAACCTTTTCCTGTATTTCTGGATTGTAAGCTAGTTCGTGGAGTGTGTAACTGGTGGCAGATGATGAGGTCTCAAATCCGGCTGCGAAGAATACAAACACTTGCGCAGCAATGAGTTGCTCATCCAGCTCAAGAGATGTAAGCTCTGGAGTGCCATCTTTCTTGCGTCTCTGGATAGACTCCCCAACCATCGTCCCTTTTTCTTTACACTCCAACATAAGATCTATGAAGTCATTTCTCCCTGAAGGTTTGTAGTTTCTTAGGCGTAATACCTCAGACACAAACTTGTTGAAGTCATCCTCAAGCCTTGACAAATACTTCAAGTTTTTGGCAGCTTCTGGAAACATTTCTTTCAACATCGCTACGACTATATCTTTAGCAGTTGGCTGAAATATTTTTGCCCCAAGTTTTCTGAAGGCCGAATCTTCATCGCTGAGAGAATCGGCATTGACACCAAAACCGCAAGCACCGATGAAATCTGTGGTGTACCGAGCCATAAGATCACGAGCGTCCAAGGTATTTCCTGTAGCAGAGACTGTAAGCGCACGTTTCTGGAGTCTGTCAGCACAGTCCACGATCAACGGGAACATAGCTTTTAGTTTTCCACTTGTGAAAGCTGGTGTCATGCGCTGTCGTAGAAGCCGCCATAAATCTCCATCAGCGAAGAACAGATTCCTCATTAACGGTTCCACTACCTCTTTATGGTTGATCCCGCGAGGGTAAAAATGTTCGAAATCTGTTACGAGGATACGCTTCGCAATTTCTGGATCTCTGATCACCAACTCCGGTCCATTTGCGCGGTAGAATCCCACTACTTTCTCGTTCGGGTACTTCCAATACATCTCCACTGCTAATTGCGTTACACTTTTCCGGATTAGGTATATATCGATATTATTGCCAAAATAAGGTATAGGTTTATCATGTTTGATGCCTCTTCTCTTCCAATAGTTAAAATTTCTAGTGCCGTAATAGTACAGTAATAACGAGATGACAAGAATTGCAATCGGGAGTATCATTTTGAGCGAGTTCTCGCGGCGCACTCGCCTCGCCTGGTGATTCAATCAAACTGAGGGACGCTACTATGCGACCGGTTAGACCTGCCTTCGAGGTCGCCGTAGTATCGTTTATATAAGTACTTACGTGTTATCAGATGCAAACAAACAAATAGTGGTATTTGTACCGCCCTCATAAGATAAAGTCTTGATAGCATTGCTGCTGTCAAGCCAATGCGGAATTTTAGCGGGTAATGAAATTTGCTAGATAACAACAAGTCAAATCAGATACTTTTTATAACTGTCAAAACAAAAAAAATTCATGGGATTTTGTAAGAAATACAAAAGCGTGACGTCATGCTTTTTTGGAGTTAAATGGCGCTCTTAATATCAATTTTTCTGCATTAATAAATCTAATATCTGGTTGAAAATGGAAATGATCAATAAAAGTGACACTATTTTGTGACGTGTTAATTTTTGAACTGTAGCGAATAATTTATTTTTGTTCTAGCAATCTACCCCATTGTTTTGGTGGACAGTCATAGTTATTTAGTCATATTATTTTGTACACTACGTACGTTGAACGTCATATTAAAGTCTTTTGGTTCAAGGTTCTAAGAGATAAAGAAGGATACTTTGGGGCTAGCTCAATCAGTGTTATTTGTACCAAAAAAAAATAAAAATAAAAATAAAGAAGTGTCAGTGTATCTGCAGATGTACTTGTGTATGAACAATGTAATTCGAACCTGACTTTTGGTAGGCTTTGTTTCGGAAGTTGGTGGCCACGTCACGCTTTCAACTAGGTATGTGTCAACCAGCGAACTATATATAACTACATAGCCATAAGCTGATATTCTACACGAGTAACCCGTTAATTTATGATAATCTATCTTCTATCTATCTTCTTCTTCTATATATATATATATATATATATATATATATATATATATATATATATATATATATATATATATATATATATATATATATATATATAGTCCTGACCTGGCACCTTCAGATTTCCGCCTGTTTCGGTCTCTTCAGAATTCTTTAGGCAGTGTCAGGTTAACATCACGAGAGGACTGCCAAAACTACTCGACGCAGTTTTTTTTAACAGAAGCCCCAAAATTTCTATAGCAATGGGATCATGTCCCTACCTATAAGATGGCAAAAAGTTATCGAACAAAATGGTACCTACATACTTTAGTTAAATGTAAATAAACTATATTAAAAAATGTTTTGAATTTTCATATAAAATGCGAAAAGACTTTTTCCCCAACCTATTATAAAGCGAAAATCACTCACTCACTCATCACGAAATCTAGAAAACTACTAAGCCAATGAAAATGAAATTTGATAAGAAGGTAGATTTTGATTAGGAGACGTCCGCTAAGAAAGGATTTTTGTAAATTCTATCCCTAAGGGGGTGAAATTGGAGTTACCAGTTTGTATGAATCTTCGTCATTTTTGAAGCGAGACACATGATATTTTTGAATAACTGGTAAGAAAAAAATAATAATCCATGAATTGGATTAAAAAAAATTGCCTCCCCGGGGTTCGGGAGGGGAGCGAGAACGGGAACAATTAATCCTATAACAAACATTTCGACTTCTACGCGGACGAAGTCGCGGGTTAAAGCTAGTAATAAATATAATTAGTAGTTCGCCACGAACTGTGAACTCGCGAACGCCAAATCTCGGCAACCCCTTGACGGAGTTCTCTCATATTCAAACTCAAAAATTCTATTGGCCACTTCTATTCTACACGTCTACAAGAATCTTTTATGACGCTCCGATTAAAACTACTCGAGTTTTTGTCGAACAAACATACGTACATACTCACAAACGCCGGATAGTTTAAGTAGACTCGGAGCACTTCGCTCGCTCGTACAATAAATATAAAATATGGGAGATCAACTTACTTTATTATCCGCAAAATGACTTTAATAACATAATTGGTCTAACAATTGGTGTAAAGTCACGTCAGGAATGGTATTGGTAAAAAATGATATATATATTTTTGAAGTCCTGTCTATTTGTACTTTCGGAGGGTAGTTTTTGTGCTAGATGTTTTATTTTATTTAATTAATTTAGGTGATAAAGGTTACAATCATTGACACTTATATAATGGGCATTGATCATATTTTTTTAATTTATTAAAAATTGAAAGCTATTTGGAGGAATAGTCACTCTGAACACTATTTATCAGTTTACAACAGCAAATAAGGTTTGGATCAAAAGTATTTTGGAAATAATTGACTAATCTTCATTTGACCCTAATGACGTCATCAATTGGTGGTATAGATTGATATCTTTGCGTAGATGAATATAGAAAAATTAAAAACCTGTGTCATGAGTTTTCTGTCAAGTTGACATATCAACAAACATCAACATAACCTGATATAAACTGTTTTGTTGTTCTGTTTTCCAATTAGTTAGAGAAATCTACTAAATCATATGGAAAAATAAAGAAGGTATTTTTTACCCCTACATGCAAAAATTACACAATGTTCTATTATATAGGTACTATGTATGAAATCTTTACCACAAATAAGTAGATATACTTAAATTAAAATCTTTGCTCCTCTTCTTTCTGCCAAACAATGTTGAGTGCTCGTCACGATGTATTCTATAATCATGATGTTGTTTACTTTAAGTAGATTGTGTAAGTTGATTTTTACAAAAGTATAACTCATGATAAATGCGTTGATAAGATGATAAACAACGTAAATTTGGAAATTTGAATAGCAAATGACATTGACATTGACACATGTTAACATTACGAGCACAAATCGTTTTAAGGATGGCAAAGGAATAAGTCAATTAGGCCTAGTGATGACGAATCACGTCTCAAACTTTAAAAATTAATAACTGCATAACTACATCGAAATAAAAAATAATATTCAAATTAGTTTCATATAATAGCCTATATTTTCAATAAAAGGCAAAATATTTACTATTGAATTGAAAATTGAATATATTGAAAGACTAGACTGTAACCCAAACATAAGCACACAGCAAAACCAAACTACACCTAACGTAAACATGATAATAATTATTAAACATTTAAATCAAATAACAACAATAGATAAAATTAAATTTTAAAATTTATACCATCTACATATACCTACTAAATATAAAATACTTGATTACCTACGTACATAAGGAAACTGATAGAAATAATGAGGGTTTTGAGACTAGTATACCAGATCAGACTGACAACCGTCAGTCTGAAACTGCCAAGGCTGAAACCAAATATGTCGGGTTTCTTTGGGACGATATGGTCCACTTTCCTATCTCGTCCATTTCCTAACTCGTCTACTTTCTCAGCTTGTCCACTTCCTCAACTTGTCCACTTTCCTATGACGTCCTTCATCATTCTCAGCGAGCTAAATATATTACGTTAAAGTATCATATAGGTCGCTGGTGTCAACCGTACATTTTGTACTATGATAAGAAAAACTGATGATATCTGTGGTCTAATGTCATCGTGCCACGCTGTCACACCGGAGGGCTCGATTTCGATCCCGGGTCAGGTCAAAATGGAAAATGATCTTTTTCAGATTGACCTAAATCTTGAATGTTTATCTATATATGTATTTGTTATAAAATATAGTATCATTGAGTTAGTATCCCATAACACAAGTCTCGAACTTACTTTGGGGCTAGCTCAATCTGTGTGATTTGTCTCTATATATTTATTTAAATTAGAATTAATGTAAAAAATATTAAAGTACGCGTACACATATGTGTAAAAGAAAATAAACATTTTCCATAACACTAAAGGTAATGCAACGTCGCTATAACACATTTTCTCATCCAACATTACGGTGTGAAAGAAATTATGAAGCGTGTATGAATTATATGCAAGATGGCCGCCGTGTGAAAGCTAGCACCTATTGTGGTAACCAAAAGCCTAGAAAATTGAGAAAGGTTATATTATAAGGGCGAAAAAAATACCTTTATGTGTTTTTACCTGATTTCATTATATTAGAGATCTCTTTTGAGATAAGTAGTGCCTTTGTACAACTTTTATTTAATGTATTCTCTGTTTAAATTTTACGTGTATATAAATTAGTTAATAAATAAATAAATTACATCAAACCTTCTGTGTAAAGCAAGTACTTACGATATTTATTAATTAAGTAAATTCACATCTCAAACAAATATAACTTTTCCTTTGATCCTTCGAGGAAAAAGTACATTTTATAAATCGTTCTTTTTAATCAGGGCGTTTCATTTTAATTTTCATTATTTATATTAAATTTCCTTATAATGTAAAGATTGATTTAAATTGTTGTATCTACGTTTAGGCAATAAAAGGAACAAGTACGTAATTTGTAAAAGTAAGTTCATTTCTTTCTTAACCGACTCTCTAAAAGGAGGAAGTTATCAATTCGTCAGAATCTTTTATTATTGAGTGTGTTTGTGGCTAACACTGGTATCAGATTTTCAAGCTCCCTAAGTTATCTGACGTAGCTCAAATAATGTTATCTAGTGACAGCCGGGTAGGGATCGACAGAGAACCCTTTCGGTTATTGGTTGAGCTATTTAGCTACTAGACCACAACCACTTCATTGTATTCATTTTTAGAGTTCTGTACCCAAAGGTACCGCTGTCTGTCCGCCCGTCAGTCTATCTGTCACCAGGCTGTATCTCTTGAACCGTGACAGCTAGACAGTTAAAATTTTCACAGATGACGTATTTCTGTTGCTACTATAACAATAAATACTAAAAAACAAAATAAACTAAGTACCTAATTAAGTGGGGCTCTAATACAACAAACGCGATTTTTTAAAGATAATGGTACCTAGAACCCTACGTACGTGAGTCCGACTCGCACTTGGCGGATTATTTATAAAATTTTGACACCTCACTCAAAAAATTGAGATGCACTTATTGGCATCATAATTAATTTAATTTAATGTAGTAGATATATTCCCTTTCCCTTACATTTTTTAGATTTATTTATTATATATTTAATTATAATTTTTATTTTTCCTCATTTTTAAGAATGTTTTTAATTTATATGTATAAAGTAGATATGTTTAATGTCAAATTTGATTTAGATATGATTGTTTATAGTACCTACTTTAGCCTAGCATTGTGCCGCCTGAAATACAAGATGGTCAAAATCTTAGCTCAGGTTCTACAATAAATATATACCTATCTTTTAATTTTAATTTACAATATGTTAAGTTTCTCTGTAAGTTTATTTGAATAAAGATTTATTATTATATATTATATTATTATAATGTTTGGTATACTTCTGACTAATTAAGATTAGACTACTTTCTGACGACCTCCGTGGCGTAGTAGTCACCATGCTAGTCCGCCACCCAGAGGTCCCGGGTTCGATCCCCGGTTAGGGCAAGTTGATAAATGGCCTTTTTTAAATTGTCCTAGGTCTTGGATGTTTATCTATATATGTATTAGTTATAAAATATAGTATCGTTGAGTTAGTATCCCATAACACAAGTCTCGAACTTACTTTGGGGCTAGCTCAATCAGTGTTATTTGTCCCTATAAATTTATTATTTATTTTATTTATTTATTTATACCCACCCAGTGTGATTCTGACATTAAAGATGAATCTAACGAAACACCATCCAACTGTAAGCAACAGTAAGCAACAGAGCATGGCAAACGTACTTAAATACACTCATTTTGGCACTGTCGGGAAAAAACATGAAAGCAGTGAATGGAACCTTGAATAAGGAAATGGTTACGTATATGAAATCCAAAGCGTATCACTAGCGGTCGTGTGTGAGAGCTCAATTAATCAGCAAACAAGAGAATAAGAAATAACACGCCAGTCCGCGACAGAGCGCCATTAGAAGACCTCCCCTACGAAATGACGACGGGTTAGAAGGATAGAGTCATCTTTTTATGAATAATTTAAGATAATGTTATTAAAAGTAACGTGAGATGACATAGCTAAATATTTAAAAACGGTATTACTCACGTAGTGTACTACACACGTAGTGTAATACTCGCCCTGATGATGATCATCTAAACCGATCGAAACTAGTCGGTATTTACCGACAACACTACGTAGGTAATACCATTTTTAAATATTTAGTTAATTTGTCAACATTTAAATCTTTGTCTATCAACATGATTAGTCGTTATAATTTTCAGATATTTAAATGTTATAAAGCTTTTCTTATTATAATTTGACAAAGTACAACGATGTTGGTTCTAGAGTTAAGTAATATAAATTAAGTGCACCTGATGTTTATGATTGTTACCTTAAATTTGATTATTGTACCTTAAATAAATAACACGAAAAAATATACGAAATATAATTCTTAATTAATTTTATCACACAAAAAAAATCCTTACGCATTGGGAAAGCCCAAAAACCAGGAGAACTACTCAAGTCAGTCCAAACGGATGTAAACCTACATCGCCCTGTCATTTTTTCAAATAAAACGTCAACTTGTGATTTTGTTTCTATGTTTTATGAGTGAAAACAATATAGAATACATCAATATTAATGGGAAGATGGCCGTATCATTGATAATGGACACATTTGAACATTTCAAGAGTGGGAAAGTTAATGTACTATCATGCACGGATATTGCCTCTCGTGGATTGGATACTAAAAGAACTCAACAAAAAAAAAAACATAATAAACTACGACTTCCCGTTATACACTGCTGACTACATCCACCGCTGACCGCATTGGCCGCATTGGCTCTCCAGAAAACTGCTCCATCACCAACTTCATCGCTTGGCCAAGGGAAGTAAAACTCGTACAGAAGATAAAGTTAAATAGTTAATAGTTAAATAGTTTTATTATTCGACGCTTGACTGCCGAACGATCAACAACTTGTATGGTGCCTGAGGATGCCTCGTGGAGAGGCGAATCACGTGTCGCGTATGCGGTGTCCGATGTTGCTGCAGCCGCAGCGGATACAGCAGTATCGGAGGGAGCATGCATCAGCTGTTAGTGGCGGGTGCACACGGGCTGTTGGTGGCAGGTATGCTGGGACTAACAGTAGTGGGTGGGCGCCGGCCGGCAATAGTTTGCATGAACTAACTGGTGGCGGAATTGCACAAAGTAATTCAAATAATGTAGTATGTAACTTTGACTTTCGCAAAGTAACACCTGAATCCATTAACTATATAGAAGATAAAGACCTCAGTGAGGAAGCATAGTAAATAGCCCAGCGTAAATGGTAATATTAGGAGGATTATAGAAGATAAGATCGAAGTCTGTTGACAGAGCGTTGGCGAAGAAGTAACCTTTATTCATGATATGCATAAAGTTAAAGTTTAAAGTTAATCATTTCATGGACAAACTTCTTTTAGATACTTTTGTAGAATCTATGGTCGTCATCATCATCATAACTTTTTTTTTTAGTCTCCACTGCAAAGACACCACTCTTTTTGGACTATCAAGGCCATACTTGGTCAGAGCAGCCTTAGGTTTACAAAAAAATACAAAATCATTTATTTAACGAGAGAACACTACCCTCTATGATTAATAGAGATTCCCGCACTAGGCACAAGCCTGTATCGCGGGCAATCAAAAAGATTAACACAAATAAAGCACTTACATTTTAGGACGAGCAGCGGGGAAAAAATAAGTTAAAAACTAATTACTTACAAAATCATCAGTTACAGAAAAAACACACTTTTTCATTTGGCTTACACTTATTACTAAATGCAAGATTTGTTTTATTGTAGGAAGTGTGTACATGTACGTCACCAGAGCTCTCGATGCACGAGGTATGACGTGATTCTTTTACATTATTTTTAATTTGAACTCTACTAGCGCTTCCACACACCATTTACTTTGTGGAGAATTGGAGTGATAAATTCGAAAGTAATGTCGTTTTTCTCGATCTTACTTCAGCAATAGTAATGTTATTGTATAGCGGGTGAACCTAGAACATTTAGACTTATCTCAATGTTCAAAGAATTTTGTTATCAGATCTTAACTTAGTCACTCTGGGATCATCTCAAGCGAATACACTTTGAAGCGAAAAAAATAAGAATCGGTTGGTAGTTGATTCAAAGATTCAAAGATTCAAATGTTTATTCAGTAATTAGACCTTTACAGGCACTTTTACACGTCAATAAGTATAATTTATATTACGTGTAAAGGATATTAAAATTTAATTTATTTTTAAAGAAAAGCTACCGATACCAGCGCTTCGTAACGACCACTGCTGAGAAGAAACGCCTGAAGAATCAATGAACGAAATACATAAATAACCTCAATCAAATAAAATAAAATAAAATTATTTTATCACCTGACTATTGTAAACAAAATTTTGTTATTTTAAGGGTTCCTTACCCAAATGGTAAAAACGGGGCCCTATTACTAAGACTCCACTGTCCGTCCGTCGGTCCGGTCGTCCGTCCGTCCGTCTGTGTGTCTGTCACCAGGCTGTATCACATTAACTTCGGTAGCTAGAAAGTTGACATTTTTACAGATGATGTATTTCTGTTGCCGCTATAACAACAAATACTAAAAACAGAATAAAAGAAATATTTAAGTGGGGCTCCGATACAACAAACGTGATTTTTGTAAATAACATCTCAAAATTGGTCCAGCCGTTTGCGCGTGCAGAAGTAACAAACGTACACACACACACACACACCCACCCTCTCACACACACACACATACACACACCCTCACACACACACACACCCTCACACACCCTCTCACACACACACACACACACCCTCACACACACACACACACACACGCACTTGGCCGGCTTTTTTTTTCAACAGATATCTGTTTCAATTTAATTTATTCATTGCTTACATGCATATTATAACAATATTAAGATCACACAAACGCTGAACCATTATTATCTTATTTTAATGTACATAAATACCCTGTTAGGGTGTTGCAATATAAAATATTATTGAATGTCGCTTTTTGAACGTGAGTTGAATAAAAACCCGCGATTGTTTAATAAAAATCTCCAAAATGTGATCAACCTTTATATATTATAGTTAATTCCAGTCTATCTTTACACCAACCTTAGTCGTATTACTTAACCTTAAACGTAACCTTTATAAATTTATAGTTAATTCCAGTCTATCTTTACACCAATTTATCATAAATCAACAAAGCAGCCTCACGTTGCATTCAACATAAATTGCTCTCTTGTCTACACTTAGCTGATAAGTTCGGTACACAATACCTAGGTTTAAAGCAGGTTTATAGCTAGCTGTGAGTCGTCTAGACAGTTCTATACTTTCAGGATTTTGTATCGCTCATCCCTTTATCTTGTTCTTGCAGTGAACGATTTTGACTTCAAAGGTACTGTAATAGAAGTTTATTAATTGCAAAACAATTGTATGTTAGCTCGGGAAAGTTCAGAGAAAATTATTTATTCTTTATATGTTCTTTCGCGTGGACTTTATGACTCCAGGGTATTAATATAAATACGAAATTATGTAGATATATAATAAAATACAGTAGCAGTGTTATAATGTTGTCAATAAATTCTTATTTCTTTATTTCATACTAACGACCTCCTTGGCGTAATGGTCAACACGCTAGTCCGCCAATCTGGAGATTCTGGGTTCAATCCCCAGCCAGGGCACGTAGGGAAATGGCCTTTTTCAAATTGTCCTAGGTCTTGGGTATTGATCTATATATGTATTTATCATAACATATAGTATCGTTGGGTTAGTATGCCATAAGACAAGCTTACTTTGGGGCTAGCTCAATCTGTGTAATATTTTGTCCCTATATATTTATTTGTTTATTTTAACTTACTTCTGCATCAGATGTTCCAGATCTTGGATTTTCATCAGGCTGTACAACTTTTGCTAAGGCTTCATTTTTATATTTCTTATAGTTTAGCTGGACCATTATGGTTCTGGATTAGGTGTTCCATTTTCCAAAATGAATATACCCTATATGTTGTCTAGGCTTAACAACAATATAACAAACACGTTTCATTCAAAACAGACAAACAAACACACAGTATTTTTTTTTAATTTTGACGTGACAACGTCTTATAAATTGGTTTGCCGGGTGACACTTCAAGAAACTGCGTTACGCTCCGCTCACGTTATGCGCTCACAATGAGAGCGAGTGAGAGGCACGCGTCCCTTCCACTCGGGCATTCAAAGTCGTTGTCACGTAAAACTTTTGCCCGTATACCGACTTTACAGGCAACCAATTTTTTTAATCTATAACTATGTCTCCATCGCCCCAAATGTTTTTTTTTTTGGAAATATATTTAATATATATACACATTTTTTACTGTTTCACTATATGTATTGATAAAGACTCAATTCGTTGTAGCAAAGTAACACATTAACCCATTTACTTTCACACAATATCAATATCAACCCTTTCGAACAAATAAAAGAATAACTATCTCAAAAAGGTTAAATTTAAATTGGATCGCTCAGCAAAACAAACAAAGGTTAATCAACATCTCATCTAGCGGGCCATAAACACCTATCTTTATGGCCTATAAAGTACCTAAATAGTTTTTTATCGAGTCATTCCATCGGCGTGACGTCATTTGTCACTCGGCTCGTCGCCCCTCGCGATTAATGGCAAAGCTCGTGTAACAAAGAGTTAAGAAGCAAATCGATTCATTTCAGAAATGAATTTAATTTCATCGCCCAGCTGTCTTAAAGAACGATCGCTTCAAATCGTAACTAACGCAGTTTGTATAATCTCAGACAAATCTGACAAACTGCACCGTCTATCTTTTAAACTTTCACATTTATCTCTACACAAAGGTTGACTGAAAGAGATTAATTTCTCTGCATTTTTAACCGATTACGGCGAAACCAAAAGAGGTTTTATGTTTTGCTGCTATGCATGTATGTATGTAGATATTTACATACAAAACATACATAATGCATGTATGTTCATCTGTTCTCTCGTATCTTCTTTGAACATTAGTACCTTAACAAATGAGGTATCGTTGGAAGCGTCTTGGCTGCGCTCTGGTTATAGGCTATATCACGTCACAATAAATTCAATGTGACGCTCTCTGTGGGCCAAAAAGTAAGAAAGAAAAGACCACAAGAGTACATTGTTTACACAAGTTTCCGCTGGAAAATGCATCAAATAGTTCTAAGTAAAATCAAAATAAATAATACCTTTAGCTGTTGTCAATTTGGTTCTGACTCTATGTACGTACCTGAAATGAAAAACAGAAAAAGATGAGTTTTATAATTTTTCCTGTCTCAATTCAATCACATTATCACCATCTTTATAAATAAATATAACCATGGCACTCCTGGAGTGCCATCAGAAGTGAAAACTTGGTGTTGGTCACAGTAACAATAGTTTTTTTCCATACCCAACGCGCCGAAAAAAGTTTTCACTTCAAAAAGTCGTAAAAAAAACGTTTTGTTCAATTCTTAGGCCTAGAAAAAAAGACCAACTACCTACCTATTCTACTTCATGAAACCGTTGCACATTATAAGAAAGGGAATCCATGAAAGTGTCTATTTTGTTCCCAGCTCCTAGGTGTAAACAATGGACAATGCGCAATTTTGTTGTATTTTTGCACGAGATAATTTCCGGGATTAGTTACTTTTGGAGATTGAGTGGAATATAGAGAGGCATTTTGTGAAAATTCCACCGACTAAATAGCCAGGGGTGACGCTTACTTTTTTCAAAAAAATAAATATAAAGGAGAGTTTAACAAAGGTTATTATCCTTTTTGGAGAAAAAGTGAAAATATATTGTTGCTGAAATGTTTAGTATCACCTAGTTACCACGCTGATTTATATTGAAATGGCATGCTATAGGAACATTACAACGTAAAGTGCTTAACGTAATCTAGGTATAAATTTAAACTGTTTTTACCCGACTGCGCCAGAAGGAGGGTCATGTTTTTCGAGAGTATTTATGTATGTATGTATAATTGTTTGGCACGCTCTGCAGTCTGAACGGCTCGATGGATTTAAGCTTGAGAAGCGACATTAGATTCGTCTTAATTCTGAAAGTGATACTGGGTATATAAAAATGCTGTCGAATTTTTTGTATTTTTTGAAATAATGACTTTTTTAAATTATATTTTAATCGAATAAATAGTAAAAAACTATGGAAGACAACTTTAAACATTATCATAACAAAAAACCCACGAAATTTATATAAAATGACTGTCGCTAACAGCGTCATGAAGCAGTCACTGTTTGGTCCAGCAATTGTTGTGAAGAACTTCAGTTTCGGTATTATCAGAAAACGAGATAAGGTTTTTGCGCTTAAGAGTCCTGTTACCCTGGACAGAATCAGACTTTCCCATACAAACGTAGTCTATATTTTATTTTGAAACGACATGTCAAAATTATCGGATGTATGCAAAATTATTTAATTTTAAAGAAATTGTAATTATCTAGGGTTATAATTGGCTTCCGACATTAAATTATGAACTTAAAAGAGAAAATAGTGTATTATATCATATTTGACCATTAGTATGGAAAACTTCTACACCCTTATATTTTCTTTCCAATTCATAATTTTACTGAAGAAACCCATTATAACCCTAGATAATTGCAATTTCTTTGAAATTACAATTTTTTACCGAAATCTGACATGTCGTTTCAAAATAAAACGTAGACTACGTTTGTATGGAAAAGTAGGGTAAGGGGATCCTTAATGCTTCCATGTAATTGTAGTTTGCTAAGTTAAAGTATGATTTACCTACTATAATTAATAGTACTTACTACACTTTAAATATACTTTTGATTATTGTCATAATTAGTTGGTGCAATAAAGAAATTTTATTTTATCTAATTACGAGTATATAAATTTTCAAAACTAAACACCCACTTCATCCACAAACTACACAACCAATTTTGATAAAACAAAAAATATGGGACCACCTGACAAGTATACCCTTTCAAACAAAAAAATAATTTTCCAAAGCGGTCTTGGCGTCTTTGAATAATCGCTGAACATACATAAAGAACATAAAAGATCGCGACGAATTGATACCCTCCTATTTTTTTGAAGTCGGTTAAAAAGAGAAATTAACACGAATAATGTCAAGGCGTTTAATTTTGACGCGTTATTCTAACTAGGCACTTAAGTTAATAGCATTGGATTTAAGTACAGTCAATGACAAAAGTGGATGATCAAAATCAGATTTAATTTATCCGCTTTTTGTGACCCATACTATGCTGGTCTGTATACAGGGTCTAAGAAAATATACTGAAACTATTTTAAATGGGCCGACGAGGTACAGAAAGACCTGCGAAGCCTTGGAGTGGACGACTGGCAGCAACGCTCACAAGACCGCAAGAAATCGCGCCCTCTAGTGTCGGAGGCCAAGATCCACTTCGGGTCGCTGCGCCACCGTACTAAGTAAGTGTTTGAAGAGTGAATTCAGTGCATAATACTGAACAACTTTCCCCAAAGAACAAATTGACGATCAGTTGATCCGAGTATGTTAAGAAACAAAACAATATTTTTCATATTTCGCTATATGTTTCTTGGGGAAAGTTGTTCGTTATGATGGAATTGGTTCACCCTTAAAATATTTTCAACGTATTTTGTTAGACGTTCTATAATGTGGTAGCTGTTTATCTTTTCGCGCACATCGTGAGAGCCGATCGAGGGAATGAGCGAAAGTGTACATCATGTCAATAGCCAATGCGGTTAGCAAACCATCACGGTATATTTAAAGTATTTATTTTCTCTCAGACCAGAATCAAAGAAGGTTTGACTATACTAATAAAAAAAAATATGCTTTAATTTGAATATGAATCTAAGATTGGCTGAAAGATATTGCATTTATAGCGATAAATCTGCCTTTGTGCCTTAATTGTTTCTTATTATTTTGTAATTTTTGTGTGTTTATTATGTGTGTGGTACAACTAGGTGCGCCCCGAAGTGTTAGCCGTAGAAAAATCCTATGTGGTAATTCGGGATGACAGCTTTCTGCACACCAAATTTTATCAAATTGGTTCAGCCGATTGCGCGTGAAGAAGTAACAAACATACGCCCACACACACACTGAGTCTATTAGACGAGCACAATCTGTCTCTATCTTTAAAAACTTAAAAAATATTATCTAGCACAGCAATCGTAATTTTTTTTTTAAATAATTGTATTATATTTATTTGTATGTATGTTATGTTTACCAAACTTATTTACGTAGTTGTATTGTAGTTTTTGTATATATTTGTATATATTATGTAGTTTTTTTTTTAATGTAAGTGTATTATGGAATATACGTGTAGTGTATTATGTAAATTAAAAGTAACCTTAGCTACCTATGGATTTAACTTATAGTTTTCTTTGCACCACCGTTATTTCTGACGAGCCTACATTCCTCTCCATCCACCGGTTGTCTGGAAGAGATCGCTTTAAGCGATAAGACCGCCCATTGTACCTATGTATTTTAAATTTTAAATCTTCTTTTTTGTTATTTTTTTTGGTGCAATATAGAGTTTTTCATTCATTCATTCATTCACTCACAAACTTTTGCACTTAATTAATGTGATAAAGTTAATTAATTATATTTGTATTTGTAGTCAACTGTCCTACGCCCCATTCCAACGCGTTAAGTGAAACAACTCATTTAAATGCACCGAGTGCCACAAATCAGGAAAAACTACACCAACACGTACACGATGACTTAACAAAAACGTGGAACAAAATCCTTGGGGCGAACATCCCCTTAAATAAGCCTCGCATTTAAGGTAAAACTTCAAAGCCAGTTCAAAAATTTGCGAAGAACAAGGGTAAGTTATTTTTGAAAAATTACTTCAATCAAAATTAAAGTGCCACATGAAAGTTTGCAGACTCTAAATAAAGCCAGACCTGTGCCACTCCTCGTTTAGATATCGAAAATATATCTACATTATTACTATCCCCGCGGCGACCACTTCAAAGCGGAAATTCAGTTACATTTATCGCTTATCGCAATGTCATACGGCATACTGCTATGGGAGTGCATCCGATATTCAGATTATTTTCATTTTACAAAAAAGGGCAATTCGTGCTATCTACGGCTTAGGATCTAGAGACTCACTCAGAGAATTATTCAAGGAAATAAGTATACTAACCTTACCATCACAGTATATATTTGAAAACATACTGTATGTAAGGAAAAATATTTCCTCATACAATAGAGTAAGCGATTTTACCGTTAGAAACTTACGCAATAAGAGTGATTTAGTTGCCCCGTATTATAGGCTCAAAACAGTTAGTAAAACGTTTATGGGGAACGGTATACTTTTTTATAATAAACTGCCACAATCGGTTCTTGATATGCCTGACAAAAAGTTTAAAGCTTATGTAAAGAAGGTACCCTGTGAGAAGGCTTATTATAGGACCGATGACTATCTTAAAGACAACAAAGTCTGGCTTGAGCTTGGCGCGGGTCCCTCTTAAAGGTTTGTATACTCAAAAATGGTCATAATCTGGTACATTAAGTACATACTGAATTTACAACTTGATTCGACATTATTTCAAAATTCCGACATTAAAAAAAATAATTTACATTATGACAACAAACAATGTATACTCTGTCCACATATCAACTATAAATATTAATTTCATTGTGAGTTGACGTTCTTGGAGAAAATGCTGCAGTGCAGTTTGTTACCGCTTCCTCTGCACTAGCGCTTTGGAGGCGGCAGTAAACTTAGCTCTAAGTAACTTTTTGACGTCAACAATTATTGTGCAATAAAACAAAGTGACGATTATTAAGAGATATTATAAATATCCTATGATAATAAAGATATATTTGAATTTGAATTTGCTTTGCAACGATCATTGCTGAGAAGAAACGCCAAAGAAACTCATTTTTAGATTATTGGTCGCATACTTGCTAGAAGGGCTTTGTCATATTATTATTAAGTAATGCTTGCAAACGAATTAACAAACAATTCCGTAATCTCACAGATCTTTTCTTTTCATCAAAAGATTGTTGAAAGAGTAATTTAAAAAGACTAATTTATATGTATTAAACATACCCGTCCTGAGTCTCTAGTTTTTCATAAATAACATCCCCCAAACTTAGCTTCTATTCTTCGCGATGGTTTTTCGGCCCCTCCACCTTTCCACCTTAAGTATAACTTAATTCTGGGCCATTAGCAGTAAATGGGGCGGCACTTATCGGCGCATCTCAGGCCGATTAGCCCGCGATTTTATATCTAAACAACGGCGCAAACGCGCCATTTTGTTTTTGTTTAATGAACTTTATTCTAATTAGAGACTATGTGCTTGTTGAAGGGAGAAATTAGACAAGTATTGCATAAATACTATAGATTAACAGAATATTGGGTTATTCTTAAAATCTGAAATTATATAGGTGCATTTTAGGGCGATTAGCCCGTTATTCTATATTAAAACAATGGCGCAAACGCGCCATTTTGTTTTTGTTTAATGAACTTTATTTTGATTAGAGACTATGTTCTTGTTGAAGGGAGAGATTAGACAAGTATAGCTTAAATACTATAGATTGACAGAATATTGGATTATTCATAAAATCTCAAATTATATAAGTGCATTTCAGGCCGATTAGCCTGCTGTTCTTGATGTAAACAATGGCGCAAACGTGCCATTTTGTATTTGTTCTATTAGGGATTATGTGTTTGCTGAAGGGATGGATAAGATGTGTTTACTATAAATACTACAGATTTATAAAATCTGAAGTTATATAACAAAAGCCCAAATGCGCCATTTCGTTTTTGTTTAAGAAACTATATTTCAATTAGAGACTATTTGCTTGTTAAAGGGATGGATTAGACGTGTTTACTATAAATACTTTAGATTTATGGCATCTTCGTTTAAATAAAGATCCTTAAATAACATCGGCGCGTCTTTGGACTAGTGTTTGATTTTTAACCTACTTCATATATCTAAATAAACAACGTCTCAAACGCTTCATTTTGGTTTTGTTAAATTAACTTTGTTCTAATTATGGGACTATTTTCTTGTAGTGTAGATGCTTTTGTGACGGGATGGATACTATATAGTACTAAACATTTATAGCATCTTGTTTACTTATAATCTTAAATTATATTGGCTCATCTCAGGTCGATCAGACCACGATTTTATATTTGAACAAGGGCGCAAGCGCGCTATTTGTTTTATATTATGAACTTTGTTCTAATTAGAGGCTATGTTCTTTATATTATATTGGAGATTTGTTGATTCTCGAGGTATGAAGTCACTAATCGCACTTAAAAACAAAAGAATGATAAAAATAAATGTCGCTTAGCTACTTAGTAACAATTAGCATTCTTTAAAATATTTATTTCCAACGCTTATTTGATGAATAGTTACAAATTAAAAAGAAAAGAGGCAAAAATTCCTCAGAGCTGAAATTGAATTTCAGGCCAAATGAAAGCGGGATTTCAATTGCACAAACAAGGGGTCAATGACCTGTTACTCGTGTCACGATTAAGTGTTATCTTATCTAGGATTTGAGGGCAGACCCTTCAACATTCAAGTGTAGTAGAGAGAGTAAAGTTTAGAGCTGTTCATTTCACGTCCACTTTAATTACTTGAAAGTGATGAAACGTAATACCTACGTTAAAACGAAATGCCACAATACGAACAAAATACGATTTTTTTATGACAAACATTTTTTATTAATTGACGTTTTGAATAAAAATTTGACATTACCTACATTTATAACTGACATTAAACACTTACAATAATAACCATTTACAATAAATAATACATACCAAATATCTGTTCAGTTATATTTCAATGCAAATAAATATCTGTTCTAGTTTATATATATGAATTAACCTCTGCCTGACGAAAAATCCGCTTACAGTTCCACTTTATGTTTTGCGTTGCGGTACCCGACAGGGTTCATAGTGTATCTATTATAAGACAGTGACCATTAGTAATTAGAACTGATGTAAATTATGAAATGCAATAAATAAATTAAAATTAATTGAAAATGAATTGAAATTTATCTGACATTTTATTTCATTTACTTAAATATTCTGCCATGCTGAGCAAACACAAAAACTAAAAATATACTAGCTGCTTCTCTTGCCGTGCAGATCATAAAATCCAATTGAGGCAAAACGCAAACATTTGATAATGTTAATAAACGATGCGGGTAGCAACCTATTCTATTTTGATTCCTTTTTTCATTTTCTCGCCCACAATCATGCTAAGCACTGTCTTTGAATCTTGCAGCCCTCGGTTCTGTCCGTCTGTCAAAATATTCTGTCTGCTTCGTAAGGGATAAAGCCAAAATAGTGTGTGTATCCATTTAAACTCTCTTTTCGGGTATGATTTTATTTATGAAAAGCATCGCAAAAGGATTGTTTTATTCTTAATCGATTTGCGTTTCATATTATATTATCACTAGCTTTTGCCCGCGGCTTCGCTCGCGTAGGGATGTAATTTATCAAAATCCTTTCTTAGGGGATGCCTACGTCATAATAGCTTTATGCATGCAAAGTCTCACCCCGATCGGTTTAAAATTTACAAAGTTTCATACAAACTTTCATCCCCTATTTTATCTCCTTGGGGGTAGAATCGATCAAAATCTTTTCTTAGCGGATGTTTACGTCATAACATCTACCTGCATGCCAAATTTCAGCCCGATCCGTCCAGTGGCTGTGCGTTGATAGATCACTATGTCAGTCAGTCAGTCACCTTTGAATTATATATATTTAGATTTAACACAAGATTTGCAACAAATATCATAACATCATCATCGTCCAAGCGTACTTTCCCGGTTCCACTCTCAGTAGTAACGCTTCAGCGTCCGGGGTCCGCTACCTTACCAAGAAGATTTGGCCAGGTTACTAGCTGCCATCTGACTTTCGCAAGCCAAAACCAATCCTTGGATAGTTTGATGATCAAACGCTAGATGGCGTTCGGGACCCACAGTTTATATGTGCCTTTCGAAACACGGAATCATCGTTTTGGATAATCAGGCCTGCAATATCCTGACCAGACTGAAAACATCTTTCAGAAAGTATGCTTCCCAGAGGGATTTGAATGCATGACCATGAACGCCTTGACCACTGAACTACGGAGTCAGACAAGGCAGTCAACAAATACATACTGACTTTTCATTGGTTTTGGAAAAATAAATGTCGTATAGTAAATAAATTCCTCTATCTACGACGACCTCTGTGGCGTAGTGGTCACCATGCTAGTCCGCCACCCAGAGGTCCCGGGTTCGATCCCCGATCAGGGCAAGTTGGAAGATGGCCTTTTTCAAATTGTCCTAGGTCTTGGATGTTTATCTATACATGTATTTGTTATAAAATATAGTATCGTTGAGTTAGTATCCCATAACCCAAGTCTCGAACTTACTTTGGGGCTAGCTCAATCTGTGCTATTTGTCCCTATATATATTTATTTATTTATTTATCCATATACGTAATCCAAATTTGTGTATGACATAAGATAAAAAAGTTGCGAAAATGATTTTCGATCGAGACCACGTAGTTACGCCCAAACCTGCCGCGTGACCCCAATGAACTCGACATCTAGCCGGCCGGCCAACCACCGCTAGGCGCCGCCGGTACTCCTAATTGATCTCACGATTTTACTTTCAAGTTTTAGTCAACATTTTTTGTTTCGGAATTTTTATTTTGACGAGCTAATTAGGTCTTACGAGTATAATGATAAAGTGGCCTACGGCTTCAAAACCAATGAAAAACCACCGTGTATACATTACATTTGTCTCAAAATTACTAATTAGTTGAACCCACGTCAATACATTCGATCAAAGTAACATTTCCCTCAACCCTCGACCTAATCGCGATGCTTTGCTTAGCAAATGAAAGAGTCATTAGTCAGCTGTCGTTAGGAACTCCGACTCCACACCGAGTTTTTGTTGACTTCACACTAGAAATAAGGACATAGTAGAACGATAACCACTTAAATCTATATCTCGATTGGTGGTTAGATTTCTTGATTAAAATAGTAGTTAGATTATTGTGTCAGAAACACGTTCACATTTCTATCAATAAAGAAAGATGTCTATTAAAGATATACAGGGTTACTGGTAACTAACTCATAACCTCTTAACATCGAAATCAGACTCCCCAGCACATTATAGATCTGCAAAAAAAAGGCGCAAATTGCAGAAAAAAAAATTGGCCTCCCATACATATTCACTGATCACCTGGTCGAGTTTCTATGAAGAGTCCATTTTTTTTCTTAGATTTTTTTTATTTTTTTCTTGCAGATCTATATTATATTAGGATTCTGATTACGATGTTAAGAGGTTTTGCGTTAGTTACCAGTTACCCTGAATATATGTATATATTAATAAGACAGAACAAGGTTTATTTTGACAGGGAATGCAATATACACGTATTGCGGTCACTTTTTTATCCTAGCAGCGTTGCACGTATACGGGTATCCACAAATGGCATAAAAATTTAACAATCTTCTCCGTGGTTCGAAAGGCACGTATAAACCTTTGGTCCCGGCTCTCACCATTAAATAACCTACGTGGCGTAATGGTCAACACGCTATTCTGCCAATCCGGAGATTCTGGTTTCGATCCCAAGCCAGGGCAAGTTGGAAATTGGTCCTGAGTTTTGGGTGCTTTCTATATGATATTTATTATAAAACATAGTATCGTTGAGTTGGTATCTCATAACACACGTTTAAACTTACTTTGGGGCTAGCTCAAACTGTGGGATTTGTCTCTATATATTTATTTATTTTATCATTGTAAGACAGTCGTAAAGCTTGAAGATTGCCTTACAATGATGACAGCCGGAACATATACATGTGCTGGCTACTAACACTCACAAAAAAAAACAGAACAAATAATAGTCTTTTGTAAGCTAAAACTGCAATAATATTATTAAAAGTAACGTGAGATGACATAAAAAAATATTTAAAAACGGTATTACTCACGTTGTAGTCGGAAAATGCTGACTAGTTTCGATCGGTTTAGGGCGAGTGTTGTTGATTGGGACGACGACGCGACGGTTTCGCTGTCCTCAACGCACTGGAGTGCCAGTTCCAGCAGAAGTGGCAGTTCTGCGATTTCTATATTTGATGACATAAGTTTTTGTCGACTCCACACCAAGTATTGCCAAGTTAATCTACTTCGATGATTTTGGTTTTTTTGGGCACAACTTTGTTGCTCGTTAGTACTTGTTGGACTGAGGTTTAGTTTTGTTATACATAATAATTAACTATAGACATCATCATGTTTTCGGAGAGGCACACTGACGGCTTTCAGGCAATCGTCAGAAAAAGAGTCGCCTCGTTAATGCGCAGCGTGTCCGAAATAGCTCCAACGGCATTCTAAGTGTGTTAGCAAATAGGATAGACTGTCCGATGGTGAGGCATTGGATCGGAATTCATGTGTCTCGCACATGAATTCCGATCCAAAGCCTTACTAACAATCTCTTGAATTTATTTATTCTTCTTTTTGAGTACTAATATTGGTTAAGTTTACTAACACTATATGGATTTTTAAATGATCTGAAATAAAAATACATTACATTACATTAAGTTTTACTTGTATAAAATCTTAAATCATTATTCTGCCTACATTTAAAAAGTTAAAAATATTTTCGCTTTCGAGTCATTCAACGCTTGGGGATTATTGCTATTAGGCATAATAATGTATTATTGAAAACTAAATATCTATTTGTTTTGCAGTATCATCATTTGCAAGATTTTGAAACATTATTATCGAGGACGACCTCCGTGGTGTAATGGTCAACACGCTAGTCCGCCAATCCGGAGGTTCTGGTTTCGATCCCCAGCCAGAGCAAGTTGGAAAATGGCCTTTTTCAATTTGTCCTGGGTCTTGGGTGTTTATCTATATATTTATTTATGATGAAATATAGTATCGTTGGGTTAGTATCCCTCAACACAAGCTTAAGCTTACTTTGGGGCTAGCTCAATCTTTGTAATTTGTCCGTATATATTTATTTATATTTATCATTTATCATCATCATCTATAATTCTAAAGCAGTAGAAACTGCGTTTCTGTACATTTATTGAAATCAAAACATTATGTAGATCACAAATTATAACCGGCCAAGTACCATTATCTATAAAAAAATCACGTTTCTTTTATGGGAGTTCCCTTAAATATTTATTTTATTCTGTTTTTAGTATTTTTGTAAGAGCGGCAACAGAAATACATCATCTTGAATAAAAATTTCAACTGTCTAGCTATTACGGTTCATAGGATGCAGCCTGGTGACAGACAGACAGACAGACGGACGGACAGCGGAGTGTTAGTAATAGGGTCCCGTTTTTACCCTATGGGTACGGAACCCTAATAAAGAGTAATACTAAACGAGAGGTCTTTACTTTTCTTGCAAGTGGGGTTGACATTTGTCCACCAAGTCCTTATAAATATTTTATAGTCCAAATAATAAATCTTCAGAATAACAATCAGAAGAAGACAAACAGAAAAATCGTCCATTGAGTGGCGGCCAAGCTATAATTCTAGGCGGTTCCTTGACCATTACCAGTTATCGCGAAACTTCGCCACTTACCATTTTATTGTCCGCTTTATAGCTGTGTTTAGTGAAAATTATAGCTGCGGATCATGTTTTATATTCGAGGAGTGCGGGATTAATATGTTTGTCTCGTTTGGAATGCCGTCGTTTATTTTTAACAAATATTTGCGAGAACGCTTAGTGCGCTTTGAAGTTTCTTAAATTTGTTGCATTTAATTTGAGTCCTATCACAAAAAAACAACTTAAATTGCATTAACCGAAGTCAACACGGACTAACACAACAACAAAAAAGTCAACACCAGACATCCAGTCTACGGGCAAGTTCCACCTTCCAAACGACTGGAGAGCCGCAATAGCTTCCTCAGGCAGCCTGCCGTCGACACTAAGGAAGCCGAAAAAAACAGACTGGAGCAATGGAGTCTTAAATTTCCCGCCTCTCCCTCTCAACTCCCGCCATCAGAGAAACTCCCACCAGGTGCCAATCTCCCTTGGGTAGTCTGGAAATCTTTGAATAGACTCCGGACTGGTGTCGGGAGATGTCAGGAAAACCGAATTAGGTGGCGTTACTCAAAAAATGACAAGTGTAAAGTATCATTCATCATTTTAAGCACACAAAAATCCCATTTTGGGCCTTTCTTTTTTTGCGCGATTCCCCACGGTTCTGTACCATTTTCAAAGTTGAAGTCAAATAAATTTATTCAAGCTTTGACTTTGATTCTCATAACTGCTTACCCGTCAACTTTACAATATCGTCTGGCCAACGGGTCGGTCGATTCCCTACAGCTGGTCTGCCATATACTGCAATTTGAACGATTTGTCTTGTGTTTACAGACATGAATACCAAATCAAATCCTTAGAATTTTATACCGCTATTTGCCAAATCAATTGACAAACAAATAATTGTTCAAAACTACAAACCAATTTCGCCTCCGAACTACTCCACCGATTTTAATAAAAATTCTATGGAACTACCTGACCTTTTCAAACGAAAAAATAATTTTTAGAACATACATAAAAAAATACCGACCAAGTGCGAGTCGGACTTGTGCACCGAGGGTTCCGTACAATTTGATTTTGTTTATAGAGGAATTTTGATTAAATACATCTTTGCGTTCATAAGGAAAGGGGTAGTAAGTTTAAAAATTATTACAAACAATGTTTTTATTATATGACGTTACTAAAAATTTACAATTTTCGCAATTTTTCCTTTATCTGTGTAAATTTCAAGATTCTGAGTCCACTGAATCCAGTCCAGTGGAAACTTGCGGCATGAACGGCTATTCCTTTTGATTGTGTTGGTATAGAATTTTGTTTTTTTCACAGCTCTAAGGGACAGTAGACTTGAGTATTCTCCTCCACGCGTTCCTGGGAAAAAGGATCTTGAAGGATAGAAAGACGGACGAACGGACAGATACCAAAGTTATCCTTATAAGATCACTTTGTTGTCCGTCCTTTCGTCCGGACCGTGGGTTCCGTTTTTTCCTTTCGAGGTACTGAACTCTAAAAAAGATCGCGAAGAATTGATAACCTCGTCCTTTTTTGAAACATAATTGTGTTTTGGTTTCACTTGTTGGTTGCTCAGCGATTCTGTTTTAGGGAGTGTTCCAAGAACTTTCTTAATCAACATATTGGAACTCCTTGAGGGTGCTTATTACATCAAACCTTAATTTCGGTCAATATATAGAGTCCAGAGCCAAGATTGCTGCAAGGAAACTGGGCATACTATCCAGAGTCAGGCAATACTTTACACCCGAGCAGTTGCTTAACCTTTACACTGCTCAAGTGAGGTCTTGTATCGAATACTGCTCTCACCTGTGGGATAGCTCAGCCCAGTATCAGCTTGATGCTTTGGACTCTATCGATAATCGTGCCCGGAGAATCATAGGAGACAAGAACTTAGTCTCTGAAAGACTGCAAAGTCTTGAGCATCGTCGTGGAGTGGCCCGCCTGTCTGGCTTCACTTTGGAGAATGCTTTTAGCAGCTTCATGATTTAATTCCACCTTCGCCGTTCCGCTATCGAACTACCAGGAATGGGACAGGGCTCCATCCCTATGTAGTACAAGTTCCAACTACTCGTACAAAACGCTTTGCGTCTTCTTTCCTTATACGTACGGCTAGAGACTGGAATGCTCTGCCCTCCCACATATTCCCCGAAAGATACAATTTGGATGTCTTCAAGAAAAGAGTGAATATCCATCCCAGGCCGTTTCGTCGCCTTCCACCAAGTGAGAAGCGGTCAAACGCTACTAAGTTTTAAATAAAAAAAAACCTAATTTTGCTAACAAGTACGCTCAAATTTGACGTTATGAATTATACTAATTACCAGTAATTGCCGCGTGGTTTCCGGCAGAGAAGAATAGGACTACTCCAAGTCTTCCTGTGGATGTCGTAAAAGGCGACTAAAGGATACCTACATTCATAACGAACACCAAAACAGGCTTCCGATGGGCAGCAGCGTCGGAAGCTAAATCGTGACACAATACTGCGCTCGCCAACCCGCCTGCCAAGCGTGGCGAGTATGGCAAAAACCCCCCGAGTGGAGGCACATAATATGACCAGGCTCCCATTCCCCGGCAGCCCCGCTATTCCTGGCTCCAGTAGCGGTCATGGTAACGGCGGGGCAGGGGGTGCTAAGAATCTCCGGCAGAGATCCGGCTACCACTCCCGTCGACGACTGGCCCTGGTAACACACAACGTCCGCACATTGAGGACTGACGAGATACTAGCTGAGGTGGAAGAAGAAATGAGTAGGTTACGGTGGGACATTGTGGGGTTGTCTGAAGTCCGAAGAGAGGGCGAGGGCACGACAAGCCTAGAGTCTGGTAACCTACTCTATCACCGGGAAGGAGACAAAAAGAAATCCCAGCATGGTGTCGGGTTTCTCGTCCACAAGTCCCTCATTAACAACGTCACAACACATCGAGAGTATTTCAAGCAGGGTAATATACCTGATACTCAGAGTATCTAAAAGATACTCGCTGAAGGTCATACAGGTATATATGCCAACTGAGGATCACTCCGATGAAGAGGTGGATGAAGTGTATGAGGACATCAGTAGGGCCATACATACTTCTGAAACCTATTTTACGGTTGTTATGGGGGATTTCAACCCAAAACATTTAACATTTAACAGGGGACGTAGGCTGGCAGATTTTTTGGAGCAAGAGGGACTCTTTGCAATGAACTTTTTCTTCAAAAAGCCGCCGCAAAGAAAGTGGTCCTGGATAGGTCCAACAAAGAAGAACCAGCCCCCTGTTAAGAACGAAATCGACTTCATCGTAACGACAAAGAGACGAATATTCAACAATGTCTCAGTGATCAATCGGATCAAAACCGGGAGCGATCACCGAATATTAAGAGACATCGTGAATATTGATCTCAAAGTCGAAAGATCGCGGTTGATGAAGTCGACGCTCCGACCGTCGCAGGTCCAGATCGAAAACTCCGAAGGCTTTCAGCTTGAACTGTCGAATCACTTCGAAGGCCTCCAGGATTGCGTTACAGTGGACGAAATAAACCAAGGGTTTGTAGAAGCTGTCCAAGCGGCGGGATCGAAGGTGTTTAGGTCCCGCCCCAAACGAAAACCTCAGAAAATCTCTGCTCAGACCCCAGACTAAATGGCAGAGCGACGATCAAGGCCACTGCAGACCTCCAAAGATGCTGAATCATATCGGCAGCTCAATAGACGTATACAAAAGTCCTTGCGACACGATATCCGCCCATTTAATACAAAATGTATTGAGGAGACAATCGAGCAGAACAAAGGCTCCAAAGTGTTCGCAAGGGCTATGTCGGTTGGGCAAAGCCGATTGATGAAGCTAAAGACGCAGGACGGTGGCGTGGTGTCGACAAAGGAAGGGGTTCTAGCGGAGATCGATAGGTTTTATGGACAGCTATATACCTCAGTTTCTCGACCCAGCGAATAAATGGCTAAAGATCCAAGAGCCAAGCTGTCCCGACACTATACCGAAGATATCCCGGACGAGGATGATACAACTTCCGACGATACACCGTCGGAACCGCGGTTCCCAACAACATGCCTGGCGGGAAGATCTTCCCTTTGTGGCGGTTGAGCATACCACCTCGCTCCTGCTACAAACATATGTAAAAAACCATCGCGACAAATTTTAATAAAAGTTCTAATGTAAAAAAAATATATATTAAAACCTGAAAAAATTCCTCCAAAATTGTATAAGCTCTGATTTGTATGCCAAAAGCGAAGTATTTTTAGTTTTTCATTAATTATTTTTATGCAAAGTAATTTAATGGACTGAACCTGCCGTAAAAACTTGACTGGTGGAAGGGATATCCAATTATATAAAAGAAAAGCGCTAAATTGAGCTACTATTTTCTAGATTAGGTTGAAAGAGGGTTCGAAATACAAACAAATAGCCGCCATTTCCAGGCAGTTAGCTACCAAAAACACTACAAATTACAGAAGAGCCGTTCCTCAGTGGAAGTAAATAAAATTGAGGCAATAACACTGCGTGTGTTCACACTTAATCAAAACTCAAGTTTGGGGAACTATAAGCGATGATCATTGGCATTTCTATTGCCGTATTAGAGCCGACCCCACGACGGCAGTTTATATCGGTCGAGTGGAATGAGCGAGGAAAATAGCGAGAGGTAAACTAGTTTTATTAAGATACTAGTAAATAAAAACAACACAATTACCTTAATTGCACAATATACAGATACACTTTGTTTATACAAAATGGGGCAGACAAAGGTCCGGGCTAAAGGCCACTTATAGCGTGTGCGTGAAGAGGGAGAAAAGGAATCAAAATAGGGCCACGTATAGCGTGTGCGTGAAGAAGGAGAAAGGGAATCAAAAAGTTATAGGTCGCTAGCATCGGCTATTTATATACTTCAGATTCTCACTAATTCTGTTATTGGTACTACGGGACTTACTGCGATTATTATCATCCAGCGACCATGACGGCAGATGGGTCGTCGAAATATCTGGCTAAAAATGATAATAATCGCGGTAAGTTTTGTAGTACCAATAACAGTTATTGTGACCGCGAAATTCTATAACCTTACTAATTCCCTTTGATTGACTTTTACGATTTGCGTGGAAAAAGAAGTAGGTAAGATTCATTGTTTTTTCATATCTCCCAGACCCCAGACTAGCATGTAAGAATGTAAAACTAGACATACTATTACAACATAAACACAATCAACAAGGTATTAATAAAATAATTATCTTTCTATCAACTATCTACAACTCGCCAATCCACTCGCCAACTGACTTAACTCGTTTGAACATTCCTAGAGGGCTATAAGTGTTAGTATCCAGCCTCGCTTTTGGGAAAATATATGCTTAACAGTGTTATTTACGAGCAGATTTATTTTGTTCGCGAGGGATCGTTTTTATATACCGGTTTATAGTTCCGCGCATTCCGCTCGGACTTGTGACGTTGTAAATTATGGGGGACTGTTGTTTGCTAGTAATCGGATTGAAATAGCTCAGTGTGGAATATATTGTGTTTGAAACTCTTTTGTTTTTCGTCCATGGCTAACTCTGGTCGCCTTTTTAGGGTACCTTAGTACCTACAAGGAACCCTTATAGTTCCGCCATGTCTGTCTGTCTGTCTGTCTGTCCGTCCGCGGTTTTACTCAGACACTATAAGTACTAGAAAGCTGTAATTAGGTACAGGTATGTATATCAATCGTCCATAAAAGTGGTAAAATATTATATTTAATTTTTTTTTCGCGTGGAGTATCTTTGACTAGGTCTTTCAAAAATATTGTGAACTTGTCAACATCACGTTTCGATTTAGGGATCCGTGTCAGAAATATTTGGTTTTATATTGCAAATTTTTGTTAGAGTCAAGTAACCCCCCCTCTATCTATTAAACGGTTATATATGGACATGTGTAAAAATTCACAGCAGTAGATAATATAAAAAAGTTTAAAGGAAAACTATCGGAGCTAAGTAGGATATACAAATTAAAAAGTTATAGGTATGAAAAGTTCATACAAATTCGATAGAAAATTAGTCTTGAGACGTTTTTAGAAGCGGCAAAGTGGGCATTCACAACTACGGAACCCTACACTGCGCGTGGCCCGACATGCAATTGGCCGTTTATTTTTTGTTCATTGCAGGATAAATTTATCTCTTATTGAATGTATTTTTTTTATTATTTTCAAAAGTTAAAATACTACTAGCGTTTCGGAATGACCACTGCTGGGAAGATTAAACCGAAAGAAGCCCAGTTCAGTATTGGTCACCTACCATATGGACTGTTGCATTATATGGCTGCAAGGCATGGACATTGACTCAAAAAAAAAAAATAGAGACTTATCAAACGATTTTTTTTTTCAATATTTAATTTCCCCACTTTTTTGTCATGATAAATATACATACCTATATCAAATTACAGCTTTCTAGTAAATATATTCTCTGAGTAAAACCGCGGACGGACAGGCATGGCGAAACTATAAAGGTTCCGTGTTTACTACGAAACCCTAAAAATGAGTTTGAGTTTAAGAAACAATCAATGCTGTTTATATCAGTAGCTTTGTACTAATATAATTGATTAAAGGAGTGCAGTTTATTTTATAAATACTTTGGGTCTTAACTCTAATAATAACATAACTTTATTTTGATAGTGTAACTTTCTAACGAAAACATATTTAGCATTTACCAAAATTTCATAGCGCACCACCTTCAGAGCATAAGCCTCTGGTGTCAGACCCTTCAAGCTGCCTGAAGGGCATTTAACATTTATAGGCGTTACAATTACTACCTGAAATAGGAGCAGTAAAATTAACTAGTCTGCCTTTCATTAAACTACGATTTATGATACTCCGGTAAATTAAATGATATATTTGCACACAGTTAACACTATTCTATCTCTATATGTAGAGGTATTCATCATAAAATTAGTATCGTTGATACTAGCTATGTCGGGTTAGCTCAATATTTATGACTTGTCCCTATATTTTATTTAGTGGATTAGCCCGTTGAAGTGGCAGTGGGTGGGACACATTGCGCGACGAACCGGTGGCCGATGGGGCAAAAAGGCAAGCGTGGTACAAGGTGATCAAACGACCTGACCTAGGGCACTAGAAAGAGCTGGATACTGTAACGACGGTCCTCGCGCACCTCACCTCACCGCACCGCACCGCACCCCGCGCCGCCCATATAAAAGCGGTAGCGAGCTGGACCGCGGCCTTTCGGCTACTGGTCAAGCCTGGTTGCAGTACACCAAAGCTGAGTAATTCTTATCATCCTGGATCGACGAATCTCGTGGCCTGCTAACCCACGAGCCCTAGTGTTTAGGGTTCTTTCAGTGTTTTCTTTCTAAATTGTTTAAATTTGAATAAAAAAGGTTTGTTATTCTTAATATAATTATTCAGCCTGCCCATAAGGAGGCACGTTTTCACTATAAAGTATGGCTATCCTATGGCAGGCCAACCAATGGACCGATATATGATAAAATGACTGAATCGCGGCGAAAATTTAAATCTAGGCTAAAGTGGTGCCAAAAGAATACCGAGCAAATAAAAATGGACATACTGGCATCACGGCACGTAAAAAATAATTTTAAATCATTTTGGAAGGAGACCACCAAGCTCAATCCAAGGTCGTGTACTCCTCTCAGTGTCGAGGGAATCCAGGAACCGGCTGATATAGCCAACATGTTCAGGGAGAAGTTCGAGGTTGAACCCCCTCCTCGGATAGAAACTGTGTCACGGGTGTTCATTTCTAATAACCGTTCGTGTCAACAGAAATTTAAACCGATTAACTTAACTGCTAATGAGGTAGCTAGCGTCATAAGAAATATGACAAAGGGCAAATCACCAGGACATGATGGTATTAGTGTTGAACACTTGAAACATGCAGGCATACACTTACCTAGGGTTCTCTCAATGTTTTTTACTTTTTGTGTAAGGCATTCTTACCTGCCAAATGAATGTATGCGAACGGTGGTTGTACCAATAATCAAAAATAAAACTGGTGATCAGTCTGATAAGTCCAACTACAGACCCATTTCTCTTGCAACGACGATTGCTAAGGTGCTGGACGGCCTGCTTGATCAACACTTGACCAAACATTTAAAGCTGCACGATGCACAGTTTGGTTTCAGAACCGATCTGTCCACTGAAACTGCGATATTGTGTCTCAAGCAGGTCGTTAGGTACTACGGTGACAGGAAGACTCCGGTATATGTGTGCTTCCTGGACCTGTCTCAAGATCTGAAACGGATGTCCCCGAGGAGATTATTATGATTTTTGTCTATTGGTACAATAACCAAACTAATGTTGTGAAGTGGTCTGGAGCCCTTTCTGAGGAGTATAGATTGAAGTGTGGAGTGCGACAAGGCAGATTGACATCTCCTCGCCTTTTCAATATATACATAAATAAACTGATTGAGGATCTCAGCAATACCACTGTCGGCTGTTCCATTGATGGCACTATGATAAAAAACATAAGCTACGCCGATGATATGGTTTTGCTGAGCCCCTCAATTAGTGGCCTCAGAAAACTACTGAAGAAATGTGAAGAGTACGCTGAGGCTTATGAGCTTAGGTATAATTCGAAAAAGAGCCAGCTGCTCGTTTTTCAACCTGGCGAGCATAAAGTGAGCACAATACCGCCAGTATTTTTGAATAAGGCTCCACTCGAAAGAGTTGCAGATTTTAAATACCTAGGTCACTGGGTCTCGGAAAATCTCACAGATGACGTCGACATTGAGAGGGAGCGAAGGGCGAATATGCTGATTCGTAGGTTTGCAAGATGTACGGCTGATGACAAAATTACCCTATTTAAGGCATACTGCCAGTCTTTTTATACCTGCAATCTATGGGTCAGCTATACTCAACGGTCACTCAGCGCCCTTCGTGTACAATATAATAACATATTTAGAATGCTGTTGGGGTTGCCAAAATATTGTAGTGCTTCAGGCATGTTTGCGGAGAGGCACACTGACGGCTTTCAGGCAATCGTCAGAAAAAGAGTCGCCTCGCTAATGCAGCGTGTCCGAAATAGCTCCAACGGCATTCTAAGTGTGTTAGCAAATAGGATAGACTGTCCGATGGTGAGGCATTGGATCGGAATTCATGTGTCTCGCACATGAACGCCGATCCAAAGCCTTACCAACAATCTCTTAAATTTATTAATTTTTTTTTTCTTTTTGATTACTAACATTGGTTAAGTTTACTAACACTATATGGATTTTTAAATAATCTGAAATAAAAATACATTATTATTATTAATATTGTTTTTTTTTTTAAATAAATCATGTCGCCACAATGCAGGCCGCTCTAGATCGGCCATTTTGGAAATCCTTAAGAGAGGCCTATGTTCAGCAGTAGACATTATGTGACTTAAATAATGATGATGATTAATTCATTTATTCGTAATGAAACAGACAGAGAATTTTGGGTATTGCGGCTCAATGCAGACAAAGCCCAGGGTCGTAAGACCCTTTACTTTTAGCGTGATGGGGAGCAAGAGGGCTGCCTCCGTGGTCCAGTGGTTAAGACGTTCGCCTTGTGACCCGGAGGTCATGGGTTAGATTCCCACTGGGAAGCATACTTTGTGAAAAGTTGTTTCTAGTCTGGATAGGATATTGCAGGCTTGAATCACCTGATTATCTGAAAAGTAAGATGATTCCGTGTTTCGGAAGGCACGTAAAACTGTGGGTCCCGAACGCCACCTAGCGTTTGATCATCAAACTATCCAAGGATTGGTTCCTGGTTTGCCCTTTGGGTTGTGGAGGTCAGACGGCAGTCGCTCTGTGTAAAAACCAGTAAGCTCCTCAAATCTCCTTGGTTAGGTAGCGGACCGGGAATACGCTCGGATGATGATGATGATGGGGAGCAAGAAGGGATGGAAATGATAAGGTAGAATGGAAAAAGAAATCAAATTGTGTCTGTTTTCTAGTTGCAGTACCAATAAATTTGATCCGAATTTACTGCCATTCTCTCGATCGGCTTTAACCATCCGCGCAGTAAGCACAGCAATCCAATTTTTTTCTTATTCGCAATTGTGTTCATACCCTTGATCGGTTTTTACGATCTGCACTAAAAAGGCAGCTGGTACGTTCAAAAAATTATTTTTTTCCTAGACCAGCATGAAAAAATAATAATTTCTTTAAAACGTAAAAACAAGCAACCTTGAAACAAAGTTCGAAGTACATAACTGAATGTACCGAACAAATTCTGAGCGCTCATTTTTTATATTAAAATCCTAACGCGGAGCGCGGATGATCCTCGGCGGAATAAGACACGGTATCTTCGGATGAACCTCTTTGGTTCTGCTCAATGTTTTTTTGTTCTTAATCTCTGCAGCGGTGTTGAGCAAGCAGTGGCAGGCCTGTGTCACTCCCCGTTTAAGTATCGAAAATATACCTACATTAATACTATGCGCTTGGCGACCACATCGAAGTAGTAAATTCAGTTATATGCATCGTTTGACCAGAGCAATAAGCATGAAATTGGCTTGCAATGAGTGTCTAGTATCTAAACGAAGAGGTGCTGAGTTCCAACGCAAGCTAAATTAAACCTATTAACGCTAATCACATTGAGTAGATATTTTTTTTAATTTATTTTCTTAGTGAGACTTCTGTACGTGAGTACTAGTACTTATTCTGTGTTTAAGGCATTGGCTGTATGTGAAGCACGAGTTCAATTCCCGCCAGACGCGATTTGTACCGCTGAGTTTATACTCATGACTAGCACCACATGTTTTCAGTACTCTGTCTGCTCCATTAGGGACAAAGACGTTATATTATGTAAAAAGAAATGTGGTGTCGTGGGACACCAGGTAGGAACGAAGTTCCTTCAGCTAATGTAGAATCGACACAATTTGCAAAAGAAAAATCGTGCTCAAAGGTATTATACACTACTCGCTTGTGTATACGACTGTCGCGCCTGCGCACGTCTCATTTAACGGTTTTATTTAACGAGGTCATCCTTACGGTTTTACTATCACATTTTTTTCAGTTCGGTCGCGCAGCAAAATCCCTATCTCCTCCAAGCCTGCCGTAAGGAACTTCGTTCCAATATGTATGTTATAAAGGATGAAAAGGTGCCTATAAAAGTACACATTACAAGGTCGTTCCTTTTTGGGATCCCCAGTAAACAAGAGCAAGCGAAAAGAGGCCATTAATAACAACTATCGTAAATAGGCGAGGAAATATGTTGGGACACTTGGTACAGCACGACGAATTTATGAAGACGATAATAAAAGGAGAAAGTAGGAGTGGTGTGTGAAGCGTGCCAGACGTCACAAGGCTGGCTGAGGACGGACAAGAATGGAAGAAACCCCACCGACAAGAGCGTCGCTCTTAAATTTAAATGAATAAGCAAGTAACCCTTAAAGTTTCGCCATGTCTGTCTGTCTGTCTTACGATCCGTGGTTTTACTCACTATAAGTCCTAGAAAGCTGTAATTTCGCATGGAAAGAATACAAGTCATGCCAAAAAACTGCTAAAAAAAAGGTTTATAAGAAATTCTTAAGTTTGCACAATGTAAAAGAGAGTAATTTTTTTCTCGGCTAAGCCATCGTGTGTTGTGTGTCGTTGAATAGGTCTTTCAAAAGTATTGTAAGCTTGTGAACACCATTTTTCGATTCAGAGCTCCGTTTCTGAAATATATAGTTTTATAGTGTGAGTCAAGTGTTCCCCCCTTTATCTCGACCTCCGTGGCGTAGTGGTCACCATACTAGTCCGCCACCCAGAGGTCCCGGGTTCGATCCCCGGTCAGGGCAAGTTGGAAAATGGCCTTTTTCAAATTGTCCTGGGTCTTGGATGTTTATCTATTTAAGCATTTATTATAAAATATAGTATCGTTGAGTTAGTATCCCATAACACAAGTCTCGAACTTACTTTGGGGCTAGCTCAATCAGTTTGATTTGTCCCTATATATTTATTTATCTAAAAAACGGTTGTATATAGACACGTGAAAAAAAAACACGGCAGAAGTATAAATAACGAAGTTTATGTACTATCAGAGCTAAATATAGCTAACAAATCAAAAAATTGTAGGCATCCAACTTATAAAATTTCGTTCTAAATTATAAAAACTTGTATTGTAGAAATGTAGTCGCGTGAACTCTAAATCAGCATTCATAACTACGGAACCTTGCAATGCGCGTGGTCCGACATGCATTTGGATGGTCATTTGTAATTTAGCATACGTAATACACAGATTACAATTTTATGTAATAAAGTTAAATGAATAAATAATTAAGTCTAAAACGTACACGAATTGAAATACCTATCTCATTTACTTTATTGATGCTTCAACTCTAAATGTAGGGTAAAGTTCGCAGATTTATCCGGCCGAACCCCAAACCGGGTGAATAGCTAAAAAATACCCCGGTATTATGGAAAAGTTGAATACCTCCCCGGGAGCTAATGCCCATAATCTTGGCAACTTTTAATAGGACAGCCCCGAATTTGACGGTCATTATTCAAGAAATATACTCGTGGGGTGTCCTGCCATCTGTGAAACTTTATTTCATTCGAATTATGTCGTCAAAGTTATTTTTTGTGATGTTTTCTAACTTAGCGCGACGTCTGGATGAAAATAATGAATGTACAGAATAATTGCTTTAAAAAAACATGCATAATATGATTCTATAAACGGCTTTTTCCTAAAGAAGCAAACACTTTATCAGCTGAAAGTTATGTGAAAAACAATGCATCAAGTTGTATCTTTTGTAGTATAATCTAAAGATTTACATACATACTAAAACTGATGTTATTGTGAAAATCAGAAGACTCAAATGGAGATGGGCAGGTCACATGATAAGAGGACATAAAAAATAGAGTAAAAGAATGGCAAGATGGTATCCCAGAGAAGGTAGAAGAAAGAGAGATAGACCTCAGAAGACTCAAATGGAGACGGGCAGGTCACATGATAAGAGGTCATAAAAAATGAAGTAAAAGAATGGCCAGATGGTATCCTAGAGAAGGTAAAAGAAAGAGAGGTAGACCGCAGAAAAGGTGGGACGACGCCATATGACAAATTGCAGGAGTAATGTGGAACAGAACGGCTCAATATAGATCAGAATGGAAAAGGTTGGAGGAGACCTTTGCCGATTGGTAAACAGATCTTCAAAAAATCAGCAAGCATGATATATTGGTATAATTAAATTTTGTTTTAGACTTAACTATGTTAAAACCATACATTGTTATTATGTTCAAAGGATCTGAATAAAAGGCTTTATTATTATACATACATACTATCGCGTCTTTATCTCTTATGGGGTAGACAGAGCATTTTGTATCTTACGGCTCTAAGCAGACAGAGCCCAGGGCCGTAAGACTCAAAAGCTACTTTTAGCGTGATGATGGGCGAAAAGAAGGAAAAATAATTTTTCATTCATTCATTCATCATTTATTTATCTTTGGATATCTGTATCGCTTGATCGTTGTAATTTTTTCTTTAGATTTCATAATAGGTAGTTGTTGACGTCAGATCATTTATTTACAGCTAAGTTTACTGCCGCTTCCTAAGAGCAAGTACAGAAGAAGCGGTAACAAACTGTACTGCAGCATTTTCTCCAAAAAACGTCAACCTTACAATTATACTGATATCGAAATTAGATATGTGGACTGAGAATACATTGTTATGTCACAATTATACTTAACATTAATGTCAATTTGTAAATTAAGTACTTAAATATGTAACGATTGTACTGAAATTATGACATTTGTGAGTGTACAAATACAAACCTTTAAGAGAAACCTGCGCCGAGCTCAAGCCAGACGTTTTTGTCTTTAAGGTAATCATCGGTTTCGTAATAAGCCTTCTCACAAAGTAACCTTTTTAAGCTTTATATTATCTGTCTGGCATATCAAAGACTGATTCTGGCAATGTATTGTAAAAGTTATACTGTTTCCCTTACTGGCTGTTTTTAAGATGGTGATTAAGGAAACATAAACAGAGCAATATCATAAAATCTATATTATCTAACTTATCATACAATAACAGCACTCCTAACAAAATTCGGTTGATTGGTTTGTTGACAAACATTTTGCATAAATGCATTCCATAAGGTGTTGAAGTCTGGCATGCAGCTAGCGTTAAACCTTAAAAAAAGGGTTTAACAGTTTCAGCTTTTTCTGCTCCGCTTCGCTTTATATTTCAGCATCCTTAGGTTACTATTACTGATGTAGACACGTATCTATATTAATCAATCAATTAATTTATTTGCTTAAAATATAGGTAAATATACAACTTAAAGTTACATAGATATTTTTGGAAGGGATAAAGCTTTGACGACCTCTTTTGACGACCTGGTCGAGGCATGGTGACCTAGTGGTCACCATGCCTCGCACACCGGAGGTCCCAGGTGCGATCCCCGGTCAGATCAAGATGGATGATCAAGACGTAGAAAATAATGTTTTTCAGATTAACAGGGGGCTTGGATGTTTATCTATATATGTATCCGTTATTAATTATAGCATGGTTGAGTTGGTATCCCATAAAACCAGTCTCAAACTTACTTTGAGGCTAGCTCAATCTGTGTGATTTGTCCGTATATTATACATTTATTTATTTAAACCAAGAAAGCAAACTCCAAGTTTTAAAGTAGCATAAAATGCAAGCGGGAACATTCTAAGATGAGGTAGAAAGAAGAATAAATCTCATCTCGAGACCCAAAAACGGTCTATATCAAAGACCAGCAATTTTTAGAGTGATTCTTCTGTACTAACTTTATAGCAACTGCCCTTTGACGATTTGCGAACAGTTGAGCTTTTGAGTTCTGTGTCTTGTGAAGGTTTTCACTTTCAGGGCGGAATAAATGCGGACTGTGAGATAAGCGCTTTTGGAAGCGCTGACTGGATATTAGGGTTTAACCTAGATTTTACAAAGAAATTCTACAATGTTTTTGTTCTTTCGTTTTGCGTTATCTGGCTTATGGAATTATGCATTAAAAGATTTCGTAGAGAATGCGTGATATTTTTATATAAGAGAATATGCAAATAATGGTAATAGGCGATACGGGTAGCTTAACTCGTCAGTATTTTGATTCTTTTAAACCCCCCGACAAAAAAGGGGTGTTAAGTTTGACGCTAATGTCTGTCGGTCTATTTGTCTGTCTGTCTGTGGCATCCGACCGATTTCGATGCTGTTTTTTTTATGTGAAAGCAAGTGCCCTTGCGGTTGTTCTAGCTATAAAATAAATATATAGGGACAAATTACACAGATTGAGCTAGCCCCAAAGTAGACTTGTGTTATGTGATACTAACTCAACGATACTATATTATATAACAAATACATATATAGATAAACATTTAAGACCCAGAACAATTTGAAAAAGGCCGTTTTCCAACTTGCCCTGACCGGGGATCGAACCCGGGACCTCTGGGTGGCGGACTTGCATGGTGACCACTACGCCACGGAGGTCGTCGTATGTTTGAAGAAAATCGATCCAGTCGTTTAAAATTATCGGAGGTTAACGCTTGAAAGTCAGGGCTTTAGAAAATAAAAGATGGCGCTACGCATATCAAGTCGTATCCGTAGTTCCGCTACTTACCACTAGATGGCATCCTTGACAGTCGGCGGTTTTTTAATTTGCCTAGCAAATAAACTTGTTTCACCTTCTTGTCCACGATTACACTAAAAAGGTCTTTGGGACTTGCAGCCCTGGCTTAAGAATGTGATCATGTGACAGTGTATATTTGATTGTTCAGTTTAAATGTAATTAATAATGTTCAGGGTGACGACATGGTCATGATTTTTATTAGCCCGTCTCTTAGATTTTACTAAAATAATGGCCCATATTTTTCAGTTTACCAAGAAAGTGAAAATTCACAACAACACGGAGTATCAGCTAAAACAAAAATCGTACTTAGCCGTGACGCTGTTCAATGCGCTGTATTTTTGTCATTTTTTGTTTCTGACAACAGAAAAAATACAATAACAATATTTTTTAATAATGTAACCGATGGGCTAAAAATATTTTTCCATTCGTCATGCCTATTCCAGTAAAAAAAGAAACATGGTGAGAAAACCCGCTCACTAGCGACTACTGAGCTAGGTTAGGCTAGGTATATGAAATTATGAATAACGAAAAATAACTAGGTTCCTTCTATACAAGTTCAATTTTGCTTACTGATTAGTCAACTGTTTCTTCCAAGCGTGAGGGTCTGGTGTTCTAAGTTACAAGCTTCACTTAGTTCAGATTTTTCACCAACTTCCAAAAAGGAGGAGTTATCAATTCGTCGCGATCTTTTTTTGTGTATTTTCATTATAGAAATTTATCTAAATCGGTTGTGTAGTTTGGGGGTGAAGTTGATTTTTTTTTTTAAAAAATTCTGCTTATCATGGCATAGTGGTCTCCATGTTAGTCCGCCACCAAGAGGTTCCGGGTTCGATCCCCAGTCAGGGCAAGTTGGAAAATGGCCTTTTTCAAATTTTCCTGGGTCTCGGGTGTTTACATTTATATGTATTTGTTATAAAGTATACCTAAAATAGTATCGTTGAGTTATCCCATAACACTAGTCTCAAACTTACTTTGGGGCAAGCTTAATCTGTGTAATTTGTCCCTATACATTTGTTTTAATAGTGTACCTGTGTCCACGACATCATTATGTTATGTACTAATAATTTAGACTGTAAAGAAAAAGGTACTATGTCTTAATTTTCTTCAAAACGATTAAATTATATTTTGTTAGACATAATTATACTTATCGAAAAATATTTAAAAGACTAAAGTGTTCAGTTTAAAATCATCGCGTCGATAGCGGCAATTTATTCGCCATAAAATCTAACGGCAAACAGTTGGGCGTCGCTCCATGACGCGTGAAATGGAACGTAGGTCGCAAACGCTACTATTGGTACTAGTCCAGTATGTATACCTACTAATTATACTATAGTGATCTAGTATAGTCTGTGGTTCGATTTAATATATTACGGGTATGTCCTTCCATGTTGTATATTGTTTACCAATTTATTTACATGGATGGTCTAAGATCCCAATTAGAAAATTCCTGCATCCATCAGTTTAATGAATGAGAGTTATTTTTTTTATTAAATTTAACATTATAAAAAATTTATCGGTTTAAAAAAATTCTAGCCAAACTATGATTAAATTAAATTTGGTTAGTTTTATTTTATTGGTTCATGTACACTTGAAAATTTACAAATAAAATATATAAAAGTTTAAATAGTACGTGCTTACTTATTTCTAAAGAAATTTCTTTCAGCAGCCAAATTTAATTCAAAAAATTTGTTGATAAATGATGTTTGCACACATTTGTTAAATGAACAATCTTATATGCGAACACGATAATATAGGTTTTCCGCAAAAAACTAACTAAACTTAATTTAAATATAGTCTGAGCAGGATTTTTTAGCCACTCTCGCGACATATTTTTTAACATACTACCTATATCTTCTTCTTCTTAATCTTAATATATATATAACTGAAAGGTGACTGACTGACTGACATAGTGATCTATCAACGCACAGCCCAAACCACTGGACGGATCGGGCTGAAATTTGGCATGCAGGTAGATGTTATGACGTAGGCATCCGCTAAGAATGGATTTTGATCAATTCTACCCCCAAGGGGATAAAATAGGGGATGAAAGTTTGTATGAAACTTTGTCAATTTTAAACCGATCGGACTGAGACTTTGCATGCATAAAGCTACTATGACGTAGGCATCCCCTAAGAAAGGATTTTGATAAATTACACCCCTACGCGAGCGAAGCCGCGGGCAAAAGCTAGTTTAATATAAAATTCCTCCCATTCATTAAAACCAGGAAAATGTGCACAGAAACTAATTTCATTAAAAGGTCTTTTTAGATCTGCGTGTGAAAAGACGCAACTTAATTATATAAACAACAATCTAAAGGCGTGTTCGTACGACACGCGCACGCCAAGCACACGCCTAGCGCACTTAATGTTTTTTTTTTAATTTGTTGCATATAATTTGAGTCCTATCACACATCAATACAACTCAAATTGCATTTACCGAAGTCCACACGCGCACACCTGGCCTACGCCACGCGCTCGCCTTGCACCCGCCAGCCGCTGGCTCTGATTGGACTTTGGTAAATGCAATTTGAGTAGTATTGATGTGTGATGGGACTCAAATTTTTTGCAACAAATTTCAAAGCGCGCTAGGTGTGAGCTAGTTGGCACGGGCAAGACGTACGCTTGTCGTCTGAACGCGCCCTAAAGTAATTGAGCTCTCTTCTATATAAAATAATCTCATTACGTTTACAAAAACGTCGAGATTTCGATGAAAATCAAAGTTAACGTCAAGTACAAACTTGACGTTAACTTTGATTTTCATCTGAAATCTCGAGTTTATTTCAAAATAATCATTATCTCGTTGGAGATCTCGTTTCAAAGGTCACTTCGCATAATGGCGCTCAGACAGCGTCCTCCACGCTCTCATTTTACATTTTCAGTCAGTTTCGAACGACAAAGAATAAATTTTAAGTAGATGGAAAATTGTTTAAGCGATTTAAAAACCTTTGTTTTGTTAAATCTAACGTTAACATTAGCCGATTCCACACGCGCACACCTGGCCTACGCCACGCGCTCGCCTTGCACCAGCCAGCCGCTGGCTCTGATTGGACTTTGGTAAATGCAATTTGAGTAGTATTGATGTGTGATGGGACTCAAATTTTTTGCAACAAATTTCAAAGCGCGCTAGGTGTGAGCTAGTTGGCACGGGCAAGACGTACGCTTGTCGTCTGAACGCGCCTAAAGTAATTGAGCTCTCTTCTATATAAAATAATCTCATTACGTTTTTCGAGAAATCTCGAGTTTATTTCAAAATAATCATTATCTCGTTGGAGATCTCGTTTCAAAGGTCACTTCGCATAATGGCGCTCAGACAGCGTCCTCCACGCTCTCATTTTACATTTTCAGTCAGTTTCGAACGACAAAGAATAAATTTTAAGTAGATGGAAAATTGTTTAAGCGATTAAAAAACCTTTGTTTTGTTAAATCTAACGTTAACATTAGCCGATGACCTGGTCAAGAAATACTAGTACCAATGTTACGTCTGAGAGACGTAAAAATATATCACTGCATGAAAAAAAAAGTAGTGGCACTCCGGGAGTGCTGACAGAAGTGAAAACTTGGAGTCGGTTACGGTTACGGTGTCGCGAGTTTAATGGTATTTTCCCATCTCAAAAACTGCTTTCTGTGCATGCCCAAAGATTCAAAGATTCAAAGATTCTTTACAGGCACTTTTACACGTCAATAAGTATAATTTATTTTACGTGTAATGTATATTAAAATTTTATTTATTTTTAAAGAAAAGTTACCGATACCAGCGCTTCGTAACGACTACTGCTGAGAAGAAACGCCGAAAGAAACTCATTTTCACATTATTGGTCGCCTACTCGCCAGAAGGGCTTTGTCATATTATTATAATTGTCTTTTAATTAATAAATACTTATAATATAATACAATGTTGACACATTATAACATGTTATGCTTGCGAACAAGTAAACGAACATAAATTGCGTAATAAAAAATATTAAGTAGTCAAAAAAAGCGAAGCCGAGCTGACCAGTCCCTCCCGGCAGCACTCCCAACGCGGTTAAGGAAGTTTTCACTTCAAAAAAATAATCGCTGCTACATGCTTAGCTTACTACTTACTTACCACGCAGAATGACCAATAACAGATAAATGACTGTAAAATTAAAACTAAAGCAATAAAAAAAAATTCCAACCACAATTATTAAGATTATATAATTACTAACCTGCATGAAAAAATTCAAACCTGAAGTCCCTCTCGTTTGTGAGAAATAAGAATTTGTGTAACATCATCATCATTTCAGCCGCATAACGTCCACTGCAGGACATAGTCCTCTCCCAACGATTTCCAAAATGACCGATCTAGAGCGGCCTGCATCCAGCGCTTTCCAGCGACCTTATTCAGGTCGTCAGACCACCTTGTGGGTGGGTGTCCTACGCTTCGCTTGCCTGTACGTGGCCGCCATTCGAGAACCTTTTTGCCCCATCGGCCATCGGTTCGTCGCGCTATGTGTCCCGCCCACTGCCACTTTAACGAACTAATCCTCTGGGCTATGTTCTTTTACGAATTTCCTCATTTCTGATTCGATCACGTAGGGAAACACCGAGCATAGCCCTCTCCATAGCGCGTTGAGTGACCTTGAGCCTTCTTATGAGACCCATAGTAAGGGACCACGTTTCAGAGCCATAAGTCATCACTGGTAACACACATTGATTAAACACTTTGTTTTGAGGCACTGAGGTATTTTGGACGAGAAGACACTGCGTAGCTTCCCGAACGCTGCCCAACCGAGTCGAATTCGTCGAAAGACCTCTTCCTCGAAGCTGGAACTTCCTGCTTGGATCAATTGACCCAGGTAGATATACTCGTCTACACTTTCGAGTGCGGAGCTCCCAACAAATACAGGTAGGGGCGCGACGTGGACATTCGACATTACTTTCGTTTTATCCATGTTCATTTTTAGGCCCAAATTTGTGTAACAAAAATAAACTATTCGAGGGGTGCAAAATGCGATGAATGTAAAAACTTAGCTGTCCATCCAATCTTGCGCAGGGCATTGCTGGTACATGGACATCCAGACGGACGGACGGATGAGGATCGTTCCGTACGGAACACGCTCCGGGTACAATCCGGACAATGCCACCCGCTCAAATGGATGTGTACTTAACGACGACTTTTTTTTTAGCTCATGTGATAGGTTATTTAAAACTGGCTAAGGGCGAGTTGAACTCGCGTGGAGAGGGTTCCGTATAATGCCAAAGTCAGTATAGTAAGAAGCGAGTTAACTACTACTAGCGCTATCTAGTGGTGTTTTAGTGAACTATTTTCCGCAAGTGAACGTATTATTTTGAGTTTACCACTACAATTGATATAATTCTTATATGTTTTCCTGTAATCTACTCTTTTCATGCATGCTTTCCGGTTTTGTGTACACTCCTTTCATCGCGTTAAAAATAAACACAATATAAAAAAAATAAGTTAAAAAAATTAAGTCACGTGTATAAATTCACAAACGGCTATTTCTGTCCGTTTTAGACCCTTTCACGTAACCAACACAAAGAAGGGTAAACACGCCTGTGCCCGTCCATGCACCAGTAATGGACCTCAAATTAAAGAACAATATTTTGCGGCGCCGCTCCTCGCAATGAAGCTTCGGACGATGTGTTCATTACTCGCTTGTTTCGGTTACTTTAGATTTACTTGTTGCATATAAGTAGAGATAAGATATAACTATTTAAGGTAATTTAGAAAAATATTTTGAAAAAGACAACTTCGGTACTTGATTATGCAATTGTGCAGTGCTCATCTCGCGAAATTGTATGAAAAGGTGTGGCATGGTCGTTAGTCTACCTACCACAAACGTGCAAAAATTATGTATGTATATTTAATTTGTTGATTCAGTTTTTCGCTATAACAAAATGGCGGAAATATGGGGGTTGGAGACTAAAAAAACATCCTATTTCAGCCATATTGTTTTTTTTTTTTAAATTCATAAAACCTTTTTGTATCCCTTATTAAGATGCTACTTTTTATCCAATAAACTTCAACGGATTGGGGGTGGGGGGAATTCTACAGCTCACAGAGCCACCAGTAAATAAACTAACTTTTGTATACCCCGCCAAAGGGTTTTTGAGAATCCCACGGGAACTTCACATTTTTTCAGGACAAATGGTATCCTATTCTGTCACGTAGTAGACTTAAAAAGTGCTAACTTCATGTCGTCAAAAATGGTATGCGTGCCAATAATATTACAATTACATAATTACTTGGGTAAAAATTATAAAAATGAATTCCGGATATAGCTTTTTTTTGAGTACAAAAAAACAAAGAATTTATGGTTTTTGAAGTTACATAGGTTATAAATCAACGTTCGGAACCCTCTTTACACGGCTTTGACTCGCACGTATCTGGTTTTTTAGGGTTTCGTACACAATGAGTAAAAACGGGACCCTATTACTAAGACTCCAATGTCCGTCTGTCCGTCCGTCTATGTGCCTGTCACCAGGCTGTATCTCATGAACCTTGACAGTTGTTGTTGAAATTTTGACAGATGTATTTCTTTTGCCGCTATAACAACAAATATTACGTATTTATAATAACGGACATCGTGCAGAAAATATTTTAAGGAACTTAATATTCTAACAGTACCTAGCTTATACATTGGTGTTGGTGACACACTTAGCTAAGCACATAAAAGAATTTGAAAATGATGAGCAAAAGAAACAAAGAGAAGCAACAAGACGGAAGGATCTGCCAACAGGAAATAAACCTGGACTAAATATTATGAAACAGAACCCACACTATCAATCGATTAAATTATTTAACAATTTGCCATTAGAATTAAAAATCCTGTTATATAAATCAGAATTTAAAATTAAATTAAAATCATTCTTATTACAAAAATGTTATTATTCAGTAGAAGAGTATTTGAAATAATGTATATTTGACGTAATTATCATTGTTATGTTATTTGACACAAGTAAATAATATTGTAAGAACCTATAGATGTAAATTAGTATATAAGTATCAACATTTCAACACAATGTATTTTGTATGGAAATGAATAATCTTGAATCTTGAATACTTAAAACAGAATAAATTAAATATTTAAGTAGGTCTCCCATACAACAAACATGATTTTTTATAGATAATGGTACGGAATTTTTCGTGCGCGAGTCCCAATTGCACTTGTCCGAATTTTTCAAATTAATTTTTCTCGTAGCTGCTCGTACCATCAGGTGCAGTGAGTTTAGTTCAACCGTAGCAGTGCTAGTTCATTGTTTGCGTCGCCTCGTTAGATTTTATGGCGAATGAAACGGGTACTTGGGGATTTTTATTGAACCAACTTTGAAGTTATTAGGTGTTTCGATAAATGGTCTTCTGAGCAATTTTACAAAACTTTTATTTAAAGTCTTCTATGTTTTAAAAAAAAATATATTGAACGTACGTATTACACACTTAGCTCGGATACGTAAAAAGAATGGGGGAGGATTAGGCGTTGAAGAGAGCTTACTTGGGTCGGCAAAATGGCCGCCGACCTGTTGGTCGCCCCAAGTTCAGATGGGCCGATGAGGTAAAGAAAGACCTGCGAAGCCTCGGAGTGGACGACTGGCAGCAACGCTCACAAGACCGCAAGAAATGGCGGCATCTAGTGTCGGAGGCCAAGATTCCCTTCCGGTCGCTGCGCCACCGTAGTATGTACTCGTAGGTAAGTACGTACGTATCATGAACTGAAATTGCTGTAAAAATGTACGCCCTGGAAAAAATATCCTTCTTGTTTCCATTGAAAACGCAAAATGAAATTCCACCTACGTTTATTAAATTCTTGAAATGTCATAAAAAAGATTTGTTCTTTTCAAATATTGAGAAGATCTTTAGATACGCTTGACTTGTTTTTATTTTCAATTCAGCCTTTTTATCCTCCAACATATTTTTAGTGTTATATGAAAAAGATAAGGCTAATCTTGTACCAGTTGGACATTTTTTGCTTCATCTAAAACAGATGGCTGCTACAAAAAGCGGTCCAAAGATTGGCGATAGATCATAACGTCTTGACCGCTGGCAAGACACTCTCGAACTGTGAAATATAGTCTAAGTTACTGGCCTGTCATTTTCTGTTTTTCTTTTTTTATTATTCAAGGTCAAAGACATATTTAGACATGCGGTAGCGTGTCCAGCAAAGTACAGATAAAAACAGTCGAATTTTTTATGTACTGTATATGTTTGTTATGTTTTGATGACCTCCGTGGCGTGGTGGTCACCTTGCTAGTCCACCACACAGGGATTCCGGGTTCGATCCCCTGTCAGGGCAAGTTTGACTCTGGTTTTTTTTTTTTTTTCAAATTATCCTGGGTCTTGGATGTTTATCTATATATGTACCTATTTGTTATAAAATATTGTATCGTTGAGTTAGTATCCCATAACACACGTATCGAACTTACTTTGGGGCTAGCTCGATCAGTGTAATTTGTTGTTGTTGTAATATATTTATTTATTTATCTTCGTTGTTATTTGTTAGTCAGAGATAATAAAAAAATACAAATGTACTAACAATATTTTTTTAATAATCTGTCTGGTATAATGCTACATATAATTGTTCAGCAATATTAATATTCGTTAGGCATTACCTGTAGTACTATCACGTTTTAAATATCTTCTTGATTAGCAAGAACCAAAGGTTAAGGCAACGTTTTTATCTGACTGCGGAAAAGCCAAGAGTTAGCTAAGTAATGATTTTTGCAGTCTATGTATGTATATAAGTATGTAGGTATGTATGACTGTTCCACCGTAGCAATCCGAATCGCTTTACCAATTTTCACAAATGAAATGTCGATCGATTTGTGATATTTTCCGGATGCAATAAATGTATATAACGAATGTTACATATGCAGAAAGTGAGAATCAAATATATTGTTGTTTCTATATCGAGTGGGTGGAGCGCAAATGTGCCAAAATCTGCACCAGTTCTTAGGTCCCCAGGAACGTCGAATAGGCGTGTGGAAATTGCTTTAAAAATTTGACGCGCCTTAACACTCCAGGGCCCTAAAGTCTCTACGGCGAAAGGCGCAAATATATACGGCTCACTTAGAGCTAAATATTTGGGCCTCTTGATGGCTTCCGCCTACCAAGTGTATAAAGAGATCTCGGTATGATTGGTCAAAGTAGAAACGTCAGTAAGAGGACTGAAACCCAAGAGCAGGTGCGCATATCGGCCGATTTTAGCACACCACGATAAATTTACACCCTAAATCGCTTCGACAAACTGTAGGTACAAAATATCAGCGAAAATTCAAATAAACCCAAACGGCAACATTCGACGAGTGTCACTAGAAAAACGTAAAAGCAACGTTTTCAGCACTGCAGCAAAGTGAATTGATGGAGCGACGGCGGATATTCGGCGCGGAATGGACAGCCTCTTGCGGAATGGACGCTGCACAGTGATCGAGTTGGGGGCCTTGTGATTGGCTTTGTCCTGCTGGCAGTTTTTTGTCTTTGTATGAGTAAATGGCCAACACTGCTGTCATTGCTCCAGATGATTAAAAGCATGACATCGTTTCACGACCTAATGACTAATGACGTTTGATTTTCGTTTGAGTAAGTTACCAATGCTGCTGTAAGGTTTTTTAAGCTGCTTATAGGTATTTGCAGGTAGTTGAATGAATTTTGTGCCACTGGTCATCCATCTCAATAACAGTCAAGCCTGTGGTTGCTTAACATGCGAAAGCGCGTTTCTTGTCAGCAATGATTTTTGCGTCGGCAGCTTATCTTAAAAAATTAATTCTTATAAAGGTTTCGGAAACGGCTCCAACGATTTTGATGAAACTCAGTATTTAGGGAGTGACAAGGATAAAAAAACGTTTTTCATAAAAAAAAACATCGAGCAAAGCTACTTTTAGTATATACTTTACGCGGTGTAAATTATACTAACTTAATAAATAAATAAATAAATATATAGGGACAAATATCACTGATAGACCTAACCTCAAAGTAAGTTTGAGACTTGTGTTATGGGATACTAACTCAACGATACCATATTTTATAACAAATACATATATAGATAAACATCCAAGACGCAGGAAAATTTGAAAAAGGGCATATTCCAACTTGCCCTGACCGGAAATCGAACCCGGGACCTCTGGGTGGTGGACTAGCATGGTGACCACTACGCCACGGAGGTCGTCGTAATGACGTGTAAAAGTGCCTGTAAAGGTCTAATTACTGAATAAACATTTGAATTTTGAAAAACGGGGGCCTTAGGGCTTTTCTGCTTCCATTGTTTGCTTAATAATTCGTGAGTAATCCTTTGCAACTTTGATAACACCCGCAACATAGTTCAACCATACTACTTACTATCCAGTCCCCTATAAAATTATAAACAACGGGTGTAAAACAAGGCCCCATAAACATCAACATGAAGTATGGAGGTTGTTCGTAATGACAAAGTTGACAGAGGACGACCCGCGGGGGCCGTTCGGCCGCCGGGAGAAAAATGGTTCGAGTGGGGTAAACTATGGTATCATAACGTGGGTATAAGCTAACCTTTTTAAACGTTGACCCTTAGGGCGCGTTCAGACGACACGTGCATGTTTAGCACATGCCTTGCGTATGACGTTCACCTTTTTTTTTGCTTTATGCTACATACTACTATGCTTTATGCTACTATGCCTGGGTCTTCCTCTTTTCCCTTCTATCTTTCCTTCAATGATGTATTTTATGAAATCGTCGTGTCGTATAAGATGACCTACCATCTTTCCGCGTCTATTCTCTATTACGTCTAGAGTGTTGACTGTTGACTTCGGTATGCAATGTAAGTTGTATTGATGTGTGATAGGACAATTATATTCAACGAATTCCGAATCGCTATGAAAAGGCATGCGCTAGGCGTGGGTTTGGTGTGCGCGTGTCGTCCGAACACGCCCTATATCTATTTGCTCACTTTTACATATTTTAAGAAGAGTCTTGTCTGTGTAATTCTAGCGAGCGAAGTTCTCCGAGTCTATTTAAACAATTTGTATGTTTGTATGTATGTTTTTTCGACGATAACTCAAGTTGTTTTGATTGGAGTTTCATGAAATTTGAGAATCGTATAGAAGTAGCTGGTTGCCTTGAATAGATCGCTTTAAGCGGTAAGACCGCCCATTGTATATACTCATTTAATTTAAAATTATTTCTTTGTCGTGAATTATATTGTGATAATTTGCGTCTACATGCGTCTAAAACTGCTTTATTGCAAGATATAGTATGTATGGCACCAAAGATATATAATCAAATAACGAACCAATATAAAGAACTAAATTTAAATTTATTTAAGAAAAAAATTAAGTTATTGTTGACTGAAAATTGTTATTATAGTGTGTCTGCTAATTTGTTATTACTGATATTAGTAAGTATATTATGGTAGATTGATAGATTCATTATAAGTGGTATATTTTTCTAGTATTATGATAGACAGCCTTTCTGAAAGATTGCACACCTGTGATGGTAAAACATGATTGGATGAACTTAAATGTAAATATCTTGATTGTAACTCATGTTTAGCAAAATAAATATATCTTTATCTTTATTGTGTGACATTTTTCTTTTGGTGTACAATAATGACTTGTCTGTCTATCAATCTGTCCAAGTCGCTAATAGATATTTAAGTTTGAACTTGAGGCAAATCGGTCACGGGATTACCGAGACTTGAGATTCACGAGTTTATGTCCGTTTTTATGATATATGTCTGTTTGACGATAATGCAGGTATCATTGTTCGGAGCTTCATTTAATTTGGTAGACTTAATGTAAACCATTTCATTTTTGAGTTCAAAAGTGAGCCAAATAGCCGAAAAAACACTATATTGATATAGTATTTTTTTTTTATATGACGATACAATGGCAAAATGTTCTTTCTCATAAATGTTTCTGTAGTCACAATCTTGATTTACCTAAAGTTTTTGACATAATTTCAAATCTCATAATATTAATGTTTTATGTGAATTCTGTGAAATGTATCCAGTCGGAACTGAGAATTTCCGGTGAACTTGGACAAGGTTCCGATATGGATCGGAACTGGCTGCCAACTGGGTCGCAGGTCTAATCTACTTCAGACTGCATCTTCATAATGTGTGACGTCAAGTGCAGTATTCAGACGAATGGGGTTTTCATTATTACCCAACGTAAATTATATTAGTGACTTTTCTCACTACCCGGAAAAAGATGGGTTATGTTATGCGTTTCACCGCTTTCCAAAATTCAAACGTTTATTGAGTAATTAGAACTCTACAGGCACTTTTACACGTCAATAAGTTTAATTTATTACGTGTAGTGTAAATTAAAATTTTATAGCTTTTAAAGAAAAGCTATCAGCTAAAGTAAACCAGCTCTTCGCAACGACCGATGCTAAAAAGAAACGCCGAAAGAAACTCATTTTCACAGTATGCGTCACCTACTCGCTAGAAAGGCTTCTGTGTATGTTTGTACCATGATCTGTCCCTTTTATCTTCCATGATATCTATGGTACTTTGATAAATCTGAAAAAGCGACCAACGGCTCCACATGCCTTTCGAAGTACGAAGGAGCTCAATTTTTTTATGCCCACGCCTTACCTGTCGTTTTACCTGCGAAAATGCTAGATATAACCATAGCTCGATCGGTCATTTTTGCGGCGTGCAAACGAAATGGAACTTTATTACGCTGTAACTGGGTTTAATTTAGCAAGTTTCCTATCCAGGAGTGGTCCTTCTGTTCTTCAGAGCTATTATATAAGGTGTGACAAAATATACTTAAACTATTTTAAGGGTAAATTCAGTCCATGATACTGAAAAACTTTTCCCAATGAACACGTATCGGAATATAAAAAGTAATTTTTTGCTTCCCATACAAGTTGATCATCTGACCCAAGTTTGTATAGAAAGCCAAAAATAATTTTTCATATTTAGAAATATTTTCCTTGGGGAAAGTTGTTCACTATCGCGGACTAAATTGACCCTTTAAATAGTTCAGTATATTTTCTTAGACCTTATTTAATAGCTCTGAAGAACAGAAGGAGCACTCTTGGATAGGAAACTTGCTAAATTAAACCCAGTTACAGCGTAATAAAGTTCCATTTCGTTTGCACGCCGCGCAAATTTCCGAAATTTCAGAAACATCATAATTATATACATTACTTGTGAGACACATTGTGTTTAGATGCGATGCCAAGTCATTATATTTATTAAAAACATTTTTGATAACAGATTTTTACACATGATGTTGTTTGGTTAGCTAATTACGTAATTACTTAAGACGGAAGGTCCCCTTAGTAAGGACTGTATAAATTAACTGACTTGGTATTACATAGATCTCATAACTTTTTACGGTAGAAGAACTGACTTACGCGACGTGGTTTTTTTTACAAGTTATGTTTTTGATGGCATCCTTTTATCCCTAGCGTTAAATTTTCAACAAATTCATCTTTATATTTGTGAATAAACGGAGTTTGAGGAGCGGCCTAGATTCATACCTAAAGCACAGAATAAGTACTAGTACGCATGTACAGATGTCTTACTCAAAAAAGAAATTCAAAGAAATATCTACTTAATGTAGCGCTATAGTTTAATTTAGCTCGCGTCAAAACTCCTCACCTCTTCGTTTAGATACCTAGACATCCATTGCAGGACAATTTCATTCTTATTACTCTGGACAAACGATTCATGTACAAATTACTGAATTTACCTCTTCGGAGTCGTTGCCGCGCAACTAGTAAAAATGTACGAGTAGGTATATTTTCGATACCTAAATGGGGAGTAACACAGGCCTGCCTAAAGAACGCCTGGCCTGGCTATACCTACTGCCGGGTCACCGAGCACCTCAGTAACGAAATTACCTTCATCCCGATCACATTACAGCGCAAAGCCCTTATTAGAATCAGCGCCATATATTCCTTTGGTACAATAATTTAAACCGCGGCGCACACTGGCGTAATTCTGCCGTAATTGAATTCCCATCTGGTGAAATATCGCCGCCGAGCCGCCGCATCAATATTGTTAACTCTCGCGTTTTTTGTAGCGACAGCCGCGGCGTACGCGCTTTATTAAAATTGTGTTACGTGTACAAAGGGGTCTAATCAGTTTATTTATATTTGACTTGATATGGGCGGGACAATTTTTTGGGGGCATTTGAAAATAAATTAAAAGCGAACATAATAACTTTAACACTTTTACTGCACGATACTTGGATGATAATTGACTAGCATATCACTTTTGGAGAAGACAAAATTGGTTTCGAAGCACATAAATGTTTACATATCGGAACCATAACAATCATAATCAATAAGCAGTACAAAATTATGATTGTATTTATTTTTAAAAAATGCCACTATATAAATATAGTATATTACTATGAATTTTATCAAATATCAAAGACGTTAAGGCATGATAATATTGTTATTGGATCGGGAACATGCCTATGGCACTTCTACTCTTACATGCGTTCAAGTTGTTCATAATAATATGTTACCTATGGGTTTATTTTATTCAACTGTGTAAATAAGTTAATTTTATGGCAGCTCAAGTAATCTGTCTAAATTCAAATGTTTATTCAGTAATTAGACCTTTACAGGCACTTATACATAAACGTCAATAAGTATAATTAACCTTACGTGAAGTGTATATTATTATTCAATTTATTTTTTAATTAAAAGCTACTGATATCAGCGCTTCACAATGAAAACTACTGAGAAGAAATGCCAAAAAAAAACTTTATTTCACAGTATTGGTTGCTACTCGCCAGAAAGCCTTTGTCATATTATTTTATGTCTTTTAATTAAGAACCGATAGCCGATGGGGCAGAAAGGTTCTCGAATGGCGGCCACGTACCGGCAAGCGCAGCGTATTACACCCACCTGCTAGATGGGCGGATGACCTGAGCAAGAGCAGGGAGGCGCTGGATGCAGGCCGCTTCCGATCGGTCGTTTTGGAAATCCTTGAGGGAGGCATATGTCCAGCAGTGGACTTCCTGTGGCTAATATGATGATGATGAATTAATAAACACTTATAACATTAACCCCTTACTGTCACTGAGACGAATTCGTCCCAGGTCAATTGTTTATCTATTGTTTTATTATTTGCAACAGATGAAGAGTTATACAATGTTGACACAACATGTAATGCTTGCAAACGAGTTAACTAGCATCAATTACGTAATAAGAAATACAAAGTTATCAAAAAAGCGAAGCCGAGCTGGCCAGTCTCTCCCGGTAGCATCCGTTCATGAGTTGACGCACGGATTAGCCATCGTTAAACTTAACCATATTAGAGGAAATCCAGTGTTAGCTCTCTGGTGTTTCTGTTAGCTATTAACACACTTGATAAAAGAACAGAAAAGAGTAAAAAAACATAAAAACTCAATCATTGTCATATAATAGTTAAAATAGTATATGTGTTATAAAACTTATGATAAAATTATAACTTCGAAAACATCTCCATATCTATGCACTCGGAAAACTAAACAACCCGCGGCGGGGCAATCTGAAGTTGATCACATCTGTATGTCCAACTTTTACTATCATCCGCCGTTTTAACTCCGGGCATTATGAAAACTGCAGTTAGAACTTATGTCGTGTGCATTTTGTCGTCTTTATTGTTGTTCGAGTTAATTCTGTCAAGTTTTATGACGTGCATAACATTATTCACATACTTTGATTTACGAGGGGATGTTTTGTTTTTCGTGAATGTTCTTAAAACTCACCGACCCGGCGACATAATGTCGGCTATACTTTTTGTCGGGCTAGGTTGTCGGCTTCATTCATTGCAAGTCGGATTACTTTGTCGGTAACATATCGGCGGCTAGAAAATATCAATTTTTTTACCCGACTGCGCCAGACGGAGGGTTATGTTTTTCGGGAGTATATATGTATGTATAATTATTTCATCCTGAACGGCTCAATGTATTTTAGCTTGAGAGGGTCATTTGATTTTTTACTGTGAGAGTGACACAGGGTACATCATAATAAAAAAGGTACAAAAAATAACAAAAAAAAGGCTGTCGGGTTTTTTAGTTTTTGTAATAATTACTTGTTTTGCCTATAAACGTGCCTCACCGGCCAATTCTGAGTGCGTACGCAAGCCGCCGACATGCTACCGACATGTCGGCGGGCAACACGCGCGGTTGCATGTTGCCTATTGGATTCTTTTCATACAGGCCGCCAGGTTGTGTCGGCGGGTCGGCGGGTTTGATGTGTATTGTGGCACAGGTATCATATGGCACTACAAGCGGAGTATCATTTATGCCGAAACTACTACAAACAAAACTATTTCTCCATACACACGTCAACGTGTGTGTGTGACAAGGCGAGCACGGGTTCGGGGACGGGGAAAAAGGTCGCATATTGCAAGAGACTCCATCATCATATCAGCCATAGGAAGTCCACTGCTGGATATAGGCCTCCCCCAAGGATTTCCAAAACGACCGATCGGAAGCGGTCTGCATCCAGCGCCTCCCTGCAACCTTGCTCAGGTCATCCGCCCATCTAGCAGGTGGGTGTAATGCTGCTGCGCTTGCCGGTACGTGGCCGCCATTCGAGAACCTTTCTGCCCCATCGGCCATCGGTTCTTCGCGCTATGTACCCCACCCACTGCCACTTCAATGAGCTTATCCGCTTGGCTATGTTGGTGACCTTCGTTCTCCTACAAATCTCCTCATTTCTGATTCGATCGCGTAGAGAAACACCGAGCATAGTCCTCTCAAGGGACTCCATAAGTTTTCATTTTGTTTGTAATTCATATATTAATTCTGTGATTGTGCTTAAGAGGATTGAGAAGCGAAATTATACAAAAAGCGATAAAGGTTTTCGCCCTACTCCGATTTTGTAGATTTTGACCAGTTTGAACTCTATGACGTGAACGACATTGTAGAGTTAAAAATAGTAAAAACGCGTACGAACATGTCTGTAAATCATATATATGTACGCTATATTTTTTCCTAACTCCTAGACCAGATCAAAATAATACAAAATTTTTTGCATTATCTTTTTAAACAACAAATAAATTATTTATTGTAACAGAAATTAGATTTCATATAAATAATAACAGTACAAAATTAAAGTAATATCCTTGTTAATAAATTGAAGTAATTTTGATTAGAAACAAGCCAAACGTTTAACTTCAATACAATTTGCCAATGCCTAAATCAATTTCATTTATTCAATAAATGAAACGTTATTATATTGCCTGAAAGAACCTTGGGAATTTAAACATTAACAAGAAATAAAAATGAAGTCACGAGAAATTTACAAGATTTACAATTTTCAACGTTATTTAAAAAAACTTTGAACATCATAAGATAAATCATTCTTGAAAGATATAAAAAAGGCTTAACGTTAATGATCAAGATTCAAATATACTTTAAATCTGGATAAATCTAAAAATCTAATAAAGTAAATTTCAACTTGTATAATAAGCTGTCAGATGTAACAAGCAATATAAAATCCATGAAGAGTGAAGAAGTCATAATATAAGTTGGCAGAATAAGGCTTATATTGGGGGAGTTGAATGTGTCAGTAAAGTGGCAAGTGATCAAAAAGAGACAAAAGAATGCCTTTTGAAATTTTTAATTTTAATAGAGCGATTCAATCTCACGCATGTCTTGCATGGTTTACATAAAAATAAATATATTATTTTCTCTTTTTATTATAAAGTATTATTTCTTATACCCTAAGAAAAAATCTGTGAGTTTTAATACCTAATGTTGATTAAATTTACATAATAAAATTGTTATAAATCTGTGAAAGGTTTCGTAAAAAACTTTTAATACAGTCCACCACTGATACAATGGGTTTGAGTAACCGTTCTTAACAATCTAACACCAGTGTTGGCCACTCACATACGAAAAACAAACGAATAATAGCAAACCATTCTTAACTCAGATCAAACAGGTTTCATTTTACAAACCTAATTTCTCTGACATCCGTATCTTCTAAGCTGATTTAAAGGGAAACAATATTTATATGCAGCTGCTTTTTATCAATCGATGGCATGAGTAAAAATCTGAAATGTCATATTCTATTTTCATATGCGTCTACTCGATAGTCATAGGCCTTACGACCCAAAAGCCACTTGTAAACCTATATTTTGGACTTGTTTTTCCAGACTTTGACTAGGAAGGATAAGAACGTGATCTTCAAAAGAATATAGAATGCTATGAAGACTGAGTTTCTCGTACAGTCCATTCTAAACCACTCGACCAGTTTAATCATTCTTTACGTCAGCCTTCATTATGTCGAGGGTTCTCTAAGAAGCACGCTGGTAGACAATAAGCAGCGAAGGACCTTTAAACGTAGAGAGGGGTCCACAATTAATATGGACTCTACTGTCACCTAGCAACGAATTGCCAGTTCTTTGAATTTCAAACGCGATGAATTTTGCTTGTTTCATATTTTTTAAAGTAATTTTATATTTGCAACATTGCTGAAAACTAATCAACGACGTTCCCTCAGAATAAAATACATACGTATCTACAGTTTTGTATTTCATAATTATTGACATTTTAACCGGATTACTGCTGGACAAAGGATAATGTCCAAAATGACCATCTAGACAAATTATTTTTTTTTTTAAATTTTATAGAATATGACATAACATTTATTTATTAAATGATATAGTATCGTTTTTTTAGGGTGCCGTACCTTAATGGTGGAAACGGGACCCTATTACTAAGATTCCGCTGTTCGTCTGTTTGTCTGTTACCAGGCTGTATCACATGAACCTGTATGATGACTAGATAGTTGATATTTTCACAGATGATGTACCTATTTCTGTTGCCGCTATAACAACAAATTTGAAAAACAGAATAAAAACTTATTTAAGTGGGTAACTTATTTATGGATAATGGTATGGGATGCTTCGAGCGCGAGTTCACCTTGCCCGGTTATTTTTACTCTTTTAATATAAAAAAAAAATTATACTAACTTACCTAACCTAACCAAGTATAATAAGAGAAAATAAATAAATAAATACTTATGGTTACAATTAAAATTAAAACTAAACTAAAAACTAAACCTTTAAAAGCTAGATTAAAGGATTATAGAATTAATAGTATCATTGAGTTAGTATCTCATATCACAAGTTAAAAGTTAGTTTGGGGCTAGTTAAATCAGTGCGATATATCATTTTATGTAGGTATTTTGGTTTTTTAGACAAACAAAAACCATTTAGGTATTATATTTATGTATTAATTTCGTAAATATTAAAAAAAGAGCGAAGAGGTCATTCTATGTACACCCAACCTTACGCATAGAATTAGTAACATGAAAATGAAGGTAGATACTTGAGAAATATTAAATTAGATCCCGTTTTAGAGTTATTACGTTGGGAAAACGTTACAGATTAATTGGAAAGCGGGTTGGTAACAATTCAATTGAATTTAGTACAAACAATCGCCAGTTTCGGTAGCGCTATGAATTTATAGTACTAAAACTTTGGATGACTTGGAAATCAGTAGAAATATTTGAATTTTTGTACCTGGATTTGCAAGATTCTGTAGTAAACACAGAATTTTTATTGTTTCGCCGTAAATATTTGCCTATCCAGGGTTGTTTTCAAGGGCTGTGAATTTTAGAACGCTGTAATTTGGCACATGGAATCGTAGAAGGCGACTTAGGGAATACAAGCTAAACAAAGCTTATAAACATCAATGAGACCTCTCCAACCCGTCTGGCCAGCGGGGAGAGTGTAGGCCAAGTCGTCTGGCTGCTCTGGCCAAGTATGGCTCTGGTAGTATAGAGAGGGTCGTGCTCCTGCAGTGGAGACAAAAAGACCTGATGATGATGATAATGTAATTTAGCACAGATATGTACCTATACCTATATATTGGTCACGCCGACAAAATGGTAAAATAAAATCATGAATTCTTTTTTGTGGTAAGTTCCATTCATGTAAAAGGGGGGGGGGGGAATTATTTTTCTCGACTAATCCATCGTGTTTATTTTTGTTTTCAAAAATATTGTGAGTTTGTGAACACCTTTTTTAAGGATTCGTTTCTAAAATATTTGATTTTATAGTGCCAATTTTTGTTTGTCAAAGTGCCAAAGAGTCAATTGTCCCCCCCCCCCTCTATTTACTAAACGGTTGTGTATGGATACGAGAAAAAATCAGCAGTCAGTTGTTGAAAACAGTTCTTTGGTTAGGTCAGGCTCCACTGACTGCAAGACCCCTAGAACTATTATCTTCTCGGACAATCTTGGAGTAAATATGGGTCCTATTTTGTCAAACTACACTAATCAAAATGTTACCAATATATGCATGCCAGGGGCACACATTAGCCAGTTAGTGTCAAAATTAAAATCTGAAAAATATGACTGTAACACAACCTTAATTTTAGCTGTAGGAAATAGTTTAAATGTAACTCGCGACAATATACTTTCTTGTATTAAAGTTCTCTCAGGTATAGAGGAGTTGGGTGTAGGCAAGATAGTGATTTGTCTTTTCCCCTATCTTAATAATAGTTATATGAACAAGCATATTCATATGTTGAATATATATCTGTGTAACTTGGTGTGGCATCACAAAAAAATTAATGTCATTGATATAAATAGATTTTTTAATAACTTCTATATATACAATGGTACAGTGTACCTGCGAACTAGGCTTAAGACGACGTTTGCTAAATTGTTAGCATATCATATTTTTAAACCCGTTATAAGTAATATAACGCAGTATCTTAAAGACTCGACCAACATTAGTACAAGTACTAAAAACTTAAAAAACTAGATAATAAGACAATGGTGAAGTCCTCTAACATTAATTTTGTACATCAGAACATACAGGGCCTCACCAGCAAATATCTAGAAACTTGCCTGTTCCTAGAAAGTAACAATGTTGATATTTTTTGTGTCACGGAACACTTTTTCCAAAATGATAATCAATTAGTGTTTCCGAACAAATTTGCAGTAGGTAGTGCATATATAAGAGAAAATATAGAACATGGAGGTTCCTTAATTCTTTTAAATAATAATATTAAATTCAAAGAAAGAAAAGACATAGTAGGGTTGTCTCTTGAATGTACCATTGAACTATCATGTGTGGAGTTAGATAAATACATTATTATTTGTGCTTACAGACCTCCTTCAGCTTGTTATAACACTTTTGAAAACGTTATGGAAGACGTCCTAACCCGAGTTAGCTCTCAAAATAAACATATTATTGTATGTGGCGACTTTAATGTAGATATTTTAGTTTCGGACACAGAAAGTATTAGGTTCATTAACTTATTTAATTCATTTAATTTGAGGTATACATTCTTTGAGCCCACTCGAATAACTGAAACATCTGCCAAGTGCATTGATAATATTTTTTGTGATTGCCCAGTCATTGATAAAAAAATCTTTGATTGTCTTGGCTCTGACCACCTCGGCCAACAAGTATCACTTGTATCTCCAAAAGATCACACCCCACGACCTATCACTTGCAGGCCTATTACTACCAATCGTAGAGTGCATTTTCGGGAATGTATACAAAATAATTTACCTAGATTAGATTTTATTGCAAACCCTAACGACCATTACAAAAATATTTTTAACACGGTGGAAGGAGAGTTTAGCAAAAGCTTCCCACTAAAAACTCTTAAAGCTGATAATAAACCAAAATTTTGTGATTGGGCTACTAAAGGTATTTACACTAGTAGGAGGAAATTATATGAACTATATGGTGAAAAAAGATATAATTTTAATGCGGATTTTTTGGCATATGTTAAAAAATATTCTAAATTGTTCAAAAAGGTGTGTTTGGCTGCGAAAGCATTACATCTAACGAACAAAATTAAAAATTCTAAAGATAAAGTTAAGACAACATGGTCAATTATTAATAATGAGACAGGAAAAACCAATACTAGGGACTCAACATTCACATTAAAAATTGGAGATAAAACCGCTGACTCGGATATCGAAGTAGCTAATGAATTCAATACTTTTTTTGCTAACATTTCCAAAGATATCACCCAGTCATTGCTTTCATGTCCGAACGCCGCCGATGAACTATTGAAAAGTAATTCATCTACGCCCAAAACAACTTTTACCTTTACTAGCACAACTCCATATGACATTATCTCGGCTTACAAGGCTCTTAATACTAAAAAAACTGAGGACCTATGGGGTATTTCGGTTTCCGTTTTGAGCAGTATCATCGACCTGATTGCTCCTCACTTAACTTTAATATTTAATAAATGTATTTCAGAAGGTGTTTTCCCTGACTTAATGAAAGCAAGTAAAGTTATACCACTGTTTAAACAGGGATCCAAAGATGATCCGAACAATTATAGACCAATTTCAATATTACCGGCTTTAAGTAAAATATTTGAAAAAATTATATTAGACCAGCTAGTATCGTATTTTAATATTAATAAATTACTTCACTGTCGCCAATATGGATTTACAAAAGGGCGCTCTACCACTGATGCAGCAGCGACCTTAGTTAAAATTATTTACGAAGCCTGGGAGAATCGACAAGACGTTATAGGTATCTTTTGCGATCTGTCGAAGGCATTCGATTGTGTCGATCACATAATATTAAAAAATAAACTAAAATTTTATGGCGTTACTGATACTGCACTCTCTGTTATTTCATCTTATCTTGATAATAGAACTCAAAGAGTTGAAATCAACAGAGTATCCTCAGATAGTGCACCTGTGAGCATGGGTGTGCCTCAGGGTGCAATAATTGGTCCATTTTTGTTTTTGATTTATATTAATGACCTCCCCTGTCTTGCAGAAAAGTTGTGTGAAGTAGTATTGTTTGCTGATGATACATCTTTACTTTTTAAGGTTGACAGAAAATGCACAAACTATGACGATGTAAGCAATACTATGTCTCAAGTACTTAGTTGGTTTACGACTAATAATCTGGCCTTAAACACACAAAAGACTAAGTGCGTTAATTTTTCACTATTGAATAAACCTAATACTCACATACCTTTGAGTCTTAATGGTCAAGTTCTAGAATGGGTACCCATGGGTAGGCATAACTGTAGACTGGAACTTAAAATGGGATAAACATATTGAGGCCACTGCCAAGAAACTTAGTTCGGCAGCATATGCTGTGAGGAGGGTCAGACGGTGTACTAACGTTGAAACTGCTAGGCTAGTATACTTTAGTTATTTTCACAGCATAATGTCATATGGCTTGCTCTTATGGGGTAAAGCGGCTAACATACATGCTATCTCTGTGCTACAAAAGAGAGCAATTCGGTCGATCTACGGACTAAAATCACGCGATTCCTTAAGAGAGTTATTTAAATCTATAAATATTCTTACTGTGACATCTCAATTTATTTACGAAAATCTTCTATTTGTTAAATCTAGGTTAAATAATTTCAAGAAAAATAGTGATGTTCACAGTTATAATACTCGCAACAAAAATCAGCTTCATACGCCTAAATTTCGACTTGCTAAAACTAGAAAGTCACTCTTAGGTCTAGGTATAACATTATTTAATAAACTTCCCGAAGCGATCGTTAACCTACCAATGGCAAAATTTAAAACACATGTTAAAAAAGTTTTATTGAACAATGCATACTATACTATCAATGATTATTTAAGAGATAAAAACGCGTGGATACTTCCTAAACATTTTCCATTACACTCCACACATGAAACATAAATAGCTGCATTTTCTGTTACCATAATAAGCTTACTGTAAAAACATGTAAATGCTCTGCGATCAATAAGTGACCAACATATAATTAATATTTTCTCTTGACAAGGTCTGCGAGTTCGGGTTTTTCATGCTCACTAAAATGTCCAATCCGGTGGTGGCGTCGCTGGTCGGGTCGTTGGATTCCCTCTAATATGGTTGAGTTTAACGATGGCTGATCCGTGCGTCAACTCGTGAACGGGTGCTGCCGGGAGGGACTGGTCAGCTCGGCTTCGCTTTTTTTGACTACTTAATATTTTTTATTACGCAATTTATGTTAGTTTACTTGTTCGCAAGCATAACATGTTATAATGTGTCAACATTGTATTATATTATAAGTATTTATTAATTAAAAGACAATTATAATAATATGACAAAGCCCTTCTGGCGAGTAGGCGACCAATACTGTGAAAATGAGTTTCTTTCGGCGTTTCTTCTCAGCAGTGGTCGTTACGAAGCGCTGGTATCGGTAGCTTTTCTTTAAAAAATAAATTAAATTTTAATATACTTTACACGTAACATAAATTATACTTATTGACGTGTAAAAGTGCCTGTAAAGGTCTAATTACTGAATAAACATTTGAATCTTTGAATCTTGAATCTGCAGTAGTATAACGAAATTTAAGGAAAACTATTAGAGCTAAGTAGGGGTTACGAATTAAAGAGTTATAGGCGACGAACTCATAAAATGTACGCGAAAAAGTAAAATCTCATACAAATTCAAAAGAAAATTAGTTTTGAGATGTTTTTAGTACCGTAAACTCAAAAATTCACAACTACGGAACCCTACACTGCGCGTGGCCCGACACGCCCTTGGCCTGTTTGTTTTGTTTTAAGCTGCATAAAGGTATCTGACAAAGCTTAGACTATACGTGCCTTCCAAAGCACGGAGGAGTTCGAGAAATACGTATGCCACTTGTGGTCACCCACCCATCCAAGTGCAGACCACGCCCGGTGTCGCTTTACATACGAAAGCGCTAGTAATGCGCACTCCCGCCGCGCTGCGCCACCGAGCTTCCCCTTGGCTGGTTATGGAGAATATTCAAGAATTAATAAGACTTCTTTATTGCACCAACTAAGCAATATATAAATGACAGCCAGGACGAAATTAAATTTATACATGATTAATTCTAAAAATACACGATTATATCCACCAACGTTCGTTATCAAAATAAAATAATATCATCACGTGTCATATCCGCGGCGTTTCTCTCACGTAGGCGCGGTACAATGCCACCTCATCCAATGAAACCACTCAATCGACGTCAATTACAGCTGAAGAGAAGGTGCGAAATGGAAATATCGCATAAAAGTGGAGTCGCACGTCCACAAGCCTTTCAAATATTCATTTGGTAACGCTCATAGATGTATAAATAATGTAGACATGTACACACTTTTTTTTTTATATAGTGTGTACATATCTACATTGCTTTTGAAGACAGAAATAAACAACTTGCTATTCTTTGCAACTCTTTTTATCTGTTCGTAAATTATTCATAATTTTTTTGAACGCAGGCTGACTTTTAACTCCCTAATTCAATGAAAGCCTCTACACTCTACAAACAATAACTCATAAAAAGTGCTGTGATTATTTGTCATAATCATAAATGTATGAGAATTATTTGTGTAACTCTATCAATTTGCAGTATTTTCCATTAAAAAAGAAACTACAGGAATTATTCGACAAGTAAGGAAATAAAAAAAAATCCACATCTATTTTTCATGTCAAAGCGGATTCTTTGATAACCGACTTCCAGAAAAGGAGGTTATCAATTCGTCACGATATTTTTTTCATGTCTGTTCGTCGATTATTAAAACACGCCTGGACCGATTTCAAAAAATCTTTTTTTTGTTTGAAAGGGTATACTTTCCAGATGGTCTCATAAAAAATTTTATCTGAATCGATTGTGTAGGAATAATTATATTATGTTATCGATTTCAGAACGTACTTATTTTGCGCACTTGTTCTGCCTTTAAAAAATAAGAAGAATTATTCGGCTGTCTTGCAATATTGGAGAGTTGGAGTAGACCTTTTTAACAATTGAATTACTTAATATAAGTATGACATTTGAAAATCTACATAAAATTTTATACAAAATCTGTCGCGTCTATTCCTCATAAGTCTATGCGGATTCTATGAGTAATGCTATCGATTTCGTATTTATTTTGCTGCGCACTTCCCTGCCCTTTAAAAATAAGAGGAATTATTCAGCTGCCTTTGAAGTCCCGTTTGTTCATCCAATTCCGATGTTTCTGAATGTGTGCTTTAGCAATTTGTTTGTTGATATTTTGCCTACATCAATGGTAATGATAAATAAATATCTTCAATTCGTGACTTTCTTAAGGCTACGCTTTTGAAATAATATTCTCTAATAAAAAGCTAATGACTCTTCCAATAAAACGCAGCTTAATCTTTCAAACGATTTTTTTTTCATAAAATCATAACAGTCCTCATGGTATTTTATATCTACTTTAGTTTAACACTTATTTGTTCTCATTCTCTCTAAATTCTCAAATTGCGAAAAGAGATAACTTTATACCTTTATAAATTCAATTGAAAGAACTTTAGCCTTGCTTAACCAAGCTTTATGGTACTTTAAAACTAAACGGAGTAATAAAAATCTTCAAAGTCCGCACAGATAAATATACAAAGTCCGCAATCGTAACTAAAGCTGTAATAATTTCGAGTGCATTACAGGAAGACAACATTTCGCAGATTCTCGACCGGAATGCAAATACATTGCAGTACGGGAAAAATGCGGAAAAAGATTTATGTTTTGCGGAACTTCTGAAGATTGTGTACTCTATTTTTACTTATTACATATTTATGGAAAACATAATATGTTTGCTTTTTCTCATATTTCAACGTGTTCAACTGGCTTTTTCGCTCTCTATACTTATACGTTCTTTTTCATTAAGGGTTACACAAACCCAAATACAACGATTCCGTACTTTGTATATTAAATGGTCAAACCTACCTACACTAATTAGAGGAAAATATAGACCGTAATTTCACAAACTGCCTAGAGACATTTGACATAGTACAACAGTAATACAATGATGACAGCCGGAACCAATAGTTAATGTGCCTTCTGAAGCACGGAGAAGCTCGAGAAATATTAAAACCACACAGAATGCGGACTATATTTGCGGCTACTTATGATATTTACAGGGTTCAAAGCCATGACTTGTAGATCGCCTTACAAATTCACTTGATCGGTTTTTAAGAGGATAAAATGCAGTTGGTACAATGTACGTTTACAGGATTCCGTACCCAAAGGGTAAAAACGGGACTTATTACTAAGACTCCGCTGTCCGTCTGTCTGTCTGTCACCAGGCTGTATCTAATGAACCGTGATATCTAGATAGTTGAAATTTTAACATGACATATATTTCTGTTTTTGCTATAAAAAAATACTTATTAAAATAAATATTTAAGTGGGACTGCCATACAACAAACATGATATTATAGATAATGGTGCGGAATCCTGGGTTTCGTATAGAGTTTTTTAAGCTGTTACAAGAAAACTACCATCATAAGAGAACTGCTGTTACAAAAAGAGGCATCTCTTCCGTTATCTCGCAACACAAACAACTAAGTAATGCCTGTCAATAGCGTATCTAAATGCACATACATTACCGGATTACCGATAAACTCGCGCGCCGTTAAGTGGGATGTTGTCCTGTTTTACCGAGCGACAGACAATTATGTCCTGTATTTTTACTGCAATAAAGTTTAGCTACAAGAATCAAGAATCGTTTATTTGCATTATACAATCGATTTTTGAGATGTTAGTAAATATTAGTGTGTACATTGTATAAACCTGCAGACAGGTATGCAAACATTTTTATCGTTTAAGATTAATTTAAACTCGTAGTAATTAGCTAAGAAATACAAGTTAGGTATATAAGTTACAATAGTATCAAAGCTTAATATTTCGTTTTGATTTGCAATAAGTTACAAATTCACTAATGGAGTAAAAACATTGTTCCATCAGCCATTTCGTTAGTGTCGTCTTAAACGCTGTGCCTTTTAGTGTTTTAATATTTTCAGGTAACATATTAAATAAATATATACACATATTAAAAACATTCTTTTTGTATATGTCTTTGTGACATACAGGTTGATACATTCTGTTCATGATAATAGCTCGTGTTTGTCTTGTAATTATTTCACTTCTTTTTTGCCAAAATTGTGGGTGTGTTACTACGAATATACAGATATCCTTAATGTATTGACATGGCAAAGGTAAAATGTTTAATTTTTTAAAGAGTGGTATACAGTTATCATCGATCCAAGTATTACAAATGGCACGTATACAATTTTTTTTGGACTTTGAATGCTTTTTCAATGTGAGTTACAGAGAGATGAAAAAGAAAAATGACATTAATTTCAAATTTGACATTATTCTCAATTAATAATTATGACATAGCAATGTATTCTCAGTCCACACATCTAATTTTAATATCAGTATAATTGTAAGGTTGACGTTTTTGGAGAAAATGCTGCAGTACAGTTTGTTACCGCTTCTTCTGTACTTGCGCTTTGGAGGCGGCAGTAAACTTAGTTGTAAGTAAATGATCTGATGTCAACAACTAACTATTAAGAAATCGAAAGAAAAAAGAAATGACAATTATCAAGTGATATAAATATCCAAAGATAAATAAATGATTTTTGACTTTTTTGATTGAGGCAACAGAGAACAAGTAGTAACATTCTCTTTGCAAAAACTATGCCTTCTATGCGATCACCAATGCTCCCTTTATTGAGAGAGGTCTTTAGACCAGCACAAAGCTTGTGTTTCTCTATCACTATATACTTTCACGACCTCTGTGGCCTAGTGGTTATTGTGCCACGTTGTCACACCGGTGGTTCCGGGTTAGATCTCCGGTCAGGTCAAGATAAAATAATTGGTCAAGTGCGTGCCGGGCCACACGCCGTGTAGGGTTCCATAGTTACGAATGCCAACTTTGAGTTTATGCCACTAGAAACTAATTTTCTATTGAATTTGTATGAAATTTTCCTTTTCCGAGTACATTCAAAAGTTGATCGCCTATAACTTTTTAATTTGTAAACCCTACTCAACTCTGATAGTTTTCCTTTAAATTTCGTTATATTTACCATAGCTGTGTGTTTTTTCTCGTGTCCATGTGTAACCGTTTAGCAGATAGGGGGGGGGGGGACGGACACTTAACTCTAACAAAAATGTTAACTTTAAAACCAAATATTTCAGAAACGGATCCCTAAATCGAAAAACGGTTCACAAGCTAATAATATTTTTGAAAGTCCTATTTAATGATATCCCACATGATTGGTTAGTTGAGAAAAAAAAATGACTTTTCACTTTACTTGTATTGTATTATATATATATATACTATACTAAAAAATGCTTTATTTTCAATATTTTATTTTACCACTTTTTCCGCATAATTAATATATATATACCCATGCCAAATCACAGCTTTCTAGTACTTATAGTCGCTGAGTAAAACCGCAGAAGAACAGACAGACAGACATTACATGGCGAAACTATAAGGGTTCCTTGTTTACTACGGAACCCTAAAAATAATCTTTTTCAGATTGACTCGGGTCTTTATATGTACGTATTTGATATAAAATATAATGTCGTTGAGTAAATATCCCATAACACAAGTCTCGAACTTACTTTGGGGCTAGCTCTGTGTGATTTGTCCGTTTAAATTCATTAATCACTTTCTCTCTCTTGTATCCTCGAAGAGCGGAAGAAAATGAATGTTTTGATCGGTAAATGTCTTTTGTTTACAGTCTTCTTTCTGTTCTTAGAGTCAAAGATCTTTTTTTTTTAAATCCACAATCATCACACCTACACATACCGCCATCCAACCTCTACCCTGTGCCTGATAAAATCTGCAGCACATCCTAATAGCAAAACAACGCAACTCATCAAACTTGGAATGTGATTCCGATACTACACAGATTGTTTGATACAGTTCGCCTCGAGCGGCACTAGTTCTGTTAAAAGGCAATGTTTGACTTTTGCTTCTGGGGATGATATGGGTATTATGGAATTTTCCATCTTCAAACGTTATATAATAAACACTTGTAGTAGGCGTGTTGGAAATAAACATTGGAAGATGTGCGTCGTGTGCTTTGACTCTGTGAAAAATCTGCAACGGACCTTTTGCGCCCTCTCTCTCTCTCTCATCTCAACGTATTCCCAGTTGCATCTTTATCCTCATTATCCATAATGCTGAAAACCCGGGGTCCGCTTTTCGACGTTTTCTTCTCTATTTCGCACGGTCGAGTATATTTCAAACAATTCACACGCCTCACTCAAACAACCATCTCACCCATATGGTTTAAATTGCCACCCAAAACAATCCACGACGATACCACGCAGCACTCTGCCGTGTAGATCCCAAAACCGCGTCTTTTCGGCGTCTCCACAGCTAACCTGTGGCTCGTTGGCACTTATCAGATGAGTCAAAACCCCTTCGATAATCATCACTACAACCTTAAACTATCCTGAAGCCCCTCTGATAGTACTACGACCACCCCATCCTACTCACCAGGTGTACCGGTATAGATTAGCTTGTAACCATTCCCAATAGACCAAGATCTGCAGCCTTTCCACCGAGTTTCCTGTAGGAACGCCACGAATATTTTTCGCCTGGAAAGTACATCGGACAGCTCCCTCGCGTATCCAGTAAGCGTTCCGATGTTCCTGGTTGCAAAGCGGAGTTTCTGGATTGGGGACCTTTGGCGCCCAATGCAGACATTTTGTGGGCTGCAGACTCGATCGCATAAAAAGTATGCGCCGCACATTATAAATAAATGTGTATGATGAACGCATTGGCTCGGCAGAAGTATGCGTTATTAGACATCTCCTTGTCTAGACGTGATGACATTCAAATTTGATTACCACAAAATTAATAACTTCACAAATGAACTGAATAAAGAGGAACAACTTCGACACCGCAAAGTTGCATCCTTTACAACCAAGTTGTACCACTTTTGAGAAGTCACTCAGAACTCGAACAAAGTCCCTTATTTTTATTTTTACCCTTCGCTAAGCCATACCCGATATTACTCCGTCGTGTTTGACTTGAGGTTCCTTAATTTATACGAAATTCGCTAATTTCATGAGAACTGGAACGAACCAACTTTGCCAATTAAAGCGAATTCGATTTATTTTAGTAAACGCCTTTGAAGGCGCTTGTTCTTGTGGGATTTACAAAAATGACTTTGGATTTATTGTCGTCTTCGAATTGGCCATTTCTCAACTTTGAATGATTTAATGCTGGGTGCTCGGAAAGGAGTTACAAAGGCGATGACTTCCAATAATGACGGGGCTTTTTAAAAGCCGGCCAAGCTTTGATACGACATCAAATGGATGTTTGAGCACCAGAGGCATTTCAAAGTAATCAACATTTTGACTCTATCTTTTCACAGTACATTATTTTCCGTGCTGCTTCGGAGACCGGGGTGCACTAAAGTTCTTTGTAGGGTTCCATTTTTTTTTTCTCCGAGGTCTCCGGCTCTCTCACTCACCGAACGAAGCATAGAAGTGGTGACGCTACTACTCAGACGTCGATTTTCTGTGAGAGTGTGGTACTTCCCCGGACGAGCCGGCCCATTCATGCTACTAGCAAAACAGAGATTTGCCGGTAGCGTGGCTCTACCACAAATAAACTCAAATTCCATACCCAAAGGGTAAAAAATGGAACCCTATTACTAAGACTCCGCTGTCCGTCCGCTGTATAAAATAACAATGGTAAAACAATTGATTTGTTCATATATTGATAGGACTCATGAGACAGTAAAGTTGTTTAGATTGAATAGAATGGGTTCTCTATTTACTGTCAAAAAATAGTTTATCATAATTATAACTTCACATATTTACCTAATGTATTTTAACCTAATTTTTATTTCTCATTAACTAAACATAATGTTTATCATAGTTTTTTTTTTACATAACGAATAACACATCTAAATCATAAGCGCACCGAACCTTAACCTATAAGTATAGTATCTGTCATATTATATCATTGACGACCTCCTTGGCGTAGTGGTTACCATGCTAGTCCACCACCCAGAGGTCCCGGGTTCGATCCCCGGTCAGGTCAAGTTGGAAGATGGCCTTTTTCAAATTGCCCTGGATCTTGGATGTTTATCTATATATGTATTTGTTATAAGATATAGTATCGTTGAGTTAGTATTCCTTAACACAAGTTTCGAACTTACTTTGGGGCTAGCTCAATCAGTGTTATTGTCGCTGTATATTTATTTATATCATGATTTATAATAATATGAGAGTCAAAATTATGTCAAAAAACTAATGAAGAATAGGAGCAATGACTACACAGCCTTTATGAGAAATAACTTTGGTTATGATAATAAGAATTATGACTAAGGTATTTTATGATAAATCATTTTATGAATAAAAGTAGGGAGTAGCAAAGGGATCTCTTTGGTACATATGTCGATAGTCATCCAGGATGTCAAAGACCACGAGAAGTGAGTCGACAAAAATGAAATCTTACCTGTAATTTAGCTTTGGGTTTACGGATGGGAGCTTGATTGACACTTCTTTGGAAATAAAAAGAATTGAAGATATTTTACGTTGTAATAATAATTTTAGCCAAAAACTGTTGAAAAATTTCAAATTGACAATAAAACAACGAAACAAGATTACTATTTCAAGAAACCATCTTGCAGCGAACTGATTTTAAGAAACTACTGCGTCAAATTGATACAGCTTACAACCGGGAGCATCTATAAGCGAATTCACTCGAAATAACAATCAAGCGTGTTGTTTTAGATCCAATGCGCAATTACTATGGCATACATTACGCCGCCTGCAATAGAACCGGCGGTGGAAATGCAAAACGGCTCTAACCGTGCCAAGTCGTATTTCACGGGAAATTTCTTGACTTTCTTGGATTTGCATGCCGCTTTTTTGCTCGTAACTGCCACTTGAGATTTTTACTCTGTATTTCGGATTCGTTATGATATATTATTATGTTTTTTCCTTTTATGCTGTTGTATAAAAAACCAGCCTAGTGCGAGTTAAAGTCGCTTGAACAGGGATCCGCACAATGCCAATTTTTTTAAATGAATACAAAGTATCATTTGACATAATTACAGGAAGACGAGAGTTATCTACTACTAGCGCTATCTAGTGGTGTTTTAGTTAACAAGTTTCCGTAAGTGAACGTATTATTTTGAGTTTACTATTTTTAGGTTTATAAAGGTTACAATAGGTTTTCATGAAATTTATGTATATAAGCTATGAACTATATTTTGTACTTTTTTTTAAATGTTAGGCTCATTAGTTTCGGAGATCATAGTCAATTTTCGTCTTCTTTCATGAAAAAAATCAAAACTGTTTATTTTGCAATAACAACAAAATAAATTTGTGATCCTCATAACATTCAAAGATTCAAATGTTTATTCAGTAATTAGACCTTTATCAAAGTACAAGTTTTCTATAGTAATTTTGAAAGGATCTTCATTAAAAAGTGGGTCTATTTTAGATAGTAGCTAGCTAGTATAGTGTTTAAAAGGAAGTGATTATTGTTTTCGAATGTACCATTACTTACATGATAAATAAATTGTGTATGTTAATGTATCCGTTCAAAAGAATTTTTCGCAGCTGCACCAAATTCAATAGTCTTTATTACCTAAATTATGTATTAAATTATGTATTTTTTCTAAGATCAAAAAGCATTAATCGTAAGTAGACTAAAGGTAGCTTCTATTAGAAACCTTTTCATTTAGTTAGAACTTTACTATCAGTAAGTTGACTGGCTGGATAGCATACTTCCCAGCCGGACCACTTTTAACGTCTTATAATTCTCAAGGGAAAAATGTTTAGGTATATTCGATTTCCCTTTTGAAAGGTAGACAAAAGGTAGCTTTTTTATGCTATAGCACCTGTGAATTAATTGTATGGTTTTTCTGATACAGGGCGGCGCGGCTGGCAAGCACTACTCTGTGGCCAGACCACTTTTAATCCTAATTATTCCTAGTATTTTTGAGGTACTATTTTTTTCTTTATAAGTAATAGATGGTAGTATCAAGGTAGCCACTATTTAGTGTAATGGCGTCCTGGTACTGAATAGTGGCGCGGCCAGGAAGTATCACACTTGAAGACAGTCGAAGAGAAAGACACATGTGTGATCCTATAAGGGTTCTTCTTTTTCTTGTACGGGACCCTTAAAATGGATATAAAAGAGACTGTTGGAATGCAGGTTCACTTGATAGTACGAAGCTATGATGGTAAGTGGCAAGTGCGTGCAAGAAGCGATTTAATTATTGTTTCAGTAAAAAGCTATGGCGCATTACCCTTCCCTACCTCTCCTACCTCATTCAAAAAACACTTCTGATTAAGTAACCATCTAAACTTTACTTAAATCATTTAATTTTTGAGACACAGACATACAAGTCACAAATATATGTGTATACCTGCCTGCGTCTATATTCCCAGAGAAGTACAGCCCCGGGACATTCAAAAGTAGATTGAATGGGTATCTTTTGGACAGGCATGCTTCATCCTAGTCTTCATCGTCGCTTTCCATCAGGTGAGATTGAGGACAAATGCCTAAACCAAAATATTGTAAAAAAAAAAAATACCTCAAACTTATAACAATTCTTCACTTAAAATCAGGTGTAATTCTAGCTTATTTATGGTCTCCACAACTAAATAACTGAAATTAAATCATTTAAGAGAAAAAAATAATAATTTCGTTCAACATGTGCCCCAAAAAAGCTAATTTACCTACAAGTAGTATACATATGTACCCGTAATTAAATTGTCCTTGATATGCCTGACAAAAAGTTTAAAGCTTATGTAAAGAAGATACTCTGTGAGAAGGCTTATTATAGGACCGATGACTATCTTAAAGACAACAAAGTCTGGCTTGAGCTTGGCGCGGGTCCCTCTTAAAGGTTTGTATACTCAGAAATGGTCATAATCTGGTACATTAAGTACATACTGAATTTACAACTTGATTTGACATTATTTCAAAATTTCGACATTAAAAAAATTAATTTAAATTATGACAACAAACAATGTATACTCTGTCCACATATCAACTATAAATATTAAAATCATTGTGAGTTGACGTTCTTGGAGAAAATGCTGCAGTGCAGTTTGTTACCGCTTCTTCTGCACTAGCGCTTTGGAGGCGGCAGTAAACTTAGTTCTAAGTAACTTTTTGACGTCAACAATTATTGTGCAATAAAACAAAGTGACGATTATTAAGAGATATTATAAATATCCTATGATAATAAAGATATATTTGAATTGAATTGAATTGAATAAAAAGACGTAAGTTTTCAATGGTTGATCATTGACGTCACGCCTCCGTGGAATCACAAAAATGCAAAACAGAATGCCAAGTCTTCGGCCAAATGCCAGGGTTCCAAATTTTTATATCTTACGCATATTCCATACATTCCATTGAAATCCATGGTTCTTACCTCGAAATCGAGTCCTCAATTTGAATATTATTTTATTCTGCCAATTTTTTTTGTGACCGAGCGGAGTGTCTCAGTTTCAAGATTGACAAAAATGCTTTTTTTCCGGCTGTTCACGCCTACAGATCGCATTTCTCACCGAATCTCGTGAAATTTTGTGAAATTATATAGAACTGAGGAGAGTGATGAGTGTAGATGAAGCGAAAGAGGTTTGTCAGGATCATAGCAAGTGAAGGTCCTTAGACTCTGCCTAACCCTGTAGGAAACAGGCGTGATAATATGTATGTACTCGTATGTATGTAACTTCTGTTGATTCAGTATTTTGAAAATTTTCAAAATGACTTGAATATGGGTGTTGAAAACTTTCTTCTTCTTATCGAGTCTACTTTGAAACTTTAAAAATATCGTATTTTAGCCATATCGATTTTTTTTTAAATTTTATAAACATTTTTGATTACCTTATTACTACGTAACGTTTTTCTCTGAACAACTTTTTTATCCGATAAACTCCTAAACAGGTCGGGGTGACTTGCGAGGTCTGCAGCTCAGAGCCACTAGTTTTATTTTAGATTCATAAAGCATGTCTTGATTTAGTTTTTTCAAGAAGCTACTATATACTATACTACAGCATTGTTATTACATTGACAACTTCATTTAATTTACATCTTTATTCCGCTACGATAGATTAACTACCCCACAAAATACATTTTATGTAAGAAACATCCCATCAAAAACATACCTGTTAAAAAGGGGGCCAAGTTCCTATCGGCTAATTGTTCGCCTGAAAAAGGGTTGAAATCCAATCCAATGCCAAGTTTAGATGCATTTTAAAAAATATCTAAAATTATAATACTTCTAAATTTGAACTTGGCAATTTTTACTCTGTACTTGCAATAGTCACTGAGTTACAGGGGGGTCAAAAGTGGGTCGAAACGGTTCGTGTAAATAGTGCACGGCATGCGCGCGGCCTGTTGCTGGAACTTGGCCTGTGCACTACCGTGCGCTTAGAAAAGTAAACATAAACGTAGGTAGTGTCTTGCGCTTTTGTTACCTCGTCTTGGCGAGAGCACTACCATACTCCCACATTCACATTCACCTCCTCCTTGTTCCGCACTGATGGACTCTGTCTTACATATGCATAGAATATCCGACTCAATTTCAGAGAGCATCAAGTCTATAGTCGTTGATAAACATTTTGATATTCCCATCATCCTTAAGGGCGATTTAATTCTTTCCCTCAGAAACTTCTAAAAGAGTGTTTGCCGAACGAAATTACCGCAAGATTGCTATTAAGCACTCGAATTATATTTAACGGTCTTTACGAGACTCTGGAAATGAGTTAAATCAGGTTCCCAAACGATTCGCCATAAAATTAGTTTTAATCTTGGGGCTTATTAGTTTTGTGAGTAATGCGACCAGTTTTCTGGAGGAAAGCGGGACTCGAAGCTCGTTTGATGTCATTAAGTTGATCAACTCTATACTTTCGAGTGAAAGGGCATCCGTTTTGTCGTTGAAAATGGTATTGGAAGTTGAAACAGTTTTGAAAATACGTATACTTAATTGATGTAGACATATCAACACATGCAGGCCGCCTTAATTCGGATATTTTTGAAATCTGTGGACTTCCTATGGCTGAAATGATAATGAACGTGATAAATAAAATCTGAACTTAAATGCAATTAAGTCACTTTTTGCTCGCAAATAAGTTCATCCATAAATGCAGATTTTTTATAAAATGTTAATTGTACTTACTGACGTGTAAAAGTGTCTGTAAAGGTCTTATTACAAAATTAACATTTGATTTAAAAATTTAAATTTTTGAAGTCAATGAATTATTCGAAATAAAATTTTAAAACTTTTCCATAATTAATATGAATATTGCTCACATGGTTACATAGATAAATAACCATTAAGTACTTAACGCTTTCATGCGAAACAAAATCTGCAAAATAAAACCGCAAGGTGTTACAAGCCAGACCCTTGCCAAATCATCTCAACACCCAAGATTTACTCGAGTATTTCGTAGTCTTTTTATTGCTCAAATAAACGCGGGTGTCCTGCCAGAGGCGGGCATCTGGTCACATTAAGTGTAGAAGACATTATGCGAGAGCGAGCCGTTTGTCCCGTTTAATATCCAAGAAATCATCCAACGCTGCGCAAAAATAAAAGACGCGCTTGAAATTTAATTTACTGGGCTCACTTCGTGAATTCATTTGATATATTGACTATACTCGTATACTGAGGTATAAAATCTGTAATTTTGTGACTTTTTCCACATTTTTACTTACAGGATTTTTTAAAGGAAGTTTTTGTATAATAATAAATAAGGATATATTTATTTGTTGTAAAAGTGGTTACATTAGTTGTTTATTACAATTTTTAGATCACACTTCTAAGCCATCTAGGTAGGCATGCAAATGCCAATTATGTTGTCATTCATTAAAAAAAATGTAATTTAATCATAAATGTCTATTCTATTAAGTATAATTAAGTCGAATTTATTATTAGTGAGTTTCTTAAAACCTGACAACGGCATCCCTTGCTAGATTTTTCCATACAAACTGACACATACTTCAACTTTTAAATTATCATATATCACTGGTTAGTTTTTAATTCGTCAATTTAAGGAGATACATGATTTTTTCGGGGTCCAGTGCTGCCCCCATTTGAAAGAAAACAGATATATTATTTAAAATTTTGTATTTACCAAGCATGATATCTCCATTTCCTTCCAAATGATCTATTTCAAATAGGGGCAGCACTGCAAACCGATTAAATCACGTATCATCAATCGTATAATCAAGGGTTGCGTACCATTACCTATAAAAAATTACGTTTGTTTTATGGGAGCCCCCCCTTAAATACTTATTTTAGTATTTTCAGTTTTAGCGACAACAGAAATACATCATCTGTGAAAATTTTAACTGTCTAGCTATCACGGTTCATGAGATACAGCCTGGCGACAGATAGACGGACATTTTTATCACACTGTCTTTAAGTTATTTAATTAAAGACTTTTCTATTTTATTTTCTGCATTCTTAATATTTAACATGTAAGGTTATTTTTAATAGTTCTCGTTGTTTCTTTCGAGACGAGACATCAAATAATTGCCTATGTTAATCTGAGCAGAGGGCAGACATTATACACTAATTGCTTTTTATTTCGTTCACTACAACTTGCAATTGACAGAGAATTTAGGTAGATTCCTATGCACTGAGAAGTTTTTGAAGCTTCATTATTAATTGACCGAGCAAGCGAAGCGTCTCAGTTACCAGATTGGCCAAAAATGCTTTGTGTCCGGCTGTTCGTCAGTTTGTCTGTCCGGCTGTTCTCGCCTACAGGTTGCATTTTTTTTTATTTCGTGAAATAGCGGAAATAAGGAGTTGAAAACTTTATAAATTATCAGTTAGTATAGTTAATACGATCATTATAATAGGGGTGACGACAGGGTTAGAAACGTATAAATGTAATTAGTCCGTTATTTAGATTATCCAAATAATGGACCCATATTTGTCAGTTTGTAAAAAAGTAAAAATTCACAAGGATACGAAGCATCAAAGTTCCGGAGTAGAGGCTTGCGACGTCACCTCTATGTAAAAATCGTACGTAGCCGTGAAGTCATGCGAAATTTAAATGCGCTGTATCTTTGTAATTTTTTTTTCTCAGAGGAAAGAAAAAATACGTGTCCAATAATTTTTAATAATCTGACCGATGGGCTAAAATTATTTTTCCATTCGTCATGCCTATTGGCAAAACGCGATACGGATAACAACTTATCACTATTTTGATTCTTTTATCCACCTTCTCGCCCACCACTTTTAACACGGTGGAAGGAGAGTTTAGCAAAAGCTTCCCACTAAAAACTCTTAAAGCTGATAATAAACCAAAATTTTGTGATTGGGCTACTAAAGGTATTTACACTAGTAGGAGGAAATTATATGAACTATATGGTGAAAAAAGATATAATTTTAATGCGGATTTTTTGGCATATGTTAAAAAATATTCTAAATTGTTCAAAAAGGTGTGTTTGGCTGCGAAAGCATTACATCTAACGAACAAAATTAAAAATTCTAAAGATAAAGTTAAGACAACATGGTCAATTATTAATAATGAGACAGGAAAAACCAATACTAGGGACTCAACATTCACATTAAAAATTGGAGATAAAACCGCTGACTCGGATATCGAAGTAGCTAATGAATTCAATACTTTTTTTGCTAACATTTCCAAAGATATCACCCAGTCATTGCTTTCATGTCCGAACGCCGCCGATGAACTATTGAAAAGTAATTCATCTACGCCCAAAACAACTTTTACCTTTACTAGCACAACTCCATATGACATTATCTCGGCTTACAAGGCTCTTAATACTAAAAAAACTGAGGACCTATGGGGTATTTCGGTTTCCGTTTTGAGCAGTATCATCGACCTGATTGCTCCTCACTTAACTTTAATATTTAATAAATGTATTTCAGAAGGTGTTTTCCCTGACTTAATGAAAGCAAGTAAAGTTATACCACTGTTTAAACAGGGATCCAAAGATGATCCGAACAATTATAGACCAATTTCAATATTACCGGCTTTAAGTAAAATATTTGAAAAAATTATATTAGACCAGCTAGTATCGTATTTTAATATTAATAAATTACTTCACTGTCGCCAATATGGATTTACAAAAGGGCGCTCTACCACTGATGCAGCAGCGACCTTAGTTAAAATTATTTACGAAGCCTGGGAGAATCGACAAGACGTTATAGGTATCTTTTGCGATCTGTCGAAGGCATTCGATTGTGTCGATCACATAATATTAAAAAATAAACTAAAATTTTATGGCGTTACTGATACTGCACTCTCTGTTATTTCATCTTATCTTGATAATAGAACTCAAAGAGTTGAAATCAACAGAGTATCCTCAGATAGTGCACCTGTGAGCATGGGTGTGCCTCAGGGTTCAATAATTGGTCCATTTTTGTTTTTGATTTATATTAATGACCTCCCCTGTCTTGCAGAAAAGTTAAGTGAAGTAGTATTGTTTGCTGATGATACATCTTTACTTTTTAAGGTTGACAGAAAATGCACAAACTATGACGATGTAAGCAATACTATGTCTCAAGTACTTAGTTGGTTTACGACTAATAATCTGGCCTTAAACACACAAAAGACTAAGTGCGTTAATTTTTCACTATTGAATAAACCTAATACTCACATACCTTTGAGTCTTAATGGTCAAGTTCTAGAATGGGTACCCAACACCAAATTTTTAGGCATAACTGTAGACTGGAACTTAAAATGGGATAAACATATTGAGGCCACTGCCAAGAAACTTAGTTCGGCAGCATATGCTGTGAGGAGGGTCAGACGGTGTACTAACGTTGAAACTGCTAGGCTAGTATACTTTAGTTATTTTCACAGCATAATGTCATATGGCTTGCTCTTATGGGGTAAAGCGGCTAACATACATGCTATCTCTGTGCTACAAAAGAGAGCAATCCGGTCGATCTACGGACTAAAATCACGCGATTCCTTAAGAGAGTTATTTAAATCTATAAATATTCTTACTGTGACATCTCAATTTATTTACGAAAATCTTCTATTTGTTAAATCTAGGTTAAATAATTTCAAGAAAAATAGTGATGTTCACAGTTATAATACTCGCAACAAAAATCAGCTTCATACGCCTAAATTTCGACTTGCTAAAACTAGAAAGTCACTCTTAGGTCTAGGTATAACATTATTTAATAAACTTCCCGAAGCGATCGTTAACCTACCAATGGCAAAATTTAAAACACATGTTAAAAAAGTTTTATTGAACAATGCATACTATACTATCAATGATTATTTAAGAGATAAAAACGCGTGGATACTTCCTAAACATTTTCCATTACACTCCACACATGAAACATAAATAGCTGCATTTTCTGTTACCATAATAAGCTTACTGTAAAAACATGTAAATGCTCTGCGATCAATAAGTGACCAACATATAATTAATATTTTCTCTTGACAAGGTCTGCGAGTTCGGGTTTTTCATGCTCACTAAAATGTCCAATCCGGTGGTGGCGTCGCTGGTCGGGTCGTTGGATTCCCTCTAATATGGTTGAGTTTAACGATGGCTGATCCGTGCGTCAACTCGTAAACGGGTGCTGCCGGGAGGGACTGGTCAGCTCGGCTTCGCTTTTTTTGACTACTTAATATTTTTTATTACGCAATTTATGTTAGTTTACTTGTTCGCAAGCATAACATGTTATAATGTGTCAACATTGTATTATATTATAAGTATTTATTAATTAAAAGACAATTATAATAATATGACAAAGCCCTTCTGGCGAGTAGGCGACCAATACTGTGAAAATGAGTTTCTTTCGGCGTTTCTTCTCAGCAGTGGTCGTTACGAAGCGCTGGTATCGGTAGCTTTTCTTTAAAAAATAAATTAAATTTTAATATACTTTACACGTAACATAAATTATACTTATTGACGTGTAAAAGTGCCTGTAAAGGTCTAATTACTGAATAAACATTTGAATCTTTGAATCTTTGAATCTTTGAACCATAACGATAAAAGTTGCTTTTAAATCTTACGGTCCTAGGCTTGGTCTAATTTTGATTGCATGGCCTATAATGCTCTGTCTGCTCCACCAGAGATAAAGACGTGATAGTATATTTTATGTCATATATATATATAGATAACTCTTTGTTGTACACCAAAAGGAAAATGTGACACAAAGAAATAATTTAAAATTTTTGATCGCTTTAAGCAATAAGACCGCCCATTGCACCCATGTATGCAATGGGCGGTCTTATCGCTTAAAGCGATCACTTCCAGACAACCAGTAATTGTGTATTAACTTCCTTGATTAACTAGATTTTTTTCCTAATTAATGACAAAGTTTTATTGGTTAACTTTGTATTCTCTCAAATTGCTACTATTTATCCATCGTAAAACAAACTGAGAACAGTGTTTTTATAAGCAATAAAATCGGCTCGGAACGCCGGCAGCGCCGTAAAAGATGCACTTTAAGCCATAAAAATATGAACCGTCGCCGGGGGTGCATAAATGCACTGAGCAAGATAAGTGTCGGTGGCAGAGCAAAATGACGAAGGTACAGAATGAGCTCCCAACACATTTCACAGAATAAATATCTTGTAAACCATCATCTTGTGATGTAAAGCTTAGTAGAAACGTTTTAAAATTAGCTTTAAGATTTCGTTTACGGACACTATCCATCAAATAAATTTAAATGCTTGAGAAATGATCGGATTATTTTAATTGCGAATCATGTGGGGTAGATGTACACAATAATAGAGTGAAAAAATTTAAATACCAAAGGGATTAACTAATAAGGAAATTAAAATTGAATCATTATGATATCGGTATTCTGTCGAAACCAGGCTAGAAAATCGCAAAAAAATTTTCTGAACATTTAAATCTCCTTAAACGTAAATTCCTTGGTCAAAAGTACGATAGGCCTGGCATACCTGTAAAGATAAAAGCCCTTAAAAAAACCATCATCATCAATTATGCTTACTATGTTCTCTCGGTGGAGACGTATTTTCCATATCACCCGATCTTCAGCCAAATGCTTAACTTCCCTATAAAGCTCGACTTTTGCCTTTTTCTTTACTTCATCCACGAACGGCCTTCTTGGCTTTTCTTTTACTCTCCTTACCTCGATATTTTCTTCTATATTATTTTTTTAATAAAATTATCATGTCAACTAAGGTGTACAAAATTTTTTTTCTCTTACGTCGTTTATCTTCATTGACGTTCATATTATCTAGTGAGAATTTTAACTGTCTAGCTATCACGGTTCATGAGATACAGCCTGGTGACAAACAGACAGACGGGCAATGAAGTCTAAGTAATAGGGACCCATTTTTACCCTTTGGGTACGGAACCCTAATTATGTATTCCTTAAGCACTTTCAGACTCAAGAGCCGCATGTTGCCAAGTGATTCTTCTATGCTGTAGTCATTTTACATCGGCAGCTCTTGTGTGACCGTAAAGCAGATAGTGGCGACAAATGGCCCTGAGCCACTTGGTGGCACGTAATGGCCACGCAGATATCTCGGCATTAAGATTTTGCTACCTGTGCCACAGATTACATATTAGTTGTACTAAGCACAGACATATAAAGGAAATCGGACCAAAGAACAAACTTAGAACGCGTGGCAATTTTTCACTCGTAGCTTATTTTTAAATTGCCTAAATAATATATTTATTTATAAGCAGTTATCTAGGGTTAAAATTGGTTTAGACATAAACTTATGAACTGGAAAGAAAATATAAGGGTGTAGAAGTTTTCCATAGTGATGGTTAAATACGATATAATACACTATATTCTCTCTTTAAGTTCATAATTTTACTGTCAAAAACCAATAATAACTCTAGATAATTGCAATTTCTTAAAAACATATTTTTTTTCCTATATCCGACATGTTTTAAAAATAAAACGTAGACTACGTTTGTATGCAAAAGTCTGTTTCTGTCCAGGGTAAGGGGACTCTTAAGTATATATTCATGCCTTGCGGCATTCTTTGTATTATACAATAATGTTTAGTTTGCTTCTCCTAATGTGTCTGTGGTACTAAGTACATTTACTATCAACTGCCAGTGTTCACTGACGGAATGGAAGCTATTACCTTGACAATGAAATCTGTTGAAATACTCAGAGTTAATCAAAATTTATTTAACGGTTATGAACCTTAAATGGAACTGGGCAGGACACCTGGCACGCCGAAGACGGTGGAGTAAGGCACTAACAGAATGGTGGCCTAGGACGGGTAAAAGAAGCGTCGGACGTCCTGTAATGAGATGGGTTGACGATATAGTCAAGGTCGCGGGTCGCACCTGGATGAGAGCAGCACAGGACCGAGAGTGGTGGCGTAAACGAAGGGAGGCCTATGCTCAGCAGTGGGCGGAAGAAGGGCTGGGATGATGATGATGATAGCAGAGTAGAGATAATCCCGTGGATGTCATAGAAAGCGGCTTACCCACATATTCATAAAAATTAACAAGCGCTTACTAAACATATTTTAGTCAAAACATGTTTCGTCCCTTTCCCACTTTTCAATATTTGACATTAAAACAACGGGGCAAAATAGTATTTTATGCAACAGTTGTATAAGAAGGTTCATAAAATGCGAGTGGCGCAGGTTACTGCTGGTGGAAGGAGACGCCATCGAGCATTTTTTGACATACTTATACAACGTTGCATACAATATTTTTTCTACGACTACATTTACTAAAACGAATCCAAAAATAAACAAAGAAAAGTATGAAATATTACCATATGTTTGCTAGATACTAGGTATCTATGGAAGACTTAATTTTTTTTATTGACGTCTTCCTAGTGACCAAAAGTGCCATTTTTGAAACATGGAGTCACTTAAACGAATGTTTTTTCATACAAAAAACCATTTATTCAGTGACTCCACGTTTGCAAAATGGCACCATATGTTAAAATAACGATTGTATTATGTTGGCAGTATGGTAGATCTAAAGAAATAAAGTTATAGGTCTATGGCTAGGAGTATCGTTTTGGCGAAATAACGACACATGTGCTATTATTCTAGGAATAGACTATAGACTTTTCTGAAATCATATAATCTATGTTCTTATATTAGTGTTCGGGACCATTTAAAAGACAGATAACAGTACAGGAGTAGAAAAAATATTTTATAAGAATGGTAATCGTTTGTTATTTTTTATCAATATGAGAGTTTGTAAAAATGAGCTAAACAAAGCTTATAATTTCATCAATGATACCCCTCCAATCCATATGGCGAGGCATGGAGAGTGCAGGCAGGAAATTCTCTGGCTGCTATTAAGTCTGAAAAGGACTGATGATAAGACCTTAATACGAGTAGGCCTAAAATATTTTTCATATTTCGATATACTTAATATAAAATAAAATCGTTTAATGGGGAAATTTGTTCAAAATACAAATGTTGTTTATTCAGTAATTAGACCCTTACAGGCACTTTTACACGTCATCTTCATCTTCATCTAAATCTAAATATATATAACTCAAAGGTGACTGACTGACTGACATAGTGATCTATCAACGCACAGCCCAAACCACTAGACGGATCGGGTTGAAATTTGGCATGCCGGTAGATGTTATAACGTAGGCATCCGCTAAGAAAGGATTTTGATCAATTCTACTCCCAAGGGGATAAAATAGGGGATGAAAGTTTGTATGAAACTTTGCCAATTTTAAACCGATCAGACAGAGACTTTGCATGCATAAAGCTACTATGACGTAGACATCCTCTAAGAAAGGATTTTGATAAATTACACCCCTACGCAAGCGAAGCCGCTAGCAAAAGCTAGTTAAGAATAATTTACATTACGTGTGGTGTATTTTAAAATTTAATTTCTTTTTTAAAAGCTACTCAGCACGTTCAATATGATGTTTATCTATATATGTAACTGTTTTAAAATATAGTATCGTTGAGTTAGTATCCCATAACACAAGTCTCGAACATACTTTGGGGCTATCTCAATCAGTGTTAATTGTCTCTTTATATTTATTAATATTTAATATCACGGACTCAATTCAGCCTTAAAATAATATCAGTATATTTTGTCAAACCTTGTAATTTATATTTATTTATTCTACAATCTGCGCGAAAATAGAAGAAACGTTTCTTATATAAATATAATCTGATTGTACCCATAAAGCGTATAATTTTGTATTATTTATGTGTGTTCAGAACAAGGGCTTGGCACCGAGCTGCATCTTGGTTTCCTAACAGCCCCAACTTGCCAACGTCGCAATCTTATCGTAATATGGTATCGCTTGTGGTGTGACACAAGTTTTATTGTGTTATGGAGCCTTTGTTCATGTGATTGCGAAAAACGACCGCAATTAATTGACCGAGCGAGCGAAGCGTCTCAGTTTCTTGATTTGCCAATAATGCTTTTGTCCGTCTGTCTATGTTTTCGCCTTCAGGTCGCATTTCTCAACCGATTCTAGTAAAATGTTGTGAGCAGGTTAGATAGTTATTTAGAATGTTTTAAACAATTCAGGTTCTCAAATCGATCACACGGCTAGCAACCCATCACTATTTTGATTGCCTTTTTCACTATCTCGCTCCCACGCCTCCAATGGAGTCCTTTGGTTCCTTCGTACGGCTCAAAGGCACTCTTAACATATTATACAGACAGACAAACAGACGGGCAGACGGACAGACGGAGAATTATTCTTAACAATAGGATCTCTTGTTTACTCTTTGGGTACCTACCACATAAAAAAACCGCATTGAAATCGGTCTAGTCGTTTAGGAGCTACAATGCCACAAACAGACACACAGACACGTTTGTGTCGGACGCTAAAAAAGGAATATGGGAAGGAATATATCTTTTTCCAGGCTGAAAACCACACGACTCATTAATAAACTAATTAATTACCAACAAATATCCAGCAACAGTGGCTATAGTCCATGTAAATAAATAATACCAACATTTCATTAGCTCGTAACGGTAAACGATAATTAAAAGTTGTTTACAGAAATACATCGATGCAACAAACTAAATAGAATTCGCAATGAAATTTAACACAGTTCCGACCGCAATGCGGCGGCTGATTCAAATTGTTAATCGCCATTAAATGTATTATCGATAATGATTTAGAATTGCAGTTTCTAACGTGTATTTGATGGGGTTATTTTGGTGATTCTATTATAATCGTAATAGTTATGTACAGAAAGATAGAAGGAAAAAGAGGAGTAGGAAAAGACAGATAAAGTATAAGTGTCTCAGCACACTATGCTGAAGTTCAGCGGCTTAAGTTCAGCCAAAGCATGCCTGCAATTTGCATTACTAGCAATACACTATGCCGAACTTCCGATGCGTTTTGGCTGAATAGGAACTTTGGACCGGCTGAGGTTCAGCCAGAACGGGTTCAATGTATTTTGCAAAAGCAGCAACACACGATACTGAGGCTGAAGTTCCTCTTGACGTTGTCAAGCTGAACGAGAACACCCATTTTGAACACGGGAGTCATGAAACTAGTCTATAAAATTAAATTAATAAGTAAAAATAGATAAATAAGACTGTTTGTTAGCAATTTCATACGCAGATGACACAGCCTTTCTTTTTTCTGCTAAGTCAGTCGAGGAAGTTTATAAAACTGCACAACAAGGTTTTAATGTTGTAAATAACTGGCTTCAACAACATCTTCTAACATTAAATACAGATAAAACTAACCTTATTCAATTTTCCATGCGTAATTTGCACTCATCTCATTCTAACTCAAAGATATATGCTTATCACTGCAGAAACCCCTGTATTAACTCGTGCGGCTGCCCAATTATTTCAAGCACCGACCAAATAAAATACCTTGGTGTTGTTATTGACAAAACTCTTTCTTTCAAGCACCATATCAAGACTTTAAATAGCAGAATACGTAAGTTAATATTTGTTTTAAAAAAACTACGATATATCGCAGACTCAAAAATAATCAGACAAGTTTACTTTGTCTTATGCTAGTCGTTATTAACTTACTGTATTACGTCCTGGGGAGGTATTGCTAAAACAACACTACTGACCACTGAGAGAGCACAGCGAGCCGTACTAAAGGTTTCAACTTGTCGCCCTTTCCTTTCCCCACTGACCTCCTCTATAAATCTTGTAAGGTACTAACAGTGACGCAATTATTTATATTATGCTCAGTTTTAAAACAGCACGTCGCACTGCCATTCAGCACTGAAATTACTAACAAAAGACGGAAAGATATTGTTTGCTCCAAAAACGTACAGACAAAACATTCCTTCTCCTCTAGATTTTTCCTATCCCTTGGCCAACTCCTTTACAATAGACTTAATAATCAACTAGAGTTGTATCCCTGCACGTTAAGTCTGATTAAGAAAATGAAAAAAGAAGTCCTCCTGAATATGTCGTATGAATATACAGAGGAATTACTAGCAGTTATATCAAAAGTACATTTAAATTTATTAAATTATTATTATTTCATTCTACATTTTTCTATTTCTTAAACCATTGTTTTACTTTCTTAATTGTTTATTGTCTATGTTTAGTATAGCTTCTAAGCGCCTAAAACACAGGGTATTTTTCATCCTAGCTCAGGCACCATTTATTTGTGAGATTCTTTATATAATGTGTGATTATAATGTTTATATTATCATTTTTAAGAAATTGAATAAAAAATTACTAATATTATATTTTATAATGTCGGAACCAATTTAAATGTGGTTTTCACTATTTTCTTGCATGTCTAGGAGGAAAAAAAATTTTAACTGCTATTGACAATGTGTGAGCGGTTAAAAAAACGCGCAACTTTGGAAATGCTCAGAAGCAAATCATTCGTTGTATGACTCCTGCGTTCAAAAACTGGTCTCAACTGGGTACCTAATTTAGGTATCTGCTACTAACTGCTTATACTTGTACATGCTGTTTCTCACTCTGACGTGATTTGTACCGGTACTGGTACCGGTATAGTACGATACGGACGGAAAAATAGTACCGGTACTGATAGTACAGGTACTATGTCTGACACCGGTACCGCGCTGAGGTCAATGGTACCAGTTCCCATTAATTCCCGGTATTTCAAGCCTTGCCTTCAATTGCTTAGGTCGTCTGACCCTGATGTATGTAATGTGAGGGCTTAAATATTTCTCTAGTCAAATTCGCCCTGATGAAGACCTCCGGTTGAGGTCGAAACATATCGACCTGTAACTGGTTCTCTATGTAACTAACCCATTTAATTCATACTTTTAAAGGCTAAATATTTATGAGTTTTGAAGTTTCTTATTCAATCACATAAAAATGGCTAAATAGATTGGAATAAATTTAGCTCATTGGGGAAAGGATTCACCTTCACCATCACCATTATTCTCATAGAAAATCGTTTAGAGTGGTGATGCCACTTCGAGGAACTAACCACAAATAACAATGAATTAAGAGCGATACCATAGTTCATAAGAAGCATACGAGATAGCGCCAACAGTTTCCTACATCTCGATCTCAGAGTTTGCCCGATTCGCTGCATATATAACTTCCGACAATACACTGTCGGAGCTGCGGTTTTCCGCGCAACACTATGCCTGGCGGGAAGATCTTCCCTTTCCCTTTGTCTTTTTGATCTTGGCCTTTGTTGGTCAAGCATATCACCTCGCTCCCGCTACAATAGTGTAATCTATTTGTAAAAGATGCATAGCTTTTTTGTTAAATGCTGTTAAAGTTAATTAGTTCAAGTTATGTCATTAGGCAGCCTAAAAAATCTGACACCAGTGTTGGCCACTTACACACAAAACACACACACACACACCCTCACACACATACACACACACACACACACACACGCCCTCACACACACACACAAAATCTGCATTGCTTAAATTGGTTCCATATACTCGCTATACAACTTATTTAAGAAGGTATATTTTTTGTGCTTGCTATAGCTAATTATATTTATAAGATTTTGGAAGCCCAAAGAAGTAAAGATAATCTACGACCTTATTCTTTATTTATAAACCAAAAATCTTTAACCATTCCTGGCTCGTTAGCTATTACGAGATTAAATCTGCTTTCCTTAAGGCCATATCTTAAAATATGCAAACAAAATGGCGAGACCTTCAAGGGTTGAGACGTTAGGTCGGGGGGAGAGGGAGGGAGGGACATTTTTTTTCCGTCATACCGAAACAGGACGCCATTCCGGTGCAAGCAGTAACAATAATCGTTACCATAGCGAGCGGACCGTCGACGCCTGACGGTTCACAGAGATAAGACCGCTGGATGGCGCAGTGTCAACATACAATGGCTGACGGATAAATACGTAGTCTACCCTTTTAGTACCTAACATAGATTTAGAGTGAAAGGTGGGGCCACCGGTCCATAGGGAGAAATCCTAATGAATATCCTCGTTATACAGTGGACAAGGCGTTCGAATCTCACTGGGAAGCATACTTTGTGATAAGTTGTTTCCAGTCTGGTTAGGATATTGCAGGCTTGAGAATCACCTGGTTATCCGAAAAGAAAGATAACTCCGTGTTTCGAAAGGCACGTATAAACTGTGGTTCCCGAACGCCATACAGCGTTTGCTCTTAAACCTTTCCAAGGATAGAAGAAGTCTAAATTTGGCGGCAGTCACTCTGAGTTAATAACCAGTAACCAGTCCTATGCGATATTATGTAAAAAGAAAAAAAAAAACCTCTGCTTACAATGCTAATAAATATTAATGAATAGTTTTGAATAGTATTTTCATTAATTTATTTGTTTGTAATAAATTTTTCTTGGTCTAGAACACCCGCTTGCCGTTCCATCTTATCTTTGCAATACCCAACAGGGTTCATATTGTACCTAATTATAAACAGTGGTAATATTAGTAAAACTAAGAACTGATGTAGTATAATATGAATGCAATAAATGAATTGAATTGAATTGAATTGTCAAATCACCTAGGTTAGGTAGCGAATCCTGGGCTCTGAACCGTAACCACTGAGAATGCAACATGTAATACGCTCTGATAATGAAGTGAAGGTGTAGTATGTTCCATTTGTCCAGATCTTCCGCCAAATGCTTGACTTCCCTATACGACTCGACTACTGTCTTTTTTTTTTTTTTTCACTTTATCCATGAATGCCTTTCTTGGCCTTACTTTCCCTCTTTTAGCCTTGATCTCTCCCTCCACGATGTCTTTGAAGAAGTTATCCTGTTGACAGTGCAATAAGTTGCGTATTAGTTTTGTCTAATTTCAATTTACCCTTTCTTTTCGCCTCCAGCACCACTTTTGAAAGCCTTCAAACTTTGTCTGTATTTCTTGTAGTTAATTCATGTCTCACAACGACTGCCTCCATGGTCCAGTGGTCAAGGCGTTAGCCTTGTGACCCGGAGGTCATGGGTTCGATTCCCACTGGGAAGCATACTTTGTGAAAAGTTGTTTCCGGTCTGGATAGGATATTGCAGGCTTGAATCACCTGATTATCCGAAAAGAAAGATGATTCCGTGTTTCGGAAGGCACGTAAAACTGTGGGCCCCGAACGCCACCTAGCGTTTGACCATCAAACTATCCAAGGATTTGTTCCTGGTTTGCCCTTTGGGTTGTGGAGGTCAGACGGCAGTCGCTCTGTGTAAAAACCAGTAACCTCGTCAAATCTCCTTGGTTAGGTAGCGGACCCCGGGCTCTGAAGCGTTACTGCTGAGGATGCAACCGGGAATACGCTCGAATGATGATGAATTCATGTCTCACATCCTTAGAGGGCAATAATGTAATGTCTGATCTAGATGAACTATATCCCAGTACAGCTTGGTCAAGGCGCGTTGGCTGCCAGCTTATTTCGTCGTCATTACTCGAAGCTATTGCATCGGAACGAGGAACTATATCTGATCATTGTTCGCAGCGGGTCCATTCTTTGAATATCATTGTTATTGCAAGCTAATACAGTGGAGTCACATTCGCGTTTTCAGTTTATATGCTAAAACTGCGCTTGGGAGAGACATTTTATGGTTTGTTACTAGCTTTGTATGAGTTTTCGTTTAGTTTATTCTTTGTATGTTTCGGTTTAATTTCACGTGTGTATGTAACAATTCCAATACTAAATAAAACTTACCCTTTTTTATAGAAAAAAATAAAACTCGAATAACACTGACTTAACTAGCCCCAAAGGTAGTTTAGAATTATATTATGGAAAACTAACTCAACGATACTATAATGTAAAAAAATCTTTACCTATTTTACCTTGGTTAGGAATCAAACCTAAAGTAGCAGACTGGCGTTCTGATTATTACGCCATAGTATTTTTAACCCCCGACAGAAAAGAGAGGTGTTTGTATAAGTTTGACGTTAACTTCTGTCGGTCTATCTGTGGTATCGTAGGGCTCAAATGGATAAACCGATTTCGATGCGGTTTTTTACGTTAAAGGAAGTTCCTTTGCGGTAGTTCATAGATATTTTTGACAAAAACATAAAAATGATAACATCTCATGTACTTTGTGGTTTACAATAAAATATTGAGTATCGGTTCAGCCGTTTCAAAGTTATTATGGGTTAACGCTTGGAAGTCAGAGCTTTCCGTAGCAAAAAATAGATGGCGATAGTAGTATCAGTAGTTCCGCTACTAATCTCTAGATGGCGTTATTGAAATTAGGATTTTTATGAATTTGCCCAGCAAATAAATTTGTAAAATAATATATTGCCCAAATTACATATTGCAAGTAGTTTGAGATTCCCATTAAGATATAGGGCAGCATAGTTGGCACAGCAGTCACTGCATCTCTTATCGCCCGGCGCACCGGCCAAAGTAATCAACGTCGCATCCAGAGGACGTATCTCACGTCTCTTGGAATGCGGCCATTACACTAACTTAAATTATAGTCTACTTACTTAAAGCATTTCTGTATGAATTTTGTAAAAATGCGAGTATAGAAAGAGAGTGCATTATTTCTTTCTTTGTATTCAATAGGCATGACGAATGGAAAAATATTATAAGCCCATTGGTTAGATTATTGAATAATTTTGTACACGTATTTTTTCTTTTCGCTGAGAAACAAAAAATTACAAATATACAGCCAATTGAAATTTCGCATGACGTCACAGCTACGTAAGATTTTTACATAGAGGTACTCCGGAACTTTGATGCTCCGTATCATTGCGAATGTTGGCTTATTTTTTAAAATGAAAAATATGAGTCCATTATTTTTGGATAATCTAAAAGACGGACTAATTACAGTCATACTTTTTTAACTATGACGTCACACATATTAATTATATTTCTCTCTTTTGCAATTGAGAGTCAGGCTTTTATCGGTGTACGATTTTAAACGCAGTGAAATTGACTATTGATTTTAAACAATGGTAGTTTTTGGCAATTTAACTTATCTCTTCCCAAAGGCTGAGTGGAACAGATTGCTTTGCGATAAGTCCGCCTTTCGTCTATTGATTTCTGGTCATCATGCTAGGCTGTCACACCGGAGGTCCTGGGTTTGATCCCCGGTCCGGTCAATATGGAAAAATATCTTTTTCAGATTGACCTGGGTCTTGGATGTTTATCTATAGTTTTTGTTATAAAATATAGTATCGTTGAATAAGTATCCCAACAGAAGTCTGAAATTAAGTTTAAGCTAGCTCAATCTTTGTGATTTTTCCATATACAATGTAGAAAGGACATACCCGTAATAAATCGAACCAAGGGCTATACTAGATCACTATAGTATAATGAAATTAAAATAACAGCCAAAACACAAAACGAATTATCGTCATTTCCATAAAAAAGTGTGCAGCCGCTCAGGCAATGCCGAAAGGGAATTTGGCGACCTCCGTGGCGTAGTGGTCACCATGCTAGTCCGCCACCCAGAGATTCCGGGTTCGATTCCCGGTTAGGGCAAGTTGGAAAATGGCCTTTTTTGTCCTGGGTCTTGGGTGTTTATCTATATATGTATTTGTTATAAAATATAGTATCGTTGAGTTAGTACCCCATAACACAAGTCTCGAACTTACTTTGGGGCTAGCTCGATCAGTGTAATTTGTCCCTATATATTTATTATTATTAATTTCGAAAAGAAATGTCGAAATTTTAATTAGATTTTGGGTTTTCCTTTAAATTCATTATTGTATTGTGATGAATTTCTCTTACAAGTAGTAAGTATATTTATTTATATTGTAGAAACCTAATGAACCTAGTAAAACGATTTCAAAGAATAAAAATTGGTTATATTTACCATTATGATTCCAGGAATCGATAACGCCGGTCTTACCTGAAAAAACAAAACAAATTATTTATCAGGAAAACGATTCTGTCACAGTAGAAACACGGGCTTTCAAAGGAAGTCGATAAGCGTTTCAAAATGGTCAAGAGCGAATCGGGTTCCTCACCAAATTGTTTTATATAATAGGGGTGACGACAGGACGACAGGGTAGGAAAAGTATGATTGTAATAAGTCCGTCTTTTAGATCAAAAAATTAATGGACCCATATTTTTCAGTTTGCCAAAAAAGTAAAAATTAACAAAGATACGAAGCATTAAAGTTTCGGAGTGAGAGCTTGCGACGTCACATCTATGTAAAAATCGTTAATAGCCGTGACGTCATGCGAAATTTCAATGCACTGTACATTGTCATTTTTTGTTTCTCAGCGAACAGAAAAAATACGTGAACAATATTTTTAATAATTTAACCGATGGGCTAAAGATATTTTTCCATTCTTCATGCCTATTTTATTATGTAGTTACGTCTCTAAGCAGACAGAGCTCAGAGTAGCAAGACAAAGGCCACTTTTAGCGTGATGGTTGGTGAAAAGGTGGAAAAAACATTCTCTATTTTCCTTATTCTTATTCCATGCCTCATATCCTAAGAGGGTAATACTGTAATGTACCTAACTGATAGCCAAAGGAATCAAAATAGTGATGAATTGCTAGGCGCATCGCCTATAAATAAGATTCGCATTCTCATCCACTTCCCATGATCGGCTTCTACGATCTGTGCGTAGAGACCCAGCCGTAAAATTCATTTTTTTCCAGAAAGGAATAGTGTTTACGTTTTGAAAGAGGCAGGGCCACCGGAGCTCGGTGGCCCGGCGGAAGTGCGTACTACTAGCGCTTTCGCAAGTAAAGCGACACCGGGCGTGGTCCGCACTTGGATTGGTGACCACAAGTGGTATGAAAATTTCTCGAGCTCCTCCATGCTTCGGAAGGCACATATAAGCCGTTGGTCCCGGCTGTCATCATTATATGGCAGTCGTCAAGCTATGTAAGATGCCTTTAGGCAGCTTGAAAAATCTGACACTAGTGTTGGCCACTTACACACATGAAAAGCAAGCAAGCAACGTTTTGGGAAAGATTTATATAACGTTTCCACACCAGTAATTGTCAGCAAACTGCAAGTTATGACATATATTGCAACTTCCATTGCAGTGAGTTTCCTTTGAAATCTATTACAAGCATGTCACAGTGTCGCGGAATTAGCACTACAAACTATCACCAACATGTGCACTTAACTAACTGTAACTAACTAACTAATGTGTTAACGTGTCCACATATGATGCAACTTTATGTTAGTTATTAATTCTGTGGTTTCTTAAGTTGTAACTGATTGTACGAACTTAAATCCAAAGCAAGTGACTGCTAGCTTTGTAGACATAATACATTAACAATGTATTCTCAGTACATATATCTTATTTTAATATTAGTATATTAGTAAGTTGAAGTATTTGGAGAAAAACTTCTTCTGGGCTCCCGCTTCTTCTGTACTTGCGCTTAGGAAGCGGCAGTAAACTTAGCTGAAAGTAATCGCTCTGACGTCAACAACTAACTATTATTAAACCGAAAGAAAAACTTGACAATTATCAAGTGATACAAATATCCAAAGATAAATAAATGACATAGCCCAGCGGATTAGCTCGTTGAAGTAGCAGTGGGCGGGACACATAGCGCGAAGAACCGATGGCCAATGGGGCAAAAAGGTTCTCGAATTGCGACCGGTTACTGGCAAGCGAAGCGTAGGACCCACCCACATGGTGGTCTAACGATCTGACCAAGGTCGCTAGAAAGCGCTGGATCCAGGCCGGTCATTTTGGAAATGCTTGGGAGAGGCCTATGTCCAGCTGTGGACGTTATGCGGCTAAAATTTTATATCATATCTTGTTCCTAATCTGACTGGGTGGTGTAATAGGGTGTCATGTTTGAATTAGAGGAGAATATCCGGCACTAATGCTACAAAGTAATCAGCAGTGGAGCCTAAGCTTTATATTATACGTCCGTAAAGATGTTTTTCTCATGCAATAGAAAAACTTCACAATCGAATCAGTCTTAAGTTTGATATTAATAATACTTTTTTTATAAGATACTCTATGAATTAGTTAAATTTATTAATTAAAAATAATTACAAACACAATAATTAAAACTTAATAACAAAACATTGACTATATCTACACCAAAACGAATTAACTGAAATGTGCCCCTGCGAAAGAGAGCCCAGGAGGCTAGCACCATTACCAAGTAAGGATGGCAATGCTCTTTCTTTGTGCGAAATATTTTTATATTTCAATGCTTATAAAATATTATAATCATAGATAGCAACAAACGTCCTTCAGCGCCTGTCTCAAGGGATGGGCAAAATTTTAATCCACCTCATTCACTACGATGATAAAAAAACATGGAACACACGATAAAATTTTCTGTATACTAGTCAATTTGCTAGTCATGCCACGAATATTTGGCGCTTTTAGTAAAGCCGAATGTTTTTAGTACTAATCTTAATTATTTTCCAAACTGAAAAAAATATTGCGTTCGTCCGCTTATCAATTAAAGTCGAGGCGTTAATAGTAGTTTATGATACAAGTGTGGTAAGTTGTTCATTACAGTCGAGGCGGGTTTACTCACAAGCGGACGAAGCCCGCGTGTGTGACTATGAAGTCGAGACTTGTAATGAACAATACACACGTGTGCCATACTACGTTTTTCAATAAATTAGTGAGGAAAAAAAATCTTCAGTAATAAGACACTTCACTTAAACTTACAATAAATCTTGTTAAAGAAAATGAGAAATATGGCGCTCTTTTTCAGGCGCACTTCGCGCATGCGCAAGTTGATAGTGATACGAGAGACACAGAAATCAATCCAGCCAAACGATTACTTAAAAAAAAGTTTATTTTTAAACAGGACAGATTTATGAATTCATTTTAGTATTGATACAAGTATTTTAATTAATAAATAAAATGAAATAATTTGAATAAAACAAGGTTTTGGTGTGAGTGTAGGCTGGCTGCATGCAGAGATTATATATTTCAGAAATAATATTCGATATTTTGGATTTATAGAATCCTTATTCCTAAAACATTTAAAAAACACTTTACCGCACTTGTGCGGTAAGTAATATTTACCACACGATTTCGAATGTGTGCGTAATGAATGGCATTACATAAGTAAAATCAGTGTGGTAAATAGCACTTTCCGAGCTAATGTTTTGAAAAATATTCTTTAAGTTCCACTATAGTTATGAAGATCTTTTAAAAACAACATAAAAAGACAAAACACATTCAAGTTGCTAGCCGTAAATATGCATGAAGATTTAGTGTTTGGCACATGTCTACTGTGTGCTAATGTGTTGGCACTTCATTATGAATGGTATTGATTTCCAGCCTCCGGCGAAATTCGCCCTGATTCCAGAACACTTCGCTACGCAAATCCAGAACGGACTAAATTTAGTTCACATTGACTAGTTCTGTAATTTTGTCAGGGAAATTGGAATATGCTTGTTAGCTGGCACAATTCTTGATGTTTCTATCTTCTATTGTTTTGAGTTCATATATAATATGATATGGAGATCTAAAGTTATATTGAAATGAAGTCTTCCGGCGCGTTAATCTCTCCGTATTCCTGTTTGTATACGGAGCATTTCTCAAGAAAACTTCACATTTTATATACAACTCGCCAGAAATATCTATTAAACCTTTCAGCGAGCTCCACAGATATCTCGTAGAGTTGAAAATATTCATGCAAAACCGAAGCAGGCCGCAAGTTACATGAAAATGTGATATTGTTCAATAGCAGCTAAGATTTTATAAAGAAATTATTTACTTCGACAATTAATATTATTTTTTTGGAGATTCATATAAACGTCTTAACAAAATGTTGTTTAAAATTGTGCTTTCGGAATTGATGATGACAAACGCAACACCAAACTCGTCAGAAAATTTCATCAAATGCTTTTCAGTATTTAAGAAGAAGTATGTTGTGATCGACGACATGGATATGAGACAGACAGACAAACTGAAAAGTAACTTAAGTTTATTTGAAATTTCAACTTTTCATTATCCTACAAGTGAAGATACTGACGAATGCGGTGTCTGAACAAAGTGGCCTAAATCTAGTCAAATGGTGCCCAAAACCGAAGATGAAGCTTGCATTGTTACAAAGCAGAGTATTGTCAAGAACAAAACATTGCAAAATATTTAGAGCACGGAACAGTAACTTATAGATATTGCTAAAATGCATCGAAATGTACGACTACATTGCATGTTCAAGCGCTGCAAGTGTATGACAGCAAGTGAAGTAGGATGTTCATTCTGCTTCAATTGTTGTCACTGCAGAAAACGCAGTCAACTTAAGGAAAAACGTCTTAACGTAAGTATGGTGTGATACTTATAATAAAGTCATCATGTCGTCCCCACCCTATCCGGCGACTCCAGACTGTTTAATTTAATTACTTCCGTTTTTATTCCGGTAAGCTCTTATGTGGCTAGCAAAACCGAACTTCGTCTTGAAGACTCAGTTACAAGAAGCACAGTATAACTGGCCAGCTGAGTTGGAAGTGTGTGTGTAGTAGGGTTTTGGAAAATGTTTTAATAATAAGCTGTACCTAGTACTTAAAAATTCTACTAATTATTCATTTTTAAACAAGAAAATTTTTCCAAAACTTTAACTGGACGAGAATTGTGTACCTACTGTTAAAGTCAAATAAAAAATAATAAATCAATATTACTGTCTAGCAGTAGGCTTCTTGTGGCTATAGTGATGGTTAACAAATAAGCATCTTTCGATTTTTTTTTTGTTTGACGAAGGGTTGGATCTTTATTTTTTTATTTCTCGTGGCGTCGGCTAGGCGAGGTGACACTGACACGCGGTTATTGTCAGTGAGGGTTTTGGCACGCCATTCACTGCAATGTCGCCGCTGTCATCTACAAATGCTCACAAATTTCGGATTCTTCGTGTCGAACCCGCTCTGTTTTGGCTGGAATTCAGCAGCGAATTCACGAATACGTTGAAATTTTTAAATATACCTATACACCTAAGTCTATTGATGCAGTCAGTTATTATTAATTATTACTTAATAAAGCAAGCAAAAGTAGATTTTTCACAAAAACACAATCAAGAAAGAGGCACTTTGCACACAAAAAACATTAATAACACTATATTATCACAAAAACAAGAAATATCTAAATTAGAGCAATATTTTTTTTTCTTTTCTTGTTTTTTTTTTGCATCGTATTAACCATAGGAAGTCCTGTTAGACATAGGCCTTTCCCAAGGATTAATGAGTACAAAAGATTCAAAACGGCCTGATTTATCTCATATAAATAAATAAATATAAATATATAGGGATGAATAACACTGATTGAGCTAGCCCCAAAGTAAGTTCGAGACTTGTGTTATGGGATACTAACTCAAAGATACTATATTTTATAACATATAAATATATAGATAAACATCCAAGACCCAGGACAACTTGAAAAAGACCATTTTTCAACTTGCCCTGACCGGGGATTGAACCCGGGACCTCTGGGTGGCGGACTAGCATGGTGACCACTACGCCACGGTCCCAATATCACTTACTTTATACTTACTTACCTCTCAACCGGTAATAGACCATCATATGGTTGGTCTACCATAACAGTTGTCAATACAATCCAGCTTCTAGGAAGTTATTACACCTAAAGAAGCAACCGGTAGGGTATAAAGTGAGGAGAGAGATACTTATATGTTTTCGTTAAAAAAGAGGTTGATATATCCGTTGATGATAGTCAATAAAATAAAAATTACCATTTTGCGACATCGCCGCGTGAATCAAATTTGTTGACACTTCTAACACGTTATTATATCTGCTTGTCACTGTATTGTCGCTTCATTTTCCGAGGTCGCAGTGACAAACGCGCGAATTTGAAAAATGGCGCGAGTTTATGGCGCGCTGATGAGTGAAATTGCCTGTTATGGGTTGTCCTTTGATGCTTTGTATTGTGAAATATGTGTGAACTCGAATGAGTTATTTGGGTATCATACGATTTTTTTCTAAATTTACTTCCATTGCAAGTAAAAATAAACATCAAATTTATACAATTCATGATGCAGACAATAAAATTAGAATAAAAATCCATTATCATTTATTAAGATATCCAGTACGCATTTTGTTGCAAAGGATGATGCTAAAGATTAAATAATTTTAAGTGTAAACTTACAACAAAGAGAAGAAAACTTGACTCACCGAATAGAGTGCTTTCCGTAAAAATCCAAATAAAAACAAATAAAAGCAATAAAGCTTTCATTTCAAAATAGGGAACCCTCTAACATTGCAAAAATTTAGCAAAATCGAGTTTGTGAAATCATTCTGCAAAACTGAAAATCAAATTCCCACATCGTCAGCACATCGGCACGAAAAGCAAACTCCTTTTTGCAATGTCAAAACGTCTCCTATAAAATTGCGGGCACTGGATAAAAATTTTAAAGCAAACAAAACTGGACACTAAAAGTTCCCATTTGTCCGCGTCACTTGTCATCGCTCGACCACAACGAGCGTTTTTGACGCGACCAAATTGTCGCTGTCATTTGCCGATAGCACGCCGCTGTGAACGGCCGGGTTCTCAATTTCGGCCGGGTAAAAGTGATATTTTGGAAATGGGATGATTTCATTTCGCTCGCCCTGTCTATCTTTCTGTCAGTCTATGTTGCTTGTAGTTGGATAGAGATTTCTCGATACCATTTATGCTCTGGTATTTTTAACGTGCTCGTGTTTGTGGAAACTATGACGCCATGAAACAACCTTCTACTTACATGAAGATTTTAGTTTAGCAGAATCAACACAATAGATTTTGCAATAATGCTTACAGAATAGATCAGTCAATGCTTTAGTTATGGGACTGATTGAAGTGATTGACAATCACGTGTTCCAATTCACGCAACAATATTAATTGCGTTCCAATTGACGCACAGCTATTGTTTCACTAGTGTTTTGCCAATACCACAGTATACTTCGTATCAATAATAAAATCATAGTAAAACTGTTTTAGCTTATTTATTATGCTGAGGATTTTACCGAAAATATCCGTGATTAAATAGAAAGCGAAATTTGAATGAGACTTTTTTTCTTACATATGTGTACTTGTTTTTTAATACGTACTTTGTTAAGTAATTAAAGTAAAGTAAATTAATTTGACAAGTAAAAAGGGGCAACTCTAATGAATTGCCCCGTCACTCACGTTTACCATGGTAACTTGAATATTGCGCCGTCATATGTAAATGTTGCTTTATGGTAAATACAACCTTTTGACGTTAAGTAGACACGACGTAGCGGGAAAATTAGCTTTTAATGACTAGGGTGAACAGCCTCGTTGAGATTTGATAATTACTGCTTTTAATACGGTCTTTGACTCAATTTTTATTTTTATTCATATCAAAAAGTAACAAAAAACCAAACCGTAAAAAAATGATTATTTTAATTCTGTAAAAAATAAGCAAGTTGTGAGACTTTCAAATCCGGTAGAAGAGGAAACTATCAAGTAACCGAAAAAGGATGCACATACACCCGTGTGACGTCACTGCCATTAGGTTTCGCGGGTAAAAAAGAGATAGCAACTTGTCCCCACCACGCTCCCGCCCTTAAGTTTGGAGAACTAATTGCTGCCACATTTAATAACCAATTTACTTGCTGTTTACAAAAAAAGACTTCTTGTTGGTTTTATTTGTTGTTTGTTTAAAATATTGTTCAAAAACAAATTTAGTCTAATGGCCTATTATTGTAATAATCACAGAAATGGTCTGATATATCTTAATGCGAAAGTTTGTAAGGATGTGGCTTAACGTTCTGGCGAAAACGGTCAAACGAATTGAAATAAAATTTGAGTAAAAAATTGAATAAAATATCAAACTAAAGTAAAAAAAAAAGTTTATTATCTAGAAAAGTCTTACATAAAACATATATAAACATAATTTATAAAAATAAATATATATGGACATATTACACAGATTGGACTGGGCCTAAGGTAAGTTTGAAACTTGTGTTTTGGGATACTATCTCAACGATATTATATTTTATAATAAATATATATAGATAAACATCCAAGACCCAGGTCAATCTGAAAAAGATCATTTTCCATCTTGACCTGACCGGGGATCGGACCAGGGAACTCCAAGTGACAGCCTAGCATAAAGACCACTAGGCTACAGAGGTTTACGTGTAATAAACAAAAAAAAAGGCCCTTGGCCTTAAGTCCGCTATTTACATTTATTGTTATAAAGTTAAATAAATAAATAACATACAAAGCATAAAATACAAGTGCATTGGAGTGCAGATTGGAGGAGACTGGAGCCTGATGAAGGTAGGACCTGTATCACGATACTCCAGTGCTCGCTGCCTCTGGACAGTCACTTTACGTTGGATTTCCAATAATAACAGAATAAGCTAAACGAAAGTATGTTAAATTAAATAAATAAATAAATAAACATATATGGAGAAATAACACTGATTGAGCTAGCCACAAAGTAAGTTCGAGACTTGTGTTATGGGATACTAACTCAACGATACTATATTTTATAACAAATACATATATACATAAACATCCAAGACCCAGGACAATTTGAAAAAAGCCATTTTCCAACTTGCCCTGACTGGGGATCAAACCCGGGACCTCTGGGTGGCGGACTAGCATGGTGACCTCTACGCCACGGAGGTCGTCCAATCAAATAAACTAAATACATATGTAGAAAACTAATTAGATATCTTCATGTCTAATTTCATGTGTAAATCCAGGTTATGACCCAGGTTAACCCACAGAATACTTTTATCTAGTGTTGCATAACTATCAATAGTTCGACTATCGATAGTTGACCTCGATAAACAGTCACAATATGGGCAGGACTATCGATAGTATCGATACTATTATTTTTTGGTGTTGTTTAGAGGTAAATTTAGTTTTTTTTTCTTTTTATATATTTATATATATATTTATTTAAATTGCTGAATTTAAGTATTTTGTTAAAGTAAGCGAGTCCTGGTGACCCGTAATTACAGGTTCTTCGGAAACCTAGCATGGGCACCAGTCCTCCAAAAACATTTAAGTTAGTACCTTTGATATTAGTTGAATAAGTTTTTATTTCTTGTGTATTTTATATAAAATGTAATGTAATGTAATAGAGGAAAATAAAAACATTTTATTATTTTTATTTTTATTATTATTGAATTTAGATACAATCGATAGTTTTCAATTGATACTATCGATACTGTAACTACTTTTTGGACGAAAAACTGTCGATAGCTATCGATAGTTTCTAATACAAATAGTACCTTTACTATCGATACTACCAATAAAAAACTATCGTTACTATCGATAGTATCGAGACTATTGGATATCGATACTATCCATAGTCCTTGTTAAGTTGGCAATGCAAAAATATTAGTTTATTGTTTGTTTCTTTATTGTGGTAGCATATCCTGCAAGAAAAGGTAAGATGTAATCTCTGTCTCTCTCACTCGCTCGCCAAATACTGTAATGGCTGTCTTGTGGTGTTTTTAAGAAATAAAATTGTTCAATAATACTGTAGTGTTTCCTTTTACGTGGGGCGCACTATAAGTTTCCGGAATGAATATGAAAAAATACTATTAAAGGTACAAAATTAATTTATTGTTTTTCAAAATAATCTCCCTTGGCGTCTATGCACTTTTTCATTCGATGAAACCAGTTTTGAAAACTTTTGTGCCACTCCTCTGTGGTGACCTCTGAAACGTGTTTTTCATACTCCTCGACAGCCTCTTCTGGTGATGAAAATCGTTGACCGCGTAATTGGTTCTTAATTTTTGGGAACAGCAAAAAGTCACAAGGTCCAGGTCGGGACTGTATGCAGGATGACTCATGAGTTCTACATTTTTCGCCTTCAAAAAGTCGTTTGTCTGTCTGGCCGTGTGAGAACTAGCATTGTCGTGGTGCAGGATGATACGGCGTTTACGGTTATTTTTACGGAGTTCGTCAATAACTTCCGGCAAACAAATGGTCGTGTACCAGTCACTATTCACTGTACGACGATTCTCTAAAGCAACAGTAGCCACGTGTCCAGTTTTATTAAAAAAAGAAGCAATCATCCGCTTAGATGCACTTTTCACGCGCGCCACTTTGGTTGGTTTCGGCTCATCTTGAAAGACCCATACGCTCGATTGCTGCTTTGTTTTGGGATTGTAGCAGTAAATCCATGTTTCGTCACCTGTTACTATGTCCCACACCAAATTTGACGCACCTTCGTTGAATCTGGTAAGCATGGCACTGCACCAAGTGACGCAGTCCGTTTTTTGAGCCTCGGTCAAGTTGTGTGGGATCCACCGCGAGCACAGCTTTCTCACACCCAAATGTTTGTGTAGGATTAATTGTATTTGACTCATGCCTATTTCTAAGGATGCGCGAATTTCATGGTAGGTCACATGCCTGTCTGTTTCAATCATACGGCGCACAGCATCGATGTTTTTGTTGGTCACAGCGGTGGACGGCCGACCATCGCGAGATTCGTCACTGAGATTGATACGACCACGCTTGAATTCTGCAAACCAGCTATAAACAGTTGTCTTGCATGGTGCTTCATTGCCAAAAGCTGTTTCAAGCCGAGCGATGCTCTGTTGAGCTGTCAAATTACACTTAAAATCGTAGAAAATCATACTACGAAAATTTTCCCGAGTTAAATCCATGTTGATGCAGACACACAATTTTTTAAATGGCGCCACAAGGTAAAAACGAAAGACAGTCAGATGAAACAAACTGCATTCTACAGCCAAAGAGTTCTATTTTCAAATGTTGCAATAAATTTTTAAAGATTGTTTATGTAAGTGGCCAGTTCCGGAAACTTATAGTGCGCCCTATGTAATATCCAATAGTCCTATTGATATTGTTACTGTTTTTCAAGGCCACAATAGTATCGATAGACTATTGCTTGCAACACGACTTTTATGTGTGAAAAATATAATGTTCTCATATGACGGTTAAATAATAATTTTTGCCAACGCGGTTTTATTGTAGTTTAAAATTACCTCATTTACAAAACTTTAACATATTTACGTTTTATTGTTTACGTTTTATTGCCAACACTGGTGTCAGATTTTTTAGGCTGCCTAAAGGCATCTGACATAGCTTGACGACTGCCAAACAATGATGACAGCCGGGACCAACGGCTTTTACGTGCCTTCCGAAGCTCGGAGGAATTCGAGATTTTTTTTTATGCCACTTGTCACCCAACTGCGGACCACGCCCGGCGTCGCTTTACTTGCGAAAGCGCTAGCAATGCGCACTCCCGCCGGGCCACCGAGCGGTTACTCAAATGTGATTTTACTACAAACTGAATGTCAGAGATTGCACCAAATCGTCACTTATTTTTCTAAGTTCAAAGTTATTCAATTAGCTACTTAGCATTAACTTTTACAACTGCGGCCATTCCATTTGCTAAATGGTATCATTGTGTTCGTTAATTTTTATATTTATTTTAATTTGTGTTTTTATTTTTGTGTAGTTTGAAATTAGTCAACAAATTAAAAATTCAAATGTTTATTCAGTAATTAGACCTTTACAGGCACTTTTACACGTCAATAAGTATAATTTACATTACGTGTAGTTTATATTGAAATTTAATTTATTTTAAAAGAAAAGCTACCGATACCAGCGCTTCGTAACGACCACTGCTGAGAAGAAACGCCGAAAGAAATTTCAGAAATAATACAATATGTCCTTATTACCCGCCTGCGCAAGAAGGAGGTTTATGTTTGTATGTATGACGACCTTTGTGACCTAGATGTCATCATGCCAGGCTGCCACACTGGAGTTCCCGGGTTCGATCACCGGTCAGGTCAAGATGCAAAATTATATTTTTCAGATTGAACTTAGTCTTGGATGTTTATTTATATTACGTATTTGTTATAAAATATAGATTCGTTGAGTAAGAATCCTATAAGACAAGTCTCGAACTTACTTTGGAGCTAACTCAATCTGTGTGATTTGTCCGTATATATAAAAAAAAATGTATAATTGTTTGGCACGCTCTGCGGCCTGAACTGCTCGATAGGTTTAAGCTTAAGAGGTGTCGTTAGATTCGTCTTAATTCTGAATGACACTGGGTATATAAAAAGGCAGTCGGGTTTATGTTTCTTTTTTATGATGTCTCTTTGTTTTATATTTATTTTAACTTATACACATAAAGAAATGTAATTATAACAACAAGCAGATTTTACCATCACACAGAACACACATTACTCCAGTAATTCCAAAAGACAACAAACACTTTTGTCTATTCCCGACACGTCCCAATATCGTTGCGTGCGAAACACACAAACATAATTACAGTTCCCAGACAATCACACCGAATAAATCCAAAATATTACAATTCCGAAGCCAACAAAAGCGTAACCCAATTCCGGCATCTGGAAATAATTAAATGAGGCTCCTGGGACGCGGCTGCGAGTAATTACTGTGGGTTGTCACTTCCAAGTCCGCAAGTGGTCGATTCCACTTGGGAATGCGGTATTGACACCTGTGCTCTCATACCTGCGATGTGGAAGCTTATTACAAAGGTTAAGGATCAGGAATACTGGTATATTTAATGTTATATGAATTAAACTTCTTGAAATGAGTAATTAATTATTATAGGTTGTCACTTCCAAGTTCGCAAGTGATCGGTTCTGCTAGGGTATGCGGTATTGACACCTGTGCTTTCGTGCCTGGAATGTGAAGGCTTATTATAAAGGTTGAGGATCGAGATTACTGGTATATTTAATGCCACGTGAGTAAAAATTCTTTAATTAAAGCTCCAGGCACGCGGCTGCGAGTAATTACGGTGGGTTGTCACTTTCAAGTCCGCAGGTGGTCGGTTCTGCTTGGGAATGCGGTATTGACACCTGTGATTTCGTGCCTGCGATGTAGAAGCTTATTACAAAGGTTGAGAATCGAGATAACTGGTATACATAATGCCATATGAGTAAATAATTCCTTGGAAATACGCTCCAGAGACGCGGCTGCGAGTTATTACGGTGGGTTGTCACTTCCAAGTCCGCAAGTGGTCGGTTCCGCTTAGGAATGCGGTATTTACGTAGGTATTCTTATGATGTGGGGGTTTATTACCGAGGTTGAGAAACGAAATTACTGGCATATTATGTGTAATTATATCCTACCACACAGTCATCTGGGTAACAGTATTACCGAACGGGACATTACTGACATATTATATGTAATTCTATCTATCACATAGTCATCACACAGTAAAAGTATTACTAAATAGCTTTATTAGTAGAAATCAAGTGGAGTGCAACTAAATCTCTACCGCAGTCGCAAAACCAACCATGCGACTTCAGTCGATCGGTCGATACGATCGGTCTCTGGTCACTGTTGCCTTAAGACCAACTAGAATAAAATCGATATTGTTTTCATTACTGAATTACTATTTTTCACTGAGGGACTCCCCAAAACATAAAAAGTGAAGTTTTCCAACTCACCGCTCGCGTAAAATAATTTGGGCGTATGTTTGAAACCGTCGTGTCAGCGAAAACAATATTGTTTTATGCAGAAAACTTCGAAAATTTGTCTTTGGTTTTCTAAAAAATTTACGATGAATAAAAAAGGACTGTCTATCGGCATGGGTTCTCGATGAAAGGTTTCTTTGATCTACGCAACAATTGACAAAATTACGAGTGGTCAATACCACTCGTCGCAAATCCTTCGCTTACGATTAATTCAAAAATGCACCCGTTTGGAAACGCTCGTGTTTTCGTAACGTGACTAGTGATTTCAAAAATGCGTCCCCTGGATAGTTATACCTAAAGGAATCAAAGGGACTCCACCAGAATCTGTGGACTATACCGCATTCGGCAAACCAACTGTGAGACTTCAGGTGGTCGGTCGATAAAATCGGACCCTCGTCGCTGTCACCTTTATTGAGACTAGCGAGATTAAAAATTACTCTCTTTATCTTAAGAATACCTATCTTCGATGTTCTCAGTTCCGTTTCTTTTTGTATTATAGTTGATTTGATATGTATCTTTTTTACCATTAGTAGAGAAAAACTCCCGTTTGGTCATGATTGGATATTGGTCGATCTAGCTAGAATTACTTAAGAGTCCCCTAACCCTAGACAGAATTAGGCTTTCCCATGCAAACGAAGTCTAGCTTTTATTTTGAAACGGCATGTCAGATATTGGCGAAATTATGTAATTTCAAAGAAATTGCATGTATTCGGGCATATAACTAGTTTTCACAGTCAAAATATAAACTTTCACGAGAATATTGGATCATATCATATTTAACCTTCTGTATGGAAAACTTCTACACGCTCATATTTTCTTTCAAGCAATTTCTTTAAAAATACATAATGCTGCCGAAAGCTCACATGTCATTTCAGAATAAAAAATAGACGTTTGTATGGAAAAGTCCAGGGTAAGGGTATTCAATGAGCTTAGAATCTGGGTTGGTCGCAGCAAAAATAGGTATTTTTGCTGCGACCAAGGTGCGAATAAGGTGGTGTTGCATCAGGTAATAACAGGCCTGTTAATGTGGTATCCAGATAGTTGTCTATACTATTGTCATGATCAGGGTTCCCCAAGACTTGCATGCTAGAAGACCTTAGCACAGACAATAAAGTACGGATTTCCCAGCAAGCAAAGGTACAAAATACAAAAATGACTGTCAATACTAAGTTAGTGCATATCAACGCGCTGTTAATAATTTTTTCTGATGTTTTAAAAAGTAGTTAATGACTGTCGATACAAGAAAAAGATCCCACCAAAAAAGACATTGATGGAGTGATGGCCGGTGGAGTAAGGCACTAACTAACAGAATGGTGGCCTAGGACGGGTAAAAGAAGCGTCGGATGTCCTGTAATGAGATGGGTTGACGATATAGTCAAGGTCGCGGGTCGCACCTGGATTGAAGCAGCACAGGACCGAGAGTGGTGGCGTCGACGAAGGGAGGCCTCTGCTCAGCAGTGGGCGGAAGTAGGGCTGACATGATTATGATGATGATGAAAAAGACATTATTGCTTGTACTGTAAAAAAAACGATTTACATACTATATAATAATCTTTCTTTCTTTCTTTCTTTCTTTCTTTATATAATTCGAATTACTTTGTGCGTTTCCGTTGGTGGTGGTTGGTGCTAACATTAGTGGGTGGGCGCCGGCCGGCAATAGTTTGCATGAACTAACTGGTAGCGGAATTGCAAAAAAGTAATTCACATCATATATTATGTAACTTTGACTTCCGCAAAGTAACACCTGAACCTATTAACTATCTTAAACGATTTAACCTACTCATAAGTACTAATAACTCACATCATAGCGTATAGTGTTTTCCATAAATCCTAGTCATAAATTTCTCTACAAACCTATTCAAAATATGTTTTTATTTTGCAAAAGTAACGCAAACCTAGACACTTATGGATTTATGACCAGAAATTAATTCACTTGGCGTTAATTTTGTGCCAATAAATAAATAAATTAAGTTCGTTCGAGAGTAAGTTCGAGACTTGTGTTATGGGATACTAACTCAACGATACTATATTATATAATATATACATATATAGATTAACGTCCAAGATCCAGAAAAAAATTGAAAAATGTTATTTTCAAGTTGCCCTGACCAGGGATCGAACCCGAAACCTCTCCAATAACTCCTTGAGTAGCGAACCAGATTGTATGTTTTTTATTCTATTCAGTAGTAGTGCTGCTATTTATGATTTCCACAAATTATAAAAGTAAATTCTAAACAATGTGTACTCTCTTTTCCCCTTTATCTCGGTAAGTGCAAGTTTGAAAGAGCGAAGTGCTAAACAGCTGACACTGAGAGACAGTCCGAGACACTCGACACAAGTGTCGGGGAGTGGACACAGGAACAATGACACTCGAGAACAATAGGTGGGTTGGAACGAACCCGCTATGGGACCTGATTGTTGTTTACGTTTTTAAAGCCTCGAGCGAAGTGATAGGTTTTTTTTTTTAATATGTATTCTAATTTTATATACAAAGATGTTAAGGAGTTTGACTATGGAAAGAGAATAGAATTCTTTATATGAAATCATAGGAAACATCGCACACCTGATCGCGTCAAATCGTCCGAATCTGGAAGAAACACAGATATCCTAGACAAATTCAGATGACGTCTTTAAATTTGGCACGGGTGATGCGATCGAATCGCCTACATTTCGACAATGACAAGTATATGCGTAAGCGCAACAAGAGTGATGCGATCGAGTTACTACTTCGATTTATTTTAAATGTTACAAAAATGAGTGATTCTAACATAAATACTTAATAAAACCCTGACAATAAAAATCTTGTCAAGATTCATCACAATTCACATGTAATTTCAACAGTGCGACACGTGTAAAAGAAATGGAAACGATTCTGTCGGCGGGGTCGTTTCTTTCGGTGCAGAGAGGCGAGATCTTATAAACTTCGATCGATTCGACGCGTCCGGCCCGGATAAATGTGCGTTCACCTTTATTACACCCTTCTTATTGCGACGGGAAAAATAAACAAAATTTCAAATGTACTATTCATTTTCATCAAAACCCTCATTTCAAAAAAGAGTTTGTAACATTTAAGTTTTGTGGTTGGACTTTTTTTTAAGACCAGATACTAACGACAACATTTTACAACAATTTAAGTTCATGCTTTTTTACATAGTTTAAGAAAATAGATAAAAAATATCTGCTAATTTGCTTGAACCTACTCGTAACTTGACTTTCCCACAGCCAGTGCTAAAGGAATTAAACAACGCTTAACGTCAAACTCAAACCTGATTCCCTTAACTAACGCCGGAGATGTCTCACGATCATTTTAATTCTCAACCTGACTGACAGTACCGACAGAATGCGACACTTGCCGTTTAACCTACAAGCTAATTTCAACTCTACAATGTAGAATTTAAAGGTTGAATTTGAGGTTTAGCCGAATATCTGTGGGTACTCCCGTACGTAACTTATTAGAACGCTAGAGGTATTTATAAAGCTGATGCTCCATTGAGGTAGGACGAAGTTTTTTTTAAATATATATGAACAAATTGAGCTAGCTTTAAGGTAACTCCGAGATTTGTGGTATGGGATACTTACTCAACAATACTATATTTTATAATATATACATATAGAGATAAACATCCAAGACCCAGGTCAATCTGAAAAAGATCATTTTCCATCTTGATCTGACTCGGGATCGAACCCGGGACCTCCGGTGTGACAGCGTGGCATGCTGACCACTAGGCCACAGAGGTCGTCCACAATTACGGAAACATCTAACACTTTTTTATTAATTATAATAAATTGAACAAAAAATAATCGCATTTGCATACGCTCCCCCAACTGAGCTATTGACGAGTTATTCAAATTCGTGAAATTACCTTTCACTTCAATTCGTGACGGAAAAATCTTACACTTTTTTTTCGCCTAGCCCCAGTCCGAAAAGAAACTTCGTTCCAATACTAAAGTGAGACAACATAATAACTATTTAACACGGTTTTGGTCACGTATTCGTCGCCCTAATGATGATCATCTACTAAACTGATCGAAACTAGTCGGCCTTTTCCGACTACACTACGTATAGAAAACTATGTAAAATAGTTTAAGGGGCTACCTGAATTTTCCGGGGTCCAGTGCAGCCCCCATTTAAAATAAATCATTTGAAAGGAAAAAGAGATACCATTTAAAATTTTGTCTTGACCAGGCTCTAGATAACCGAACGAACCAACGAAATTTTAAATGATGTCTCCGTTTCCTATCAAATTATTTATTTCAAATGGGGGCAGGACTGGACCCCAGAAAATTCAGGTATCCCCAGTCAATGTTCATCTAAAAGTGGCGTAGTAAAATCGGACTAATAACGATGTAACACCAACCTAACGGTTGTTAAAGTTGAAGAATCTCAGAATTCAGGCGGTTAGAGTGCTCGTTCGGAATTCAGAATTATTATAACGGAAAGTAATTACCACGAGGTTACGCAAACTTGGGCGCTCACGACGGATCTCTGTTGACTGGTTTCAGTTTTAGAGAAATACAAATACCTTGATTTTAATGTAGGTGTTTCATTTGTTGAGATATCCTGTATGTTCTTTCTATATACTTCATTTTTTCTATAGCGATGTTGCCTGGAAGAAATTACTTAGCGATAAGACCGCATTTTGCGCAATTCAGTATGTATATTAAATATATCATACCAGAAGCTCGGTGGCCTGGAGAAATTGCGCATTACTAGCGCTTTCGTAAGTAAAGCGACACAGTGCATGGTCCGCACTGAGATGGGTAACCACGAGTGGCATACAATTTTATTGAGCTCCACCATGCTTTGGAAGGCACGCATATGCACAGAAATGATTCTATCAATAATTCCTAATTGTGTTCTGTATTTATTTTTATATGCTGTAAAGGGTATAATATTGTATTGTGCATCATATTTGAATTAAAATTTCAAAATTATATGTAATTCGAGCACTTCGGGGCTTCAAAAAACGATCTCGATGACTGACATTAAGTTATATCAGATGTCTTTAGACAGCTTAAAAATTTGACGCCAGTGTTAGTCCCCTACAAAATTGAATAAAAACAATATAAGTAATATGCATGAAAAAAAAAAGTGTTATCTAACCAGTTTATCCATAAATATTTAAAAGTAAAGTACTAACAGTGAAAACAGAATATTGGTTGAAAAACGAACGAGATATAACGATTTTACGAAAATATGTCTATCTCACTCGCAAAAACGCTATTTTCTATGGCAAATGTATAGATGATGTGGACTTTGACGTCACCAGTCCATATCGGACTTCTATTTCTAAATGAAACTTTAAAGTATCACATGTTCGTTGCAGATTATGATATTTTATGAATTCTTATATATTTGTTTCCTGTGATAAATAAGGATTTTATTAAGCAAACTAGCTTTTGCCCGCGGCTTCGCTCGCGTAGGGGTGTAATTTATCAAAATCCTTTCTTAGGGGATGCCTACGTCATAGTAGCTTTGTGCATGCAAAGTCTCAGCCCGATCGGTTTAAAATTGACAAAGTTTCATACAAACTTTCATCCCCCATTTTATCCCCTAGGCCTAGGGGGTAGAATTGATCAAAATCCTTTCTTAGCAGATGCCTACGTCATAACATCTACCTGCATGCCAAGTTTCAGCTCGATCCGTCCAGTGGTTTGGGCTGTGCGTTGATAGATCACTATGTCAGTCAGTCAGTCACCTTTGAGTTATATATATTTAGATATAAAAAAAATACGTGCATATTTCCTAATGTCGGTATGAAAGTAGGTATCTGTTACAACTGCCATTATTAGATCACCGTTAAAATGAATTTTGTCATCGAAAGCATCTAGCACCCAAGTTAGATACTCAAATACTCAGATACTCATTTATTCATAAAGCCATAAATTCCCTTACGCTATAAAAGCATTTATCTGAACGCCATTTTGTCAATTTATTTTTGAATGAAGTCTTCATTTAATTTTGTTAGCTAGTTTATCATACATTACAATACTCATGTAAATGACTATTTATCATCGTCTGATCGCAATTCTTGTAAATAGATGACAGCAAATTTTAATTGTATTGTTTAAATATATAATATTATAATGTATACCTAGCTAAAGAGTAAATCTGTATTGTAACTGTAACATAGCCCATCAGGCTGGGTAGGGACTAATACTGAACTGGGTTTCTTTCGGCGTAATCTTCCCAGCAGTGGTCGTTCTGAAACGCTAGTAGTTTTTAGCTTTTGCACTAAAATAATATTTTAAAAATATGACCTTCAATAATAGATAAATTTATCCTACATTGAATAATTTTTTTGACTTTGACTTTGACTTTGACTTTGACTTTGACTTTGACTTTGACTTTGACTTTGACTTTGACTTTGACTCATATTTATAAGAATTTCTTTTGTAAACCGTTTTAAGACAAGTTCACATCAACTTGTGCTTTTTCTTCTTTTCATTCAATCAAATCAATTTTAATTGATTTAAGAATGAATGTATCCATATTTATTTCATTCCTTGTTTACCTTATTGGTAACATTTACCTCATGGGGACACCTAAACTAAAGAGGCTAAAATAGATTTAGATACTTTATTATAGCTGTTCTTACTATTGTATCTGCTTTTTGTGTAGAATTTTGTTTCAGTAATTAGTGGTCGATCACCTCATTCAATTTTGTATAACTTAAATATAAATCAGGTTAATGTCGTTGGTGTTTCTTTTAGTAATATTTAAGATTTTGTATTCTATTACGAAATTTGTAAAGTTACACTGTTTGTTAACCCGATATAAAATAATTTTAAAAAAGCTTTTCTTTGTTTTAGTGCAAAAATTATATTATATATTTCTTTTTATTGGAAGGACGTCCTAGCAAAATGATTTGTATCTACAACGCAATCCCCTCTGCCAGATAAAGCCGTAGCATCTACGCTTTGTGAGCGAGCTTTGAGCGCGCCCCAGTTGCGAGCTTTTTCAAAACGCTTTGTTCACAAATAGGTATCGCATTATCATCTATACTGCGGCGCGGCGGCGGCAACTTTTCTATTACAGTCTGGATGGTAGCTTAGAAATCCAACCAGGTTGACTTTTTCTGTTTCAAAAGTACCTCCTTTATACAATATGTAACAATAACCTTGTCCAATCCTTGTAGGAGCAACTCAGACCGTTAATATGAACAACTTTTCCTAAGGGACCGATGCTTGAAACTAGAAAAAAATCGACTTTTTTATACAAAAGGCAATTTTTAAGAAAATGTCAATTTTTTCTTCGAGTTTCAAGCATTGGTTCCCATAAAGAGTCGTTCATATTGGAGGTCTGAATTGCTCCTACAAGGATCGGACAGGGTTTTTGTTACATGTTGTATAAGGTCTAACAAAATAGACCGAAACTATTTGAAGGGTGAATTCAGTCTGTTATAGTGTACAACTTTCCCCAAGAAACATATTATGTCGAATTGTTAAAATTGATATTGGGCTTTCCATACAAACTCGAATCATCTGATAGATCAACTTGTATAAGAAGCCATAAATTACTTTTCCTATTTCGATACATGTTCCTTGAGGAAAGTTGTACTGCATCAGGGACTAAATATGCCCATATATAGTTACAGTATATATTTTTTGGACATTATACATCGTCATCATAATTAAGATTTTGATATAAAAACATTACTAAATAATGAGTTTCGGTTGAGACAATGGATCCGTGGGGCCCAGAAGGGAGAACCCTAGTGACTGAGATTTCAGCGCGCCTCCGGGAGGTTACGGGTGATCCAAGGGTTGGCAGTTACTTCGCCCAAAGAATTTCTATTGCAGTGCAGAGAGGCAATACTGCTAGCTTACTGGGCACCGTGCCTTGCGGCGACGCGTTGGTATCTCTATTTGATTTGTAATTTTTGTATATTTTTTTAATAACTATTGTATCTGAATGTATTTTTATAATGAAATAAATTATTTTAGAATTAATAATCGGATTTTCAGAAACACGATGGGTCGTTATTATGAATCCACTATTTTCAAACAAAACAAATAGATACTTTTTTGTAACGTCAAACCAAACATTTTGTAGGATTTGTAAAAAATACCGGACTTTGACGTCATAGAATAAAATAGCGCTCTCGATAAATTTTCAGACCTACGTCATTCATAAAATCTATCTTGTTAGCACAAAAAAAACTCAAGTAAACAATAGAATATTCATGTATTAAAAAGTTGTAGGTATATTTAGTAATTTTACTCGCACGCATACAAAACAGCTATTTTGAATATATCAACTGAAAGTCATCAAGAACATTGAAACATTTTTATTGAATTTGTCACACACAGTAATAATATTCATAATTTTATGCGCTTCGTTAAAATTTATACAACTTGCGAATTCAGTAACATGTTTTTCTATTTCATGTTAATAATATGTAAATTTAGTTCTAACAATTCACGATACCACAGTTTAGCGAAATACCATGCAGTTGTGAACTTGTATGACGGTCTTGCCATGTTTGGCGGTGCCTCTTTAGTACTTAAGAGTATACATATCATCATATTATGTATACCTATTCATAATAATAATATTTTTAATAAATTGCCAAAGTGAACGTAACCGTAATCGGGGGGAGGGGTGAGCTTATCTCTACCAAGGATTAAATTCATGGATCACTAAATCTATTTCTTACTATTGGGCAGACGTGAAATAAATATAACAAATACATGGATAGATAAACACCCAAGACCCAGGACAATTTGAAAAAGGCCTTTTTCTAACTTGTCCTGACCGGGGATCGAACCCGGAACCTTTGGGTGGCGGATTAGCATGGTGATCACTACGCCACGAAGGTCGTATGTATTTCGTACTTAAATAACTATGCAAAAGTACAGTTTTCTAGTACTAACAGTACACGAGCTAAGCCACAAATAAACAAACAATCAAATCTTTTAAGGACATACCGAAAAATATATAAAAAAATTAATAAGGTTTACATTAGTTAGTAGAAAAAATAAAATAGTTTCGTTTCTAAATATTTATATGCAAAAAGGACAATATCGAATGATATAAAAGGGTACAGCTACTAAGCAAGCTAACTTGACCTCTGGAGACAAGACAAATGACACGAAGGGAGAATGAAACAGGCCAGCGCACAAATCTCTTGGTGAATAAACCACTTGAGATAACGCCCGATACATTTTCTCAAGTCGTCTCAGTAATATTTTTATAGATTCGTATCGCGTTTTGGAATAACTTCTGTAAATAGAGGTATGGCTTTGAATAACAATTAATTACATTTTTTGGTGCTTTTATTATTTTTATATCTAAAAGGTCTCAATTTTCTTTTGTGTTTATTTAAATTGAGTGTTTTCACAAACTATTCCAATTCGCTTTTATTTTTCTCAAATTGATTTTGGCAATAGATTTTTCTTTTTTAAGAATTGTAGACAGAGACATAAAGAAATTTGATAGATGTGTTGTTCTAGTACTTTGCAAGTAACATGATCCGCCGTTGGATGGGTGACCACAAGGGGCATAAAAAAAATCGACCTCTTCCGTACTTCGGAAATTACGTTAAGCCCAAAGAGGAAAAACAAATTATTGGTCAAGCCGTTGTTCCCAGCTGTCATTATTGTATGGTAGTCATCAAATTATGCCAAATGTCTTTAGGTAAATTGAAAATCTGACACTCAATAGTGTTGGACACATACACAGAATAGAAAAACAAAAAAAAAAATATTATTACTATACGGCTCTGGATACTTAGAACAAAATTGTAATACTACCTATTTCAAAATAACACGAACCGTCACAGCGACAGTAAAGTGTCACTCAAAATGAAAATCAAATCCCTGTTAATCCGATACATGTAATCTGCAAATGATGCCGATTCATCAACGCATTCAATTATCGAGCTCAAACCAAACTTTTTGTTACGTTACTAAAGCCGAAAATCCTATGCACGGTCGAAATTTACCACAAATTGGGAAATAGACTTTATGCGCGGGTTGTAAGGTGGATATTTGCAAGGCATATTTTCAGGTTATATCCGTATGAATAGGTGGCAGGTTGTGTGATCGCTGCCCACTGCGATGTGTGGAGAGGCGCGGTAATTGACAGTGCCCGCATTTACGTCAATGGACGGCGATCGCGTCAAATTTGCGATGACGCCGAGCTGTTTGCGTTGCGCTTGACGTGACGGGTTTGCAGCGAGTGCGCTCAATTAGGTTTAGATGCAGTTTGTTTACTGCCTTCATTTGCTTCGTCTTTATAAAACTATGTATCGTAACGTATGTATAACAATATTGTTTTTCGCTTACGCGATTTGACAGATACGGCTAAATGGTATGTAACGCGAGCGGTGAGTTGGAAAACTACACGTTTTGTGTCTCGGTGAGTTCCTAAATGAAAAAACGAAAAAACTCGGATCGCTCCGCGTCCGATTGTAATTGTAACGCTAAAAGCGTGCGCGTGCAATGCCTAGTTCGTGCAAGACGTCCAAGAGAATTGTGATACATAGCAGCAAAGTGGACGGCAAATTCTTTCAATGCATACTACATTACATGTTACGCTACAGCAGTCTGTACGCGCCTTTGCGTCTGAAGTTACGTAAGGCAAGACAAGTTTGCCATATAAAGGAACTTTATAATAAAACAATATTTGGTTAAATATAGGCAGATTGACTGGTAAATGGACGTGAGATATTGAAAGGGCGCACTCAGCACTCGGTTCGCTTTCAAAATATATTAAAAAATTAGGTGCCTTAAGTTGACCAAATTATCTAATAGAAATAAGAAGTTTGGACATTCGCGCTAGGAGCGACTGTACTAGAGCCGAGTTAGGTAAGGTAATTATGAAGCGCAAAACGAGTATCTTATCTGTGCTATAAAAAGCATACAGACTAGAGACGAGTAAAAAAAAATAATAAAGACTAAATCTATATAATTTAAGAGCTATGGTTTTGTCGGAAGAGTATGATTTTTTTTTCCATTTGTCTCTCTCGGCCACCAGCCGTTTTACTTCGCTGTGCGACACGACGTTCACCTTCTCCTTTCTTTGCTTCATGTAGCTATGCCTCGGTCTTTCTCGTCCTCTTTTCCCTTTTATCTTCCCTTCGATGATGTTTTATAGGAAGTCGTCGTGTCGCATCAAATAATACAGTAATAAGGTATAATTAGTATACTTTAAATATTTTTTATGTGACTTCTGGCTTAAAAATAGTGATGTTTTGCTATGGCTAGCCGCATTGCTTATTGATATGGTTAAAATTCTCAAACATTCCCTCGATCGGCTTTTAAGAGTTGCTCAGAAAAAAATCAAATGGTATATTTCCTTTTTCCCACGCCAGCATGGAAGCAAGTTTATTAATGATTTAATAAAATTTAAATCAATCACTTATTATATTTATTTAATCATTTTATTTTTACAGGTTGACTAGTAAATCACGTGTCATACTTAAGAATATAGTAAATCATGATTACACGTAACGACTAAAAATAAATCAGCAAAATACTTATTTATTTAGAAGAAAAATTAAATCAAGTTAGTGCGTAAAGGCTCGGATTGCTTGGAAACCGCGCGCTCGCTAGTACTCGTTATGTGCTCGATACTTACCTTACCTAGCTTGGTTCCAAAGTGGTAAATATGTGTCCTACCCCCTGTATCTTCTAAAATAAGAGAATGATAAAACTAAAAAAAATATATGATGTATATTGCCATGCAAACTTCCACCGAAAATTAGTTTAAACGAGATCTAGTTAGTAGTTTTTTTATACGTTTATTAATACATCGATCAAAGTTACAAATAATTACAAGAACTTTTATATTATGTTGCTTGCTGCTACGGAACCCTTCATAGGCGAGTCCAACTCGCACTTGGCCGTTTTTTAATATATTTGAAAAGCGAACCGAGTGCTGAGTGCGCCCTTTTAATATCTAACGTCCATTTACCAGTCAACCTGTACATATTTAACCAAATATTGTTTTATTATAAAGTTCCTTTGTATGACAAACTTGTCTTGCCTTACGTAACTTCAGACGCAAAGGCGCGTACAGACTGCTATAACGTAACATGTAATGTAGCATGCATTGAAAGAATTTGCCGTCCACTTTGCTGCTATGTGTCTTGCAATTCTCTTAGTTTGGACGTCTTGCACGAACTGTCCACTGCACGCGCACGCTTTTAGCGTTACAATTACAATTAGGGCGCGGAGCGATCCGAGTTTTTTCGTTTTTTCATTTAGGAACTCATCGAGACACAAAACGTGTAGTTTTCCAACTCACCGTAAAATACCATTTGACCGTATCTGTCAAATCGCGTAAGCGAAAAACAATATTGTTTTCATGCAAAAATGGTTTTCTAAAATTTTCATCATAAACTAAAAAGTAGCGTTAGGAACGGATTCTCCATGAAAGGTTTCTTTGACATATCTACGCTACAAATGTCAAAATTACGAGTAGTCAAGGCCACTCGTTGCGAATCCTTATCAAACGATCGCGCAATCCATTCATAATGAAACAAGTGTCCACAATCCACCGCACCGGTAGAATGGAAGAGATCGCTCTAAGCGGTTAGACCACCTATTGTACCTATACAATATGTAACAAAAACCCTGTCCGATTCTTGTAGGAGCAACTAAGACCGTTACTATGAAAAACTTTTCCTATGGGACCAATGCTTGAAACTCAAAAATTCGTAATTTTCATACAAAATTGTTCGGCCGGCCCGGCAATTTGTATGAAAATGACGATTTTTTCTCCGAGTTTCAAGCATTGATCCCATAGGAAAAGTTGTTCATATTGACGGCCTGAGTTGCTCCTACAAGGATCGGACAGGGTTTTTGTTACATATTGTATATATTTTCAATTGTAAAACTTCCTTATTACCTATTTTTTTTGTATTGGTGCATTAAAGAGTTTTACATTCATTCGTTCATTCATTCAAGTGATTTCAAAAATGCGTCCCTAGGTTCGTAGTGAGTGCGTGAACAGAGAGCGCTACGCGTCCAAGCTTGCAGCGGACATACAATGAAAGTCAGAATGTTACATATCATGTTACGTTACAGCAGTATATACGTGCCTTAAGGCGCTACACACACATATCACATACAGCACAAAGTAGCATCACTAAGCCCCGTATCATCTGTCAACGTATTTGTCGCCCCCCACTTGCTCGTGTCGGCGGAATACCATTCATCTTTTCTTTCCCCTAGCGTCTGTCATTATTTACCCACCTAATCACAATTTTGTTTTTGGGTGTTATGACTATTTCTACTTGACAAGAGAAGAGGCGTGGTTCATGGAAAAACGTCTTTATGAACATACAGTTATTCTTTTTTTAAATTCTTACTGTATTACTATGTCTCCATCACCACATTTTTTTTTGGAAATATATCCGACGTACAGACTCATATTTTTTTACTGTATAATATGTATTGATTGCTTTCGATGTAACCTTATTTTTTCTTACATAGCCCTACTCAAAATAACAGTGTTTTACTCGTAGTTATATTTTGCAAGCTTTTATCTAGTTTCACCTGTCCCGTTGTCCCTCTGTCTGTTTATCTGTCTCTCCGTCTCTCTGTAAACTCCCGATTGACTCCCGGTTTTCAATTGAGCTGAAACTTTGCACGTTTACGTATATCTCGTGACAATCCAATATTATGATGGCATGGAGCTGATCTGATGATGGAGTTGGGAGGTGGTCTTGGCATCTGTGTTAAAACAACATAACCCCACCAAGTTTATGCTTGATTAATGCGTTTTGGGGAGCACTTTAATATTTTTAGGTCATTGGTACATTTGAAAGCTCGTTAAAAAAGAATATTGTATTAAATAATTACTTGTTAAAATAAATACAGGTACTACTTTTAATATAATAGTAGCTTTTTGAAAATTTTGAAAATCTATTCCTGTCTGTGAAAGTCAATCGAAGGGATGGTTGAAAATGCAAATCGGGTTAATAAGCCATGCGACTAATAACCAATCATTATCATGATTATTTTTTCCACATTCTCGTACGCAAGACCCAAAGTGGCCTTTGGGTATTTTAGCTTTGGTCTGAGTGATGCGTATATAGGGTTATTTTTTAAAGACCAGCAAAAAATTATGAGCAAGTTCATGATACTAAACTATTTTCTGGAATAAAATATATTAAAATCGATAAAAAGATTTCGTCCTCCCATAAACATCTATTTGGCTGAGCGTTGATTTGAATGGGAAGCCGATTCTATCCGATAATTGTGTTTCTGGAAAGAAGGAACTTGGTTAAAAACTGTTGCTGATGTTTAAAGATTACTCTGTATTACAAGAATAGACAGTTAGACTTGGGCTTTGGAATTAAACAGAGCGACGGAACACTTGTGGCGGAACAGTTGTGGTAGAGCCACGCTACCGGCAAAACTGTTTTGCTAGTAGCATGAATGGGCCGGCTCATCCGGGGAAGTACCACACTCTCACAGAAAACCGACGTCTGAGTAGTAGCGTCACCGCTTCTATGCTTCGTTCGGTGAGTGAGAGAGCCGGAGGCCCCCCTCCCTAACCCTTCCCCCTCCCCCTACATCGTCCCTTCCTGAAAGGCCGGCAACGCTTCTGTTACACCCCTGGTGTTGCAGTTGTCCATGGGCAGCGGTAATCACTTACCATCAGGTGACCCGCTTGTTCACTTGCCGCCCGACATAAAAAAAGCACGTCCTGAAGCATTCCGTCGTTCTCTCTCGCTCTAGCGCATGACAGTTCTGAACGACAGAAAAGGAAAGCAGCATAGAAAAGTGCTTTTTCTTGCTGCTAGATGTTGCCCATACCAACTGTATTTATATTTCATTCATAGTTTTTTTTTTTTCACGTTAATGAACTTTCAATTCATCTAAATTGAATTAAGTTGAATATCACACTTCTAAATAGTGGTAGTAGTGAAGAATAACGCATGCTTCAAATGCGTGTGTACTATGTGATAAGAAATTTCGTTAGGGTAATTCGAGGCCACGGTATCACAATTGGAAGTGCACTCACGGCGTTTACGTGAGGGACGCGGGTTCGAATCCCACTCGTGGCAAAATTTTTCATTACATGTTTTAATTTGGATGTATTTAATTCCTTTTACGCCCGCTAATCACACTAATAGTGGCCTTTGGATTTTGCATAGGAATGAAAACTTAATAGCATGTCTGTAGTACATAAACTGCCAATTAAAGTATCACAAAAATATGAACACGTCCCATTATACTGCAAGAGCTTAATGAGTGACAATCGCTAGCGCTGGATGCGCTGGACTCCCGCCAACTTTTAATGAAGTGCCGTAAATTTTACACGTAATGAAATAACTAACAGGAGAGTAACGGCTGCCGTGTTTCACTTTAAGCTATGAGGGTGGTAGCAGGGAACGAGCGGAAGCGAGAGCTATCTAAGGTCTGCAGACTTCTGGTAATGCGAGAGATTTCTATAAGGCATGGCTCGATTCGATTTGTCACTTTTTAGGGTTCCGAACTCAAAGGGCCAAAATGGAACCCTATTACTAAAACTTCGTTGTCTGTCCTTCTATCTGTTACCAAGCTGTATCTCAAGAAACACGATAGCTAGACAGTTGATTTTGGTGGTTAGCCCTTAAACAGGAGTCCCTGTATGCTGTTTATCGACATTATCGACTCAGTTATCGACCACTGAAAATGAGCCAATATTGATAAAAATACAAAACAAGACAAATGTATACAGTGGGGTCATATTCGCAATCGGTGCCATTGCTGCCACAAATTAAACACTACAGTGTATATATTTTTACAGTGTATATTTTCATAAAATACTTTAAGGGGGAGGACTACATGTATCCATAATACGGGTTCATTACGCCACTTCGAAGCACGTTACATCTTTTGACACTACTAACTATGACGGTTCATCGCCTACTTATTTATGCTAGTCTTCTATTAACCAAATTACATACGCCAGTGGTTCATTTCAACTAAAGTCATCAACGCCGTTTTATCTACTTAACCGTGGGAAGCCTAGGAGTGCCAATAGTTTATAAGAATCAATGTAGTAATAAACAATTTATATAAAGATTCAAATGTTTATTCAGTGATTAGACCTTTACAGGCACTTTTACACGTCAATAAGTATAATATACATTACGTGTAGTTTATACTGAAATTTAATTTATTTAAAAGAAAAGCTACCACCGACCACTGCTGAGAAGAAACGCCGAAGAAACTCATTTTCACAGTATTGGTCGCCTACTCGCCAAAAGGGCTTTGTCATATTATTATTATGTTAATTCATTGACACTTACTTGCTTAACCACGTCTTCTTCTTGGTTCAAATTAAAATCTGGTTCTTCCAGTACGTTGCTACCCGCTATCTCTTATCATCGTAACTACTCCCTAACAGTGAGCGGCTCGAACGGCCTAAATGCTAGTTGTTTGGATAAACGTGCCGCCAGTTTTGATGACTGCGACAGTTAGCCCAAATTGGATAATTTTACAATTTGCTGACAGTTTCTGGTGATACAACTGCTAAATAAAACTTTTGTCGCTTTCAGTGTTGAACTCCGGTTTTTTTTTTCGGCAGTTATCTGAACAATGGCTAGCTTTTGAATTGACCGAGCGAGCGAAGTGTTTCTATTTCGAGATTGGCCAAAAATGCTTTTGTCAGACTGTCAGTTTGTTTGTCCGGCTGTTCTCGTCTACAAATCACACGAGAAGGTTAAAAATATTAAAAAAAATATCAATTCAAGTTTTTTAAAATTGCGGAAATGTGGGAGTTAAAAATAAAATAATTCAGCCATTTCAAATTGTCATAATTCTTTTTTGTTACTTTTTAATTGAACAACTTTTTAAGGTCTACAATTCACAGAGCCACTAGTTAAGGGGCTACCTGAATTTTTCGGGGTCCAATGATGCCCCCATTTGAAAGGAAACGGAGACATCATTTAAAATGTTGTCTTGACCAGGCTATAGATAACCCTATAAATTATTTTATGAACTACTGATTACAGTTTAAGGTAAGAACGTGAAGCTTTTCTACGCACCTAAGACAAATGTGCGTGCGGGGGCAGCACTGGACACCGGAAAATACAGGTATTCACTTAAGTAAAATTGCTGTAATAGTAAATAAATGAAATTATAAACTCTCATGTTTGCCAAAGAAAATTTATTGCAAGACAAGCAGAGGCATTCTCCTATTTTCAAAACGATAAATCCGGCAGTTTCCAAAAGTCAAAACAAATACTTTTTTTATGAAGTTAAAATAAAATAACAAAAAAAATATAGGATTCTTATGAAATAACAAACCAAGAGTGTCCGCTTCTTGGAGTGAAACAGCTCTTGATATATAGGTTTTCCTGCATGAATAAATCTAAAATCACAATAACATGAAAATAGTCAAAAACAACTTTTAGCTTATTTTTATCACTACTGCTTTTGTCTGTCTGTCTGGCTGTTCCCGCCTACAGGCCGCATTTCTCAACCGATTCTCAAAAAAATTTTGTGAGAAGGTTCGAAAATGATGTACAATATCTTGTCAATTCAGTTTTTCGAAAATTTTTAAAAATGGCGGATATATGAGGGTTGAATACGTTATAAATATCATATTTCCCATTTTAAAAACGCCATAAATATTTTTTTTATAACCCTTATTAAGACGCAACTTTCTTGCCTGAACAACTTTTTTATCCGTTAAACTTCTACAGGTTAAAGGTGACTCGCGAGGTCTACAGCTCATAAAGCCACTAGTATAATAGTGCATCTATGTTAGCTTTGTATTATTGTTATTGAGAAAAAGTATCCTCACAATGGAATTGATTGCTGCTGAAAACCCCATCTTATGTGTTTTACCATTACAAAAACAAAAACGGTGTGTTTTTCAGCAGTCAAAGCGTGCTATATCCTGCATACCCTTCAATACCTATTTTGCATACAAATCGTTCTAACTCACACCATGTGACGTCATTAACCTTCCCAGAAACATATCATGAATACCAATAACAGAATACGTGAAGATAATACGAATACAAGCGTACAGTCATAAATCAAAGAAATCCATCCATCTTCGGAGCATAGCCCTTATCGACGCCCAGACAGTGTATCATTTATAACGGAATATTTCGAAGGAAATCGTACCTAGGCTCACACATTGTTCTATTGTCTCGACACAATCCTATTCGAAAGACTATCACTAACACTTAAATCTATAAATGTGTTCTTAAGATTATATCTATCTAGTTAACACCTATAGGATATAATACTTGTGGCTCTGTGAGCTGTGGACCTCACGAGCTACCTCGACCCGTTTAAGTTCATCGGATAAATAGTTTTTCGGACGAAAACTTGCGTCATAATAAGGGTGACAAGTTTTCAAGTTTACGACCCCCATATCTAAGCCATTTAAAAAAAAAAACGAAAAACCGAAACGACATGAAATGTTATATGATTTTCTAACCGTCTCACAAAATTTCAGGAGAATCGGTTGAAAAATGCAACCTGTAGGCGAGAACAGCAGGACATAAGCATTGATAACAAATCTTGAATCTGATACTCTGCCGCTCCGCGTTCAAAAAAGGCACCGCAGCAGATATTCAAGTAATCGCATCTCTCATTCCGTGAACCTCGTAGCTCATCTATAGGCTACGGCGTAGCACAGCTACGAATATGAGATGGTTCTACAGGGTCGTAGCACAGCTCTTCATAATTAACGTAGCTGATGATGTATTGACTTTTATTTCTTAAGGCGGCCCTTCCCGGCCGCTCTGTTTTCAACGCGAGCATAGTTTGAAAAGCTCGGTGTTTCATCCAGGGCAATGCGAGAAAAAGAGGCAAACCAAAAAGAGAGAGATAGCGCCTAAGGGCATGGTTTGCATTCTATAAAATGAAATTAGTATTATTATTAACTATCCATCGAACGAATATTAACTATTCGTAGGGTGCGGAAATTTTATAAAACTTGTTCCAGGTGATACGTGTTTATCATTAAGCCTTACAAGTATGTGAAATAAATGTTTTATATTCAAAATTTTCATTACATTTGCAAGGTTTGTATCGAAATATTTTCTTTACTTTTACAATTTATGAGTACTTTATGAACGGTCGAAGTTCAGTTAAAATTTGTGCAAAAACGCAGATTTTTGGAGGCTTATACTGACTTTGTTTTTCTAAATTTCAATTTTTGATTTCGATAGAAAACCTAGAAATAGCACCCAAGATACCTGTTAGTTTAAAAGTTTTCAAGAAAGATCAGATACAATGCCATAATCACGTATGAGCGTTTGTATGAAAAGTAAGACGGGAAGGCCGCTCAGGGCAGAAGTGGCGCCCCCATTCAAAAAAAATTCTTTGATCATCAATTTAATGTTAATTATTATAAACACATTAACGATTATTAAAAGGAAGTTAGAACGAAGTTACTTACGTAGTAAATTATTAATTTGTGCAAGAAAAAAAAAATTATAAATATATATCGAACATCTCAGGAAAACGCTCTCCCAACTGAGCTATCGACGAGATGACGAAATAGTCAAACTTGTGAAATTCCCTTTCACTTTAATGTGACGGAAAATCTTAACTCTTTTCGTCTGGCCCTCATCCGTTCAAATCCGTACCGTCCGAAAAGGAATTTAGTTCCAAAAAAATATTTAAGATGAAGGCGCCACTTCTGCCCTGGCTTCGCCTTAATATGATTTCTCAGAATATCTTTGTCTTGATCAACACAGCGTACTTTATACATTGTTTCTTTTCCCGAGACCAGATACTAGAATATTAAATTGTAAAAGTTATTCATATTTTCAGTCATTCAAGGAAACATCGTAAGTAGGTATAAAGTACGTTACGAGAATCGAGGGACAAGAAAGAAAAACTGAAAGAATTGATCAGTTGTTTATTTTCCCGCGCAGTTTTGTATCTTGACACGTTCGAGACTTTTGTTATGGAATACTAACTCAACGATACTATATTTTACAACACATATATAGAAAAACTTAAAGTAAGTTCAAGACTTGTATTATGGGATACTAGCCCGGCGATACTATATTTTATAAAGACCCAAGTCAATCTGAAAAAGATTATTGTCCAAATTGCACTGACCGGGGATCAAACCCGGGACCACCTGTGTGAGAGACTGGCATGATGACCACTCGGCCACAGAGGTAGTCAAAAGATTGTTAAATTCGATCGAGGTAATTGGCGGAAAAGCGAATCATGTCAATAAGCGATGTGTCTAGCAACCCATCACTATTTCGATTCCTTTTTCCATCATCAGGCTTAAAGTGGCCTTTCGGTCTTGCGGCCCTGGGCTCTGTCTCATAAAGCCGCGATGCACAAAATGCTTTGTCTGTTCCATTTGGGATTAAGATGTTATAGCAGGCCTGTGTCACTCCCCGTTTAGGTTCCCGTTCGAAAGTATTTACCTACCTTAGTACCTACCTTATAACCTACATTAGTACTATGTGTGTGACGACCACTTCGAAGGGGAAAATTCAGTTACTTGTACAGTAATCGTTTGTCAGTACTATGTGTAATATATATGTGGAGACAAATAACACTGATTGAGCTTGCCCCAAAGTAAGTTTGAGACTTGTGTTATGGGAAACTAACTCAACGATACTATATTTTATTACAAATAGATATATAGATAAACATCCAAGACCCAGGACAATTTGAAAAATGCCATTTTCCAACTTGCCCTGACCGGAGATCGAACCCGGGACCTCTGTGTAGCGGACTAGCATAGTGACGTCACGAAAGTCGTGGTGTCAAAGTAATAAGAATTAAATTGGTTTGCAATGGATGTCTAGGCATCCAAACGAAGAGGTGACGAGTTTTGACGCGAGCTAAATTAAACCATAGCGCTAACCACATTAAGGGGGGATTTGACCAAACTAGTTTAAAATTTATTCCGAGAATAAATGACAAAATACTCTAGTATAACTCGATTTTGCGTTTTAGTAATTACATAGCCAAGAATAAGGTGTCTATTCGAAGGTAATTTCAATTTTCTAGGAATACGAGCAGTAAACTAGGAGTATTTTAATGGCGGACTGTTAACAGCTGATGAGATGACATCTATGACGCATGGTCTATTTTGTTTTTGTATTTGACATTTATCTCATGCTAAATTAAAAGGTCTCCGCAATCCAAGTCAATCTATGGAACGAGTATTATACGGATTTTAGTCGAGTTATAAATTCACTTCCTTAATCATAGATTGACAATACCAAGGATTACTTACACAGGAATAGAATGGTAAAACTTCAACGAAGTTATTCGAGATTAAATTTAAAGATTAAAACAATCTCAAGAATAGTTATACCGGTGTAACTTATTGTTTAGTCGAATCTGCCCTAAGTAGATATTTCTTTAAATTTATTTTCTGAGTAAGACTTCCGTACGTGAGTACTAGTACTTATTCTGTGGTAATAGTGTTTATTATAGTATATACTAGTGGCTCTGTGAGCTGTAGACCTCGCAAGTCACCCGATCCGTTGGAGTTTATATGATAATAAAGTTGTTCAGACAAAAAGTTGCATCTTAATAATGGTACCCAACAAGTTGTATGACATTTTAGAAATTTTTTTGAACTGAATGAAACATGATATTTTTAAAGTTTTCAACCCCATATTTTCGCCATTTTAAACCAGTTTTTTTTTTAAATAATTTTCGAACTTTTTCACTAAATTTCACAAGAATTGGTTAAGAAAGAAGAAGGCGATTACAACTCACAGACAGCCGGAAAAAAGCATTTTAGGCCAATCTCAAAACTGAGACGCTAAATATTTGTTCCGATATATTTAAATATGTTTATATTCATAGTATAAGGGTTATATTTGTATAAGCACAAATGATATAACGTAAATATTTCGTAATAATATACCCTTGAACTAACTGTACGGTACATATCCCTCGTGGCAGCTACAACGTGATAACAGGCTTGTCGAACCTTTGTCCGCTTTGTCGGCGTCTCAAACAATGGCTGTAACCCTTCCTTTTTAGCGGTAGCTAGTTTGTTTACCCCTAATTCCGTATTTACACGACAAAACATCCAGTTTTGTTCACATAGCGATAATTAATATTGCGCCACAACTATAAAGCTACATCATTTTGAACATATTTGTTTAAAACTAAAAAGCGGCCAAGTGCGAGTCGGACCCGCCCATGAAGGGTTCCGTAGCAGCAAGTAACACAATATAAAAGTATTTTTAGTTCGTTGAACTTTGATCGATGTTTTAATAAAAGTATTAAAAAAAACTACTTACTAGATTTCGTTCAAACCAACTTTCGGTGGAAGTTTGCATGGTAATATACATCATATATATTTTTTGTTTTATCATTCTCTGATTTTAAAACTTACATTTTACACACATTTTACCACTTTGGAAGTGTCTCTCGCGCAAACTATTCAGTTTAGAAAAAAATTATATTAAAAACCTCAATATCATTTTTAAAGACCTATCCATAGATACCACAATTGTAGGGTATGATGAAAAAAAAATTTTGAGTTTTAGTTCTAAGTATGGGGAACCCCGAAAATTTATTGTTTTCTATTTTGTGTGAAAATCTTAATGCGGTTCACAGAATACATTTACTTACCAAGTTTTAACAGTATAGTTCCTATAGTTTCGGAAAAAAGTGGCTGTGACATACGGACGGACAGACAGACAGACATGACGAATCCATAAGGGTTCCGTTTTTTGCCATTTGGCTACGAAACTCTAAAAATCGACTTCACCCACAAAATAAACAACCAATTGTGATAAAAAAATTATGGGACCATCTGGCAAGTATACCCTTTCAAACATAAAAAGATTTTTTTAATCGGTTTAAGCGTTTTCGTATAATCGGTGAAGAAACATTTAAAAATATCGTAATGAATTGATAATCTTCTGCTTTTTAGAAGTCGGTTAAAATTGTCAAACATCCATAGATATAATGTTCATACACATGCACCAGCATAGACCTAAATTTTTTTCCAGTGTGTAAGTGCAAGGTAGGGCTATCAGAGATCGACTCATGTTATCCAACTCTTATTCTGTCCGTCATAATCGACCCGTGTGGCCTAGTGAGCACCATACCAGGCAGTCCCACCGCAGGTCCCGAGTTCAATTTTTTGTGCCACCCATCCAAGAGCGGACCACGTCCGGTGTCGCTTAGCTTGCGAAAACGCTAGTAATGCGCACTACCGCCGGGCCACCGAGCTTCTCGCTTTCTTTTATTAATTTAGAATCACATCTTTATTCCTAACAGGGCAGACAGATCATTCTGAGTCTTGCGGCTTGAAGTAGATAGAGCCCAGGGCCGCAAGGCTCAAAGGTCACTTTTAGCATTAACATGGAAAAAGGAATCAAAATAGTAATGGATTGCCAGTCGCACCGCCTATTAATGTGATTCGTATTTTTGGGATATAGTTACCAAAAATGATAAGTATTTATCATTTATAATAAAAACACACTTCTTATATGAATGACAAATGTGTATTAATGTAAAATATGACATGGAACAAATATATATAAAAACAGTTTAAATCACAAAACAAAATACTTCACAGCTGGCCAGTATCAGCAACATGGCGGCGACAACCTACAATCTTTAAATAGAATGATTTAGCTGTCCATCTTAAAGGTTTGTATTTGTACACACACAAATGTCATAATTTGAGTACAATCGGAACATGTACTTTATTTACAAATTAACATTAATTTCCAATTTGACATCATTGCCAATTAGGTAATAATTAAGACATATCACTCTTATGGGTGTAGAAGACTAGCAGAACAATGTATTCTCAGTCCACACATCTAATTTTAATATCAGTATAATTGTAAGGTTGACGTTTTTGGAGAGAATGCTACAGTACAGTTCGTTACCGCTTCTTCTGTATTTGCGCTTAGGAGGCGGCAGTAAACTTAGTTGTAAGTAAATGATCTGACGTCAACAACTACCTAATATGAAATGGAAAGAAATAATTTTACAATTATCAATTGATACAATTATCCAAAGATAAATAAATGATTTTTGACTTTGACTTTTATGAGACGCCAAAAAGGTTTTTCGTTTCATATAGTACCTCTATTATGACAAATATATAGGTCAGGAGTAATAATTAAAAGGAGATCTCAACAGATTACGAAGCCTCCGCAACTCACTAATTGTGGCTCCAACCCATTTGATTTCCCTAGCGCCTTATCCCACTTCCTCCCAGCCTCACTAATCGCTCTCAAGACGTTTCTCAATACAAAACAATATGGACCGCTCTTGACGCTTCTCAGCATCTGTCAACTTACGGATGACATTCTGACATGGGTCTTACCGATGACATATATCTACACAGCAAAATTCAACTCTGTGTCTGTAAGTTTGGAGTTGAATATCGGGTGGTTGATGATAAAGACCTGGTTTGATTTGTATGCAGATGAGGCCGCCTCAACAATGAGTTGGGACAGGATCTGAGCCCTGACGTTTAGTACTCGTACTTGTATACAGTTTTATCGCGAACCCTGGTGAAGGGAACCATTAATACCGAAATGTTAAGTTTTATTTGAGTAATACTGAGGTCAAGTTAAGTTGTAGGGTCACGTCAGTTTTGCTCGGGAGGAGCTCGGTGGCCCGGCGTGCGCATTACTAGCGTTTTAGCAAATAAAGCGACACCGGGCGTGGTCCGCACTTGGATTGGTGACCACAAGTGGCATGAAAATTTCTCGAACTCTTCCGTGCGTCGGAAGACACGTATAAGCCGTTGGTCCTGGCTGTCATCATTGTATGGCAGTCGTCAAGCTATGTCAGATGCCTTTAGGCAGCTTGAATTATTTGACACTAGTGTTGGCCACTTACACACACGAAAAGCAAGCAACGTCAGTTTTTAGAGGAGTAGGCATAGGGTGAATCTCAATATTAAAAATAAAAAGTATTCAAAGACATAGCGAGAAAAAGGCATATCGATTTATGAAATAATGTGCAAAAAGAGATGAAAAGCACGAAAGCGATATAGAGATAAGGGTGGTTGCTGGTAATCGTGTTAATGTTGCATTACATTCTTTTATGAACAGTAGGAAGTTTTCTGCCAAAACACGTCTTGCTTTTCATCAGGGAGTGTTGATGACTACTCTTATGTATGGTAGTGAAAGCTGGGTATGGCATAAAAAGAAAAAAAGTCAGATAAATGCAGTTGAAATGCGAGTTTTAAGAAGTATGTGTGGTGTAACTTTGAAAGACCGGATCAGAAATAATGTGATATGTGAGAGATTTGGGGTGAAAGAGAATGTAGTGACAAACGTTGAGGGTGGTTTGGACATGCTGAGAGGACGGATGAAAGAAGGCTAACTAAAAATTTTTATTGTGCGGATGTCAATGCAAAAACCAAACTGCAGATGTTCTGAAGAAAGGTGAAGTAAGGAGTACCTATAACCGGAGAGCGTGTATGAAAAGAGTAATGAGTGTTGCCGAGGCAAAAGATGTTTATAAGGATCGTAGCAAGTGGAAATCTATAGTCTCTGCCTACCCCCATGGGAAACAGGCGTGAAAATATGTATGTATGCAATGTGCAAAAGCGATTTTTGATATAATCCTCATTATAATTTAAGAAAAACACTTTTTTTTTAAATAAAATATTAGTTTTACGGAGGAAAGAGAGATGAAAAGCATTCTACCGATAAGAAACCAACTTTTTAATATAGGTAGAAGAATGTTAGATTACAATTTAAGTGATATTTATAGCTGTTTGCCTACTTACCAGTCTGAAAAAAAATACAAGATAAATCATTCTCCAAAAACAATATAAATTGATCTTCTTGTGCGTGCACGTCTCTTTGTACGTTCTTAATAAACCCTAAAACTGCTGGATTATTTTTTATTCAAATGTCACAAGCATAAAAAGAATTTTCTCGGAAAGGTTTACTTGTTATGTTTATATTATAAAAGGTACTTTTATACCGAACAAAAAATATGTGTAAGTACATTTTTTAATTATAATTAACGTTAGCATTGTGTACAAACGATATTTCTATTTGAAATGGGTTGGAACAAACCGTTTTTTTTTCTGTGTTTAGAACTTAAGCCTAAAAACAGAAATTATTTAGTAGAACATAAAATATTTCATTAAACATTTTGTACATACTATTTTCAATTTAATTTGTGAATTACAAAGTGCTTTTTACTGAGAATCCCTTATCAAACAATAGATACAGCATTATATAGCTGTTGATAAAAATAAATTAAATTTTCTGTTTGAACAATGTTTTACTGTTTTCCAATGTTCAATACTGTTTAAATTTGATCTAAACAGATTTTATGATAAAATCGTTCGGTAAGCTCACTTCAATATAATTTAATAAAGTTGATCAAGTTTTTTGTATATTCTAATCCCGTCAAAAACATAGATGTGAAAATGGGAGCCAAGTCCAAAATCAGACAAAAGAACTGAGATTTAAATGGCCGCCAAGTTCTTTAGAGAATATTGAAATTTATTTATAAAACTCTTAACATTTGACTTGGCTATTTTTACCAGCAATTTCTGATGTTTAGAAGAATAGGACCTTAAAATGTAAAAACAATAACGTAAAACGTAAAGATGATAAGTTGATTAGGCAAATATAAATTAGGCATACTTGAATTAGCCAAGTCAAATGTTAAAATTTTCAAAAATAAATTTTAATATTCTCTAAAGAACTTGGCGGTCCTGTTTTTGTACATGGTAATTGTAATATACTTTTTTATTTAAGGAATATATGAACTTTAAACAAAAAGAGTGTTTGGGAGAATATAGGGGAGGTCTTTACCCATTGTCAGATTTGAAAAAAAAAATGAAATTGCTGATATATTATTTTTATAAAGTCTTCAACCCCCATATTTATGTTATTTGGAAAAATTTCGAAAAATGAGAATCGTTTGAGAAAAGCGACTTGTTGGTAAAATCAGCTGCCGGATGGACAAACTGACAGCCGGACGAAAGCATTTTTGACCAATCACGAAACGGAGACGCGACGCGACGCGAAAAATTTAATAAACCTTTTTTTAGTATTTCTGTACTTGCTTAAATCTATAACTTTCTAGAAATGTTTTAATGCAAATTTTACTAATATTTAGAGTATTTCTCCGGAAAAGTTTACTTGCATATTAAATACTCTTAATTAGCAGGGGGAGCGTCGCTAGTTTACTATAATATAAAGTCAGAATAGTTTTTTAATTAAAAGTTATCGTGTGATCGGACCTCACTCCCGGCACGTACCGCCGGCGTCCCTCAGGAGTGGCGGGAGCACCTGGATCGCCGCTAATTTTACATAATTGAATTCTTACAGCGGTGCTTTGTTGAGGGAACTGACGGGATTTCAGACACTTTGCCTTGGTGAGGGTTTGATTTATTTTATAGTTTGGTCTTATAGAAAATAAGGAAATAATTTGTTTTTTTTTTTTGGATTTACATGCATACCACACCCATAGAGCAACACGGAACTTTATGGTGCTCAAAGACCACACCACACCACATACCACATACCACAGGCAGAGACTATGGACTTCCACTCGCTACGACCCTGACAGACCTCTTTCGCTTTTTGGATTTGCTTTTATATATAATTATTCGAATGTGTCAACGAATGTGTCAATGTCTAGTTCGATGGGGTAAAGTCCAATATGTGTGTTGGAATCGTTAAATAAGGTACTTATTTCTCAACTTCACGATTTAAACAGATTTCTTTGTGCACCTTTCATAGCGGAGAAGTTTTTCACATCAATACCTACGTGATATGAGCACAATTATTTAAGGTATGATAAAAATATGAAAAATACTTCCTGCTGACATGCAACCTTGCCATACGTAAAGTAACACCTAAATTTACTATCAATACTTCAGTAAGAAGAACTATCAATACTTTAGACTGCCTCCGTGGTCCAGTGGTCAAGGCGTTCGCCTTGTGACCCGGAGGTCATGGGTTCGATTCCCACTGGGAAGCATACTTTGTGAAAAGTTGTTTCCAGTCTGGATAGGATATTGCAGGCTTGAATCACCTGACTATCCGAAAAGAAAGATGATTCCGTGTTTCGGAAGGCACGTAAAACTGTGGGTCCCGAACGCCACCAAGCGTTTGATCATCAAACTATCCAAGGATTGGTTCCTGGTTTGCCCTTTGGGTTGTGGAGGTCAGACAGCAGTCGCTCTGTGTAAAAACCAGTAACCTCGTCAAATCTCCTTGGTTAGGTAGCGGACCCCGGGCTCTGAAGCGTTACTGCTGAGGATGCAACCGGGAATACGCTCGGATGATGATGATGATGACTTCAGTAAGAAGAAGTGAAATGTAAATTTCTTATGAGAATAAAGTTCTTTAAACCTAGAAGTTTTTTGAAAATTACTATTTTGTACAAGTTTTTATTGTGAGGCCAGAGGCTTATTAAGGCAAATAAAACAAGCCCAAACTCGAGGGAGTTGCGTCATTTTATTACTGAGTTCCATCGGCCAACTTCCATTTCCATGATCGGACCCTGGGCATTGTCTATTAAAAAGTGCTCATCAAGACGAATCGAACGAATCCTTCTCAATGAGGTTATGTTGTTTTATAACTGAGCTCTGTCGAATATCTCCCGGCTCCATCATCAGAACAGCTCATTGACTTCACAATATTGTATTGTCATTCAACTAACACAAGTACTCGTATGCAAATTTCAGCTCGATTGAAGATAACTGTTTGAAAATGGAGTAACAAGATTTGACCTAAACAAACATACATACAAGGTACATTGCAAGTTAAATAAAAGTTTGTAAAATGGCACCCAATGATGACTATAATAAAAACATACTCATATCTATTCATACCATCAATTTGTTTTTGTTTTTTTATTAGGTAGTATATAAATTTGATTAGATTTTTTATGTTTGGTCCAAACTCAATACATTTTTGACGTCTCCTAGCGAACTCTCAACTCCTATCTTAATATTTATTCCCTGCATTCATATACATGTCCAGCCTTATTTTGCCCGCCTGCCATACATTACCCGCATACATATTAACCCAGCATAACATATACAGCGTGTATCATTTCTGTAAATATTCATGGCGGGATTGCGCTGTCCGCGTGACGTATGGCCGGCGCCGGCGTGATTGAAACTAAGTTATTACTGCATATTTTTAATAAAACCACTGCCAATCTGTTTTTCGAAAACATAACAATTTTTGTGAAAAAATATGGATTATATTGCTATAAAGTACCTACTGAGGGATAAAGACTAATGGCTCTAAGCTGTCGAATTAACGTGTCTGCCTTTGCATAGCATTAAGCTAAATAAATCATCACTATCATCATCGTAGTCAGTTTTAAGTGACTCATTTCACGCTAATAAATATTCTATTATGAATAACATTTGGTGCAATAAAGTTTTTTTTTATTGTATTGTATTCACCGTGCGCTTGCACTGGCAAATTGCTATGGATCCACCATTTTGAAAAAGATCCTAAACATGCTATGTCTAACACATAATAAAAGTAATTTGTTGCTAATATTTGCATTTGGTGATGACAACACAACACCATAATATATTTTTTTTAAAATCGACGTATTGAACATTTGCTTGCTCATATTTAAAAAACATATCTTTCCCAAACAGCTGATAATAATAATGAAATCTGCATTTTAACAAGTATTCATTAACGCACAAGTAGCTCTGGCAGTAAACGCCGAAACAACACAGTTTCGATGTACAAAATGGCAATGATTGCGCGTGCAATTTATGCCCGCGATTGTGTAATTTCACCAGCCTGTATATAGCCGTAATGAGGACCGTGTTCAGAGATAAATTGATACAGATTTCATACCGATCGTTTTAATTATAATTTTAATATATTTTAATTTTAATCTTGTGTTTTGGCAAGTTTTTACAAACCTACCCTGCATTTTTTTAACTCATTCGTTCAGAAATTTTACCACGATCAACCTTTTTCGTATAATTCAGCATTCTAATAATTACCCATTTTTGTTCTCTAATCACAAAAACCCAGAATCTCATATATTTAGATTTTTTTTGACTCGTGGTTTTTTATGTAACATTCGTTATATACATTTATTGCTGCAATAAACTTTGCGACTAAAGTCCTAAAAAAATATTATTTCTTTATTTATTAAAATCTTTACTGACCATAAGGATACGAAAGGTGAACCTTATGTCAATGCATTATCTACCAGTCGACCTGTCAAATTATATGCATGACACTCAGACATTTCGTTTAGTTCCATACAACCAAAACGTTATATTCAAATAAGGTTTTAGGTAAGTATTTACTCGTTCATTTTGACTGTGTCCATAGTAACTGAATTGTCCGCAATTGCCATTTCCTTTTCACCAAGGTCAATCCCCAAAAAGTGTCAGAGTAACCCAAAGACGCGCAGATTAATCAAGCATCCCGCAGGACTCGAGTGGAGCGTTGCGTGAGTTACCGCGTCCGCTCCGCTCGTTCATCTTACTAATGCTGTTATAGCTCCGGATACCAGGAAAAAGGATCTACACTTTTTAGCAACTGGACTGAATTTGAACTTAAAAAATTGATTTATAACTTGTGGCTCTGTGAGCTGTAGACCTCGCGAGTCACCCGTTGAAAAAAGTTGTTCAAACAGAATAGTTGCGTCATAATAAGGATAACAAAAAAGTTTCATGACAGTTTTATGAGTATATAATTTTCAAAATGGCTGAAATATGATAAATGTTAAGATTTAAAGACCCAAATTCCGCCATTTTAAAAAATTTCGGTTAACTTAATCGACAAAAAACTTATATAATTTTCAAACCGTCTTAAAAAAATTACGAGAATTGGTTGAGAAAAACGACCTGTAGGCGAGATCAACCGGTCAAACTGCTGCCAAAGCATTATTGACCAATCTCAAAACTGAGGCGCTTCGCTCGCTCGGTCGAAGTGACACAATGAATAGAAAACCCGTTTTTAAAGCATGGCTTGTCTTAAGACGACCACATAGGAAAGTCTTGACTTTCCTTTGTAGTCGTCTTGACCTTTTATGAAAATACCAAAAAAAATCTAGTTAAAAAATTATAAGACACAAAATAAAATTCTTTCTTTATTTTTGTTTTGAAATTAATTTTAGATAGTCTAAGTGCTCGCACAGTTCACGGTTTATGATCACAAAAAAAAATTGGTGTTAAATGTAAATCCATACATTTTAGTGATTAGTAAATTCATTGACTGATTGTCAAAATTCCGTACTGCCAGGTTTCCAACTAGTCAAGTCAATAAATAACACAAACTCGTGATAATAAATAACACAAACAGAGCGAATTCAAATATAGGCTAGACACCCAATTTAATTTATAAATATAACCTTAATGTATCCCCATGAATTTTTTGGAGCCCAGTGCTGGGCGCCCATTTGAAAGGAAAGGGAGATGTGATTAAAATTTTTATGTTTATCAAGCTTTAGAAAACTCTTCAAACTATTTTATGAACTACTGTTTATAGTTTAAAGTGAGAACGTGAAGCTCACATTAGCCAAAAGTAGCCGCTTTTCTCAAATGTACGTAGAAAAGATTCACGTTCTCGCTTTGAACTGAAAACAGTAATTCATAAAATAGGAAGAACCCTTCCTGTTCTTAAGGGCTTGATCAAGAGAACATTTTTAATGACATCTCCGTTTCCTTTCAAACAATTTATTTCAAATGAAATTGATGAAAATTCATGTTTCCGCTTAATGCAACGTAATTGCACTTTATAAAAGCAAAGCGATAATAAAATTGTTTGATTTCCATTGATTAAAAACTGAAGCGAAGCAAGAGGCTTCAACGATCAACAAAAAGGCATAAATACTGTCCCCGACACGGTTAATTGAAATCGCTTATTTTCATTAAAAGCGGCCATTCAGTCCCGAAAAACAGATGTATAAATCAGGAAGTATAAAAGTTATTTATTTACGAAGCGAGTAAGGTTGGCGTCCTACCAAAGTTGACCAAGGTAGTTGGGACTATTTATCGTTGCCACATAACATTAATTTGTTATAGACTAGGTAATGCCCGCGACTTCGTTCACGTGGGCTTTATGAGTCCGGCGTATCTGCATCAACAAAAAATGCTCATCAGACTGAACAACTTTTGCTAAAGCATTTTTATATTTCATATTGGAACGAAGTTCCTTACGGCAGGCTTGGAGGAGATAGGGATTTTGCTGCGCGACCGAACTGAAAAAAATGTGATAGTAAAACCGTAAGGATGACCTCGTTAAATAAAACCGTTAAATGAGACGTGCGCAGGCGCGACAGTCGTATACACAAGAACTTTTGAACTTCGTTCCTACCTGGTGTCCCACGACACCACATTTCTTTTTCATATTTTAGTTGGAATATTATGTACTACATGATTTGAATTACTTTGTGCAATTCTGCCACCAGTTAGTTCATGCAAACTATTGCCGGCCGGCGCCCACCCACTACTGTTAGTCCCAGCATACCTGCCACCAACAGCCCGTGTGCACCCGCCACCAACAGCTGATGCATGCTCCCTCCGATACTGCTGCATACTGCTGCATACTGCTGCATACAACTGCAACAAGTTGTTGATCTATCATTCGACGCTTGACTGCCGAACGATCAACAACTTGTTTGGTGCCTGAAGATGCCTCGTGGAGAGGTGAAACACGTGTCGTGTATGCGGTGTCCGATATTGCTGCAGCCGCAGCGGATGCAGCAGTATCGGAGGGAGCATGCATCAGCTGTTGGTGGCGGGTGCACACGGGCTGTTGGTGGCAGGTATGCTGGGACTAACAGTAGTGGGTGGGCGCCGGCCGGCAATAGTTTGCATGAACTAACTGGTGGCGGAATTGCACAAAGTAATTCAAATCATGTAGTATGTAACTTTGACTTCCGCAAAGTAACACCTGAATCTATTAACTATGGAATATTATGGTTTTGCATCAGATGTTACATTTTCCAAAATCAATTATACCATTAAGCAAAAAAAAATTTATTCCAATTCAGTATTTCTGGAGAGTAGCGTTTTTTTTTTCTATGTTATAGGGTGGTAAACGAACAAGCGGCTGCCCATGGACAACTGCAACACCAGGGGTATAACAGAAGCGTTGCCGGCCCTTCAGGAAGATATAGGGGGAGGGGGCGGGGAGGGAGGGGGAGGCTCCGGCTCTCTCACTCACAGAACGAAGCATAGAAGCGGTGACGCTACTACTCAGACGTCGATTTTCTGTGACAGTGTGGTACTTCCCCGGACGAGCCGGCCCATTCATGCTACTAGCAAAACAGAGTTTTGCCGGTAGCGTGGCTCTACTACAAGTAAATACGGTACGGTAGCGTTTACAAAGACACAGACATACAAACAAATAGACAGTATTTTTTTTTATTCTTATTCTATTACTATGCCTTCATCACCCATTTTTTCTTGAAAAATATTCAATGTACACACATTTTTCTCACTGTTTTATAAAATATATTGATAATCGAAATATGAAACATATTTTTGGATTGCGATTCAAACTCGGATCAGCTGATCGGTCAACTAATATGGAAGACCAATTTTTTTTTCATATTTCGATATATGTTCCTCGGAAAAAGTTGTTTGGTATCATGAATATTTTGTTAGGCCTTATACAACATGGAAGGGACATTCTCGTAATAAACGAACCACAGGCTATATTAGACCACTATATGAAATTGAAATCACAGTCAAAAATAAAAATAAAAATTCGGCATTTCCATACAAAAGTGTGCAGCCGCCCGTGCAATTATTTTGTTATTTTGTATTAACTCTTTATTGCACACTAGATTTTGCCCGCGGCTTCGCTGGCGTAGGGGTGTAATTTATCAAAATCCTTTCTAGGGGATGCCTACGTCATAGTAGTTTTATGCATGCAAAGTCTCAGCGCGATCGGTTTAAAATTGACAAATTTTCATACAAACTTTCTTCCCCTATTTTATCCCCTTGGGGGTAGAATTGATCAAAATCCTTTCTTAGCGGATGCCTACGTCATAACATCTACATGCATGCCAAATTTCAGACCGATCCGTCCAGTGGTTTGGGCTGTGCGTTGATAGATCGCTATGTCAGTCAGTCAGTCACCTTTGAGTTATATATATATATTTAGATTTAAAATAAAAAGTTACAATACATATGCATTATAAATTAAATGTACAACGGCGGGCTTATCCCATTGAGGAATTTCTTCCGTTTGTATGGGAATGTCGAAATTTATTTTTTGTTCCTTGCCTGTTATTCTATTGTCATAATAATATTGAGATCACATAGCCCGTGGTTTGATTTTTTCTGGTATGAGCCTTCCAAGTTGGATATTGTATATATTTTTAGCGATTCAGAAAAGAATTGTAATATTTTTTATTTTATCTATAAAAAAACTAATCCCCGCATACGGGAGCTATTTGCAGCTTACAAAGTATATTTATAATTTTAAATGTGCTAATTAAGACATTTTTTATGATACTTCACTTGATATCTAAACAAAAAAGAAAATTTGACTATCAATATTTTTTGTAGCATTCATTTTATACATTTATTGCATACAAATTTTGGCCTATGTCACCTGGACAATAATGACAAATTGATTGACACATAACTTGTGAAAATTGGTAAAGCGGTTGGATGATACGGTGGAACAGATATAAATACACACATACATTTTTTATAGCCTATGTGGGGTACATAAACTATTAAAATCATTACCCTTCCGTTTTACTGGTAGTCGAAGTCTGTTAAAAATAAAAATATATGTAAAGTAAATAAACTAATACGAATATAAATAATACCGAAACTTAGTAAGTGCTTATAAATCCTATAATGTCAGTTATTACTAAAACATACAAAAATTACAAATAAAATAGAGATTCCAACGCGTCGACGCGACGCAGGGTGCCCAGTAAGCTAGCAGCATTGCCTCTCTGCACTGCAATAGAAATTCTTTGGGCGAGATAACTGCCAGCCCTTGGATCACCCGTAACCTCCCGGAGGCGCGCTGAAATCTCAGTCACAAGGGTTCTTGCTTCTGGGCCCGACGGACCCATATAATTCGCCTCGAGGTGTTCATATTTCCTTCGCTTAACAGTTTCAGCAGCAACTGTAGCCGCCTTCTACCTATCTTGAAATAAAACCAAATGTAAAACTCAAACTCACAAAAAAGGTTACATTGAAACAAAGAAAAATAAAAAACTTGATTGATTAAAAAAGTTAGATACTTCAACAAAACAACCCAAACCAGGTCAAAATCAGAAGCGTAGCATCAAAAATAAAGCAAACAAATATACAAAGTAACTTTGTATATTGCTAAGCGATACAAAAGTAGATAACAGACACCGCAGACTTTGGGTTGTTAATTCGAAAAGTTTGTGCGTGGCATGTGGGATGATTAAAAAAACATTTAGCCGCGCGTGGGTCGGGTCACGTGATTAACTGAATGTTCAAATGTGTTCGGAGGAAATTCTATTACATTTTAATTTGGATCGAGTTATGTGTGTACCTCTACAATTTGGATAGGATGTGGCACAAATGGAAAAAGCAGTTTTTGATATCTTATATATTATGAATACATCTAGCTTTTTCTAATGATAATGGTATTTCACGCGAGCATTGTACCATTTTTATGGTTCTGTTTTTTTTATGTTATAAGGCGGCAAACGAACATGCGGGTCACCTGATGGTAAGTGATCACCGCTGCCCATGGACAACTGCAACACCAGGGGTGTACCAAAAGCATTGCCGGCCTTTCAGGAAGATATAGACTCGTTTTTTGAAGATTACAATGTCGTATCGGTCCGGGAACACTGCTGCAGGAAGTTGATTCCACAGTTCGATTGTACGTGGTAAAAAGTAGTGGTACGTGGTGGTTTTGTAGTGAACAAGGAGTCCTTATAGTTTCGCCATGTCTAATTGTCTGTCTGTCCGCGGTCAAAGACTATAAGTACAAGAAAGCTGTATTTTGGCATGCGTATTTAAATGAATCATGCCGACAAAGTGGAAAAAAGAATTAAGGTATGACTCGGTTGTGTAAAGTGGACGTCCTTTTATTCTCGATTAACTCATTTTTATTCAATGGCGCGACAAAAAGAGGTTTATGCCCAGCAGTGGGTCGTTGAGAGCTGACGAAGATGATGTCGTATCGTTTAATAGGTCTGTCAAAAATATTGTAAGCTTGAGAACGCCTGTTTTTCTATTTAGGGTTCCGTTTCTAAAACATTTGGTTTCATAGTAGGTACCAAGTTTTGTAAGAGTCGAGTGTCTCCCGGTTATATATCGACACGTGAAAAATCCATGGGCGTATTTATAAAGAAGTCAAAACTACGTGGGATTTACAAGTTAAGAGTTTTAAGCAACCAATTTCTAAAGTGACTCTGAAACAGAAGATTTTAAAAACCAATTTAAAAAAAAATTTGTTCTTTTTTCACCCAGTTTCGATACAGATTCGAAATGGAAGTAATGATAATGGTTTTTGGAATATCTTTTCGGTTTGTGCTAAATTAAAATACTATTTGTCTGTTGAAGTATGAAATTATATTGTTTTAACTTTTACTTGGAACTCTGGGAAGTAACGACTATACGAATAATAATTTTTCCAAACTAAAAACCGAGTTTACCCCCAAACTACACAACTGATTTTGATAAAATTTCCATACTACCACCTGGGAAGTATACCCTTTCAAACAAAAAAAGAATTTTTCAAATCGGTCCAGGCGTCTTTGAATAATCGGTGAACATACATAAAAAAAAAATAAAGGATCGCGATGAATTGATAACCTACTCCTTTTTTGAAAGTCGGTTAAAAAGATTACCAATTCCCAGAACTGTGTGCACTTTAAATATTAAAACGCAATACAAAACCGATTCAATAAACAATATTCGTATTTATGCCTTCTATTATATATGGTCCCAACCTTTTCAAAGGTCAATACCTAATAGCTTCGCGGAATACTACTTTGACAAACGAAAATAAACTTTGCTACGATATTTTTAAGTACACTTTTGTTCGTCGAGTTGTTGGTCTAGCAAGAAAAGGGAGCAACTCTGAACTAACATTAATAATAATGCGAAGCTCTTACCCGACGGCGCATGACAAAGAGTGCCACTATACTGGATTCTTGCTTCCAAATTTATACGTTCGCCGTGAAGTAAATTATACCGATTTATGTAAGAATTGGCCAGCCCCGGATTTTTCTATATGTGCAAACACACTATAAACAAGTTATAAGAAGTTAAAAATTTGGTAAAGAAGCTATAACGATGTGTGATTCTATTATAAGTGGCATCATGTAAATGACAACAAAAAAATATTTTATATCAAGATATCAACATTGTTGATTTATATTATTTTAATTGCAAAAATCAATCTTTACTTTTGTACTACATGAGCTGGCAACCTTTTATTGCTGGCAACCCCCACTTTGTCATCTCTCTTCTCTCTTGCATTGTGATAGGAATCAGACATAAATATAATGTTTATAGCAATATTTTGTGTGCACTGTTTAGATCGAAATGTCAAATGTCATCTCGAAAACGTTGAAATAGGTATCCATGTTATTGCGGATCCAGCTTTTAGAACGTCTGTCTGTCTGGCTGTCTGTCTGTAATAAAATCTTGCAAGTTAAAGATCCACTTGTCGATTTCTGATTGAGCTGGAGTTTTGCACGCATACGTATATCGCATGACAATTCAATATTATGATAACATGGACGTGTAAAAGTGCCTGTAAAGGTCTAATTACTGAATAAACATTTGAATCTTTGAATCTTTGGAAATCTGTAGGTAATAAAAGACGCAACCCTATCGAGTTTGAGCTCGTTTGATTCATCTTGAGAACTTTAAACTTTGAGGTTCATTGTTTTAAATAAAAGCCTGTTATTCTTAGGGTTCCGTAGTAAACAAGGAACTCTAATAGTTTAGCAATGTCTGTCTGTCTGTCAGTCCGTTCGCGGTTTTACTCAGCGATATAAGTACTAGAAAGCTGTGATTCGGCATGAGTATGTATATACATTATGCAGAAAAAGTTGTCAAATAAAATACAGTTTTTTTTGTATATCTCTAATACAAGTAAAGTGAAAAGTCATTTTTTTTCTCGACTAACCAATCATGCGGGGTATCGCTGAATAGGTCTTTCAAAAATATTACGAGTTTGTGAACACCGTTTTTCGATTTAGGGATCCGTTTTTGAAATGTTTGGTTTTAAAGTAAACATTTTTGTTAGGTTAAGTGTCCCCTAAACGGTTAAATATGGACATGTAAAAAATTATACACAGCTATAATATATATAACGAACTTTAAAGGAAAACTATCAGAACTAAGTAGGATTTATAAATTAAAAAGTTGTAGGCGATTAACTTATAAAATGTACTCAGAAAAGGAAAATTTTGTACAAATTCAATAGAAAATTAGTTTTAAGACGTTTTCAGTGGCATGAACTCATGGCATTCGTAACTACGGAATCCTACACTTTCTCATACACACTTATTTTATAATTCGCTAGATGACAACAAGTCAAATCAAAGACTTTTTTCGAAACGTCAAAATAAACATTTTCTGCGAGTGTGAGTGTTTTGTTTCAAGAGTCGTCATACTTTTTTGAAGTCAAATAGCGCTCTTAATATCAGATTTTTTGCATCGTTAAATCTAAAATTATGTTAAAAATGATATATGTATATATATATATATATATACATATATCATTTTTAACATAATATATATATATATATATATATATATATATATATATATATATAAACAACATTATTTATATATATAATATACAATGTCCTTTTTAATTAAGTACAAATATTTTAAGGGATTATTCAGTCCATCATTTTGAACAACTTTGCCCAATAAATATATCGAAATACGAAAAAAAATATTTAGGTTCTCATACAGATCGAAGTAGTCACGTGATATCGTTACTATGAAAAATGCAAAAAAAAAATTCGTATTTCGATATATATTTATTGGGAAAAACTGTTCAAAATGATGGACTGAATCACCTCTTAAAATATTTGTACTTAAATACTAATTAAAAAGGACATTGTATGATATATATAAATATATATAATGTTGTTTTTTTATGAACTGTAAAGAATAATTTATCTGTGACCCAGTCATCTACCCAATTACTAGTTCTCAGCTTCGCAAAGTCTTGAGAATCTGTGGCTCGACCCTTGACGACGTCAAGCCAGCTTTTGTAAACTGAAAAATATGTTAAAAAACTTTACTTTCAAAATTATTATATTACACATACATACACTATCTCGTCTTTATCTCTAATGAGACAGACAGAGCATTTTGGGTCTTGCGGCTCGCAGACAGAACCCAGGGCCAGAAGACTCAAAAGCCATGTTTAGCGATTATAGGTTAGAATATGGAAAAAGGAATCAAAATGAGAGGACAAGCCACGTCACTCGCCCGTTCCATCAATTCAACTTAAATATATTATCCGTATGATCATAGGATATTTATTATATCTCTTAACCTGTTGATGTTAGCAAATACCAGACATAATAGTAAAACAATGGCACGACATCTTAAGATGTCAGATCTTGATAGGTAATTGTCACTTTGTTTTGTTGCACAATTAACACAGCTTGGATTATTTAAAATTCTTATGGTACATTAAAAACAATCCTAAGTATGTGGATCACTATTGTGAGCAAAGTAATTATTTGTCAAAAAGTCTAACTGCCTTTTTTTGTGTTCTTTTTTTTACATGTATACTCAGTGTCACTCTCACATTAAAACGAATCTAACGACACCTCTCAAGTTAAAATCCATCGAGTCGTTCGGGCTGCAGAGCGTGCCTAACAATTATACATACATACATACTTTAGAAAAACATAACCTTCCTTGGTGCAGTTGGGTAAAAATCATCATCATCATCCGAGCGTATTCCCGGTTGCATTCTCAGCAGTAACGCTTCAGAGCCCGGGGTCCGCTATCTTACCAAGGAGATTTGACGAGGTTACTGGTTTTTACACAGAGCGACTGCCGTCTGACCTCCACAACCCAAAGGGCAAACCAGGAACCAATCCTTGGATAGTTTGATGATCAAACGCTAGGTGGCGTTCGGGACCCACAGTTTTACACTTCCGAAACACGGAATCATCTTTCTTTTCGGATAATCAGGTGATTCAAGCCTGCAATATCCTATCCAGACTGGAAACAACTTTGCACAAAGTATGTTTCCCAGTGGGAATCGAACCCATGACCTCCGGGTCACAAGGCGAACGCCTTGACCACTGGACCACGGAGGCAGTAGGGTAAAAATATATTACTTTAATATGAAATAATTTGAATTTAGCGATAACAATCCAAGCGACTTGACTCGTTGGAATTTAATTTATTTTTATCAAAAGACCTAAACCAAGTGGTTTGGATCATTTATCGTTGTTGAATTCAGAAAACTATCTTTATAGGTACAGTTTCCTGATTAACGATCTATGCAGCTTGAAGCATTACGCAGGAAAGAAATATGTCTATAGTATTTTTTATTTTTAAGTTACGCTCTAAAATTATTATTTTATTTTATGTTAAATTGACCATTTTAGTTTTTCTTTCTTACTTTTTTTTCGACTTTGTACTTTGTTTAAAGTATTTAGTTAAATTATACATAGCCAAAATAGATGTTATTAATAAGTAGTACAATAATGGTAGTTTTAAGAATTTCCAACACAGTGTAAAAATTGTTCAATGGAAATAAATGAACTGAACTGGCACATGCATTAACGTTGCCTGTTTTTGTGGTATGATAGTAATATTGACAATTAGTAGTACTTTGGCATAGATAACTTATTTTTGGCCAAGGTGTGGGTTGGATCGTTTTCATTTAACGACGTTAAATTGTTGAAGTCAAATGATTACATACAGCTAAGTTAACTGCCGTTTCCAAAGCGCCAGTGCAGAAGGAGCGGTAACAAACTGCACTGCAGCATTTTTCCCAACGACGTCGACATCGATCAGTTTTTATGATCTGTGCGAGGAAGGACAAAGGAAGCAGCTAGTACATTCTAAGTTTTTACTGTTCTTCTAATATGGAAGATGAATACAAATTATACTGAATGAGCTAGACTCGAAGCATAAACAAAGTAAACGTTCAAAAAACGGTAGCCAATTATGACAAACAATGTTTATATTTTTTAAATATGCTAATCAATACCTTTCATTTGATACCCCACTCAATATAGAAACAAAACTCTTTTTGACCCTCACTTTTTTGTATGGTTCATTCTTTATACACATTTTTTGTAGCCTTTGACACCCGGACAATAATGAAGAACAAATTGAAAAATCATTTGTGAAAATTGGACAAGCGATTCGGATGCTACGGTAGAACAGACATACATAGGGCGCACTATAAGTTTCCGGAATTGGCCACTTACATAAACAATATTTAAAAATTTATTGCAGCATTTGAAAATAGAACTCTTTGGCTGTAGAATGCAGTTTGTTTCATCTGACTGTCTTTTGTTTTTACTATGTGGCGCCATTTAAAAAATTGTGTGTCTGCATCAACATGGATTTAACTCGGGAAAATTTTCGTAGTATGATTTTCTACGATTTTAAGTGTAATTTGACAGCTCAACAGAGCATCGCTCGGCTTGAAACAGCTTTTGGCAATAAAGCACCATGCAAGACAACTGTTTATAGCTGGTTTGCAGAATTCAAGCGTGGTCGTATCAATCTCAGTGACGAATCTCGCGATGGTCGGCCGTCCACCGCTGTGACCAACAAAAACATCGATGCTGTGCGCCGTATGATTGAAACAGACAGGCATGTGACCTACCATGAAATTCGCGCATCCTTAGAAATAGGCATGAGTCAAATACAATTAATCCTACACAAATATTTGGGTGTGAGAAAGCTGTGCTCGCGGTGGATCCCACACAACTTGACCGAGGCTCAAAAAACGGACCGCGTCACTTGGTGCAGTGCCATGCTTACCAGATTCAACGAAGGTGCGTCAAATTTGGTGTGGGACATAGTAACAGGTGACGAAACATGGATTTATTGCTACGATCCCAAAACAAAGCAGCAATCGAGCGTATGGGTCTTTCAAGATAAGCCGAAACCAACCAAAGTGGCGCGCGTGAAAAGTGCATCTAAGCGGATGATTGCTTCTTTTTTTAATAAAACTGGACACGTGGCTACTGTTGCTTTAGAGAATCGTCGTACAGTGAATAGTGACTGGTACACGACCATTTGTTTGCCGGAAGTTATTGACGAACTCCGTAAAAATAACCGTAAACGCCGTATCATCCTGCACCACGACAATGCTAGTTCTCACACGGCCAGACAGACAAACGACTTTTTGAAGGCGAAAAATGTAGAACTCATGAGTCATCCTGCATACAGTCCCGACCTGGCACCTTGTGACTTTTTTCTGTTCCCAAAAATTAAGAACCAATTACGCGGTCAACGATTTTCATCACCAGAAGAGGCTGTCGAGGAGTATGAAAAACACGTTTCAGAGGTCACCACAGAGGAGTGGCACAAAAGTTTTCAAAACTGGTTTCATCGAATGAAAAAGTGCATAGACGCCAAGGGAGATTATTTTGAAAAACAATAAATTAATTTTGTACCTTTAATAGTATTTTTTCATATTCATTCCGGAAACTTATAGTGCGCCCCACGTACATGCCCTCATATATCATCATCATCCGAGCGTATTCCCGGTTGCATCCTCAGCAGCAACGCTTCAGAGCCCGGGGTCCGCTACCTAACCAAGGAGATTTGACGAGGTTACTGTTTTTTACACAGAGCGACTGCCGTCTGACCTCCACAACCCAAAGGGTAAACCAGGAACCAATCCTTGGGTAGTTTGATGATCAAACGCTAGGTGGCGTTCGGGACCCACAGTTTTACGTGCCTTCCGAAACACGGAATCATCTTTCTTTTCGGATAATCAGGTGATTCAAGCCTGCAATATCCTATCCAGACTGGAAACAACTTTTCACAAAGTATGCTTCCCAGTGGGAATCGAACCCATGACCTCCGGGTCACAAGGATAACTCCTTGACCACTGGACTACAGAGGCAGTCCGTGCCCTCATATATATACTAACATAAATAGACTGCTAATTAACATAATTATAACTAAAATATTCATTACCCTTCCTCTCGGCTTAGCCGTAGTCGGTTAATTATAAATCTGAACCAGAATTAATAAATAAAAATCACATCTAAAATTTTGATAAATATATTTTTCATCTTCCGCTTTGCAAAATAAAAAGTAGGACAAAACGTTGACAACAAAGTAGTAGAGGGACATTAATTAGGCTAACAGTATATCTTACAGCGGAGTGAGTAACGCAAAAATGGAAATTAAATACAAGAGATCTCGTAGAAAAAGCGGCCAAAGATGTCAGCTTTATTTTCATAGAGTCGACTTACGAAGTTGTTTATAGGGAACTTAATGTAACTACAGTATTTTTTTATTTAATTTTTTTAAAGATACGCGTAAAATCAGTTACACTTAATTGCCCAAAATTTAAAACATGCTTCAACGAAAATATAAGAAGATAAATAGACATTACTCACGAACCCACTAATTACAATAGTATGAAAATGTACACCTCTAACAAAGATTGATATAAATTTAATGCTGGGCCATTAGCAATGACTACTAAAATATATAATACCTTACTTGACAGCCTAAAGGCAGAGCAAAAGGATTCTTTATTTGTAAAAAGATTAAAACAGATACTTACGGAAAAGATTTATTATACGGTAAACGAGTTTTTAAACGATAAAGGAATATCCAACTGACTATAACTAACATTTACAATATTCATTAACACAATTCCATATCCAATTTAATAAAATTTAATAATCTTTTTTTAACTGACTTGTGTATAAATATAGGTACTCATAAAAATAATTTATATAACTAGATCTAAACTTGACATTAACACTTTAAATGGACTTGATAAATTGACGCAGTAAAATCAAATAAATAAATAAAAAAGTGCATGGTAAATTAAAATTGCATATAATAAAAAAATGATTTATGCGATAATATGTCAAAAAGAAAAAAATTAAAATATAAAAAATAAAAAAAACCTCTGCTTACAATGCTAATAAATATTAATGAATAGTTCTGAATAGTATTTTCATTAATTTATTTGTTTGTAATAATTTTTTCTTGGTCTAGAACACCCGCTTGCCATTCCATCTTATCTTTGCAATACCCAACAGGGTTCATATTGTACCTAATTATAAGCAGTGGTAATATTAGTAAAACTAAGAACTGATGTATAATATGAATGCAATAAATGAATTGAATTGAATTGATTATATTTTTTATCTTTAAAATATTCTCATAACTACTTGAGGAACATTCTTTTGCTCATTAATTAAAATTTGAAACTTTTTTGTAAAATGGTGTAGTATTTATGTATGTGAACCTCTTTTTACGAAAACAGGAGTACCTATTATTACGGAAAAGAGAGATTCACATGTTCATAAAAATAAACGTTTAAGTACTTTTTAGGGTTCAACTAAACAGTTCAACAAACTAACGTTAGTAAACAAGGAACCCTTATATGCAATGTCTGTTTATCTGTCTGTCCGTCCGCGATTTAACTCAACGACTATAGGTACTAGAAAGCTGTAATTTGGTATAGGTATGTATATTAATTATGCAGAAAAAGTAGTAAAATAAAATATTGAATATTTTTTTTTAGAATATCTCTCATACAAGTAAAGTCAAAAGTCAATTTTATTTTTTCGACTAACCTATCATGTGGGGCGTCGTTGAATAGCCCTTTCAAAAATATTATGAGCTTGATAACACTGTTTTTAGATTTAGGGATCCGTTTTTGAAATATTTGGTTTTCAAGTGAAAATTTTTGTTAGAGTCAAGTGTCCCCCCTCTATCTGCTAAACGGTTATATATGGAAACGTGAAAAAAAATCACAGCTTTTTCCTTTAAATTTCGTTATGTATACTATATACATAACGAAATTTAAAGGAAAACTATCAGAGCTAAGTTGGGTTTACAAATTAAAAAGTTATAGGCGATCAACTTAAAAAACATGTACTCGGAAAAGGAAAATTTAATACAAATTCAATGGAAAATTAGTTTTAGCCCTTTTGAGTGGCATGAACTCAAAGTTGGCAATTGTAACTACGGAACCCTACACTGCGCGTGGCCTGACACGCACTTGGCCAATTATTTGACTTATCAACGAAAACTATGACTAATATTATGCGCTAAACTTTTGTCTATTTGTTTTGTACTTAAGAACATAACGAGAAGATTTCGAGATGGAAGAGCTTTTTCGATATTATTTGTCCAGGCTTTGGCATGTCAGTTCTATACGTACTACATCAATGTCCAGCGAAGCATTATTAGTTGCCCGGAGCGACATTACCGCATTCTTTTAATTTTTCCTCGTAAATAAAGGACACTGAACTGTGGCACGAATAATTGCTTACTTTGAATAAGGATTTGTTTTTCAGATTTTATTTAATAAAAATTGGAACAGTCGCTTTTTTTTAAGTGCAATATTAGATAACATATTTGTAGTGATCTTCCAAGCTGGTTTGAGAGAAAGGAAAGACTTAGAATGTACCAGTTGCTTCTCTTCCCACGCGGATCGTAGGAGCCGATCGAGGGCGAAAATGCTTGGCTGGCAACCCATCACTATTTTGATTTCTTTTTCCAACTTCTCGCCCATCATCGCGCTAAAAGTGGCCTTTGAGTCTTGCGGCCGCAAGACCTTAAGTGCTCTGTTTACCTGGTTAAGTTTAGAAAGCGGTAAGGGATCACCAAAACAAACAGAGCTATGCATATGTATGTATGTTTCTTGAAGAAAATTGTTAATATTATGTACTAAAGCTACTTTTAAAATAGCTTTATTTTATTTTGTTAGATGTTATATAAATATAGTACATATCCGTGCAAAATAATGCCGGTAGTTTTTTCGATAAAATGTGAAATTTGATCTTTTATCAAATTCCACATCTTCCAAAAATTACGTCACACGAACTTCATGGCTTTTTGACTCCACCTACCTTCCTCCTTATCACAGTTGGTCACAATTTTAAATCTCCCACCCCCTAGTGTGACGCCACAGATACCGAAATTTTATTAAATTAAAAAACAAACGAGCGATACTGCTAAATATAGAGCTAATAAAGCTTAAAATATGTTAAAGTTTATTTATTATTAGTTTTAATTTTGTGTTTTATTGTTAAGATATAAATTTGTATTGTGAGACGTCACAAACCTTATTAACGCTCCCACGCGTTGTCACACAATATCACATTCATTGACCCCCTCCCTCCTCCTTAATGTGTGACGTAATTTAAAGATGATCCCTTAGCTCAGGTTCCAAATGATAAGAAATACGTCATAAATAAAGAACATTTGTTTATTGCCTCGAAGTTTCCTCTCCTGATTCCAAGTAAACATTTTTGTAACTGCAAAGCTTGAAATTTCAATAAATATCCAGTTACCTTCGGGGAAGTGATGGAGCTGCGAAGCTTACCTGGAAACAAAAATAAATTTAATATTAGGACAATATTGAACAAACACGAAATGTGGGAGAGCCTGGAACTGCCTCCGTGGTCCAATGGTCAAGGCGTTCGCCTTGTGACCCGGAGGTCATGGGTTCGATTCCCACTGGGAAGCATACTTTGTGAAAAGTTGCTTCCAGTCTGGATAGGATATTGCAGGCTTGAATCACCTGATTATCCGAAAAGAAAGATGATTCCGTGTTTCGGAAGACACGTAAAACTGTGGGTCCCGAACGCCACCTAGCGTTTGATCATCAAAACTATCCAAGGATTGGTTCCTGGTTTGCCCTTTGGGTTGTGGAGGTCAGACGGCAGTCGCTCTGTGTAAAAACCAGCAACCTCGTCAAATCTTCTTGGTTAGGTAGCGGACCCCGGGCTCTGAAGCGTTACTGCTGAGGATGCAACCGGGAATACGCTCGGATGATGATGATGATGATGATGACGAAATGTGGGAGAGAAAATATTATCAAGATCAAATAAAAAGGTACTTATTTTGTTTTCAATCTTCCTTTGAAAACAACTGTCTGTCTATACATATTTAAGTGCCAAGCTTTTGATAGTGTCATTCTAGAAAACGCACCTAATAGAGAATATAAAAAAAATAGTGTTATCCAATCATTTTACCACAAATATTCAAAAGTAAAGTATAAAAGAACTAGCTTTTGCCCGCGGCTTCGCTCGCGTAGGGGTGTAATTTATCAAAATCCTTTCTTAGGGGATGCCTACATCATAGTAGCTTTATGCATGCAAAGTCTCAGCCCGGTCAGTTTAAAATTGACAAAGTTTCATACAAACTCTCATCCCCTATTTTATCCCCTTGGGGGTAGAATTGATCAAAATCCTTTCTTAGCGGATGCCTACGTCATAACACCTATTGGCATGCCAAATTTCAGCCCGATCCGTCCAGTGGTTTGGGCTGTGCGTTGATAGATCACTATGTCAGTCAGTCAGTCACCTTTGAGTTATATATATTTAGATAAGTACAGTGAAAACAGGATAAAATTTTATGAAAACGAATGAGAGATATAACGATTTTACGAAAATATGTCTATTTCACTCGCAAAACGCTATTATCTATGGCAAATGTATAGATAATATGGACTTTAATGTCACCAGTTCATAACGGACTTCTCTTTCTAATTGAAACTTTAAAGAATCACATGTTCGTCGCTGATTAAGATATTTTATAAATTCTCTCACAATTGTTTACTGTGGTTAATAAGGATTTTATAAAGCAAATTAAAAAATGCGTGCATTTTTCCTAATTACTATTTTTGAGATAATGGAGTGTTCTTCATTGTCTTCTCTATACGTTAGTTAACTTAATAGTCACTGTCTACGTATATTTTTCACGATGTTTTCCTTCGCTGGATATAGGTTTTCTACGGAAGAAGTGGCAGAATAAAAATATATTTCCAGAGTTAACTTAGTTTAAGTTAATAGATTCAAGTGTTACTTTGCAGAATTCAAAGTTACATACTACATGATTTGAATTACTTTGTTCAATTCCGTTGCTTGTGGCGGAAAACCAGTTGCTTGTTAACTGGTGGCGGAATTGCACAAAGTAATTCAAATCATGTAGTATGTTAGTTTATTACAATTAACATATCAATGATTGACTTCGATCAAAGTTGGATTAATAATGCAATTTAATTCAGATCAATCAATCGATCACTTGAGGACCGCGATGCATCCAAGCTCTAGTTAATGCCCGCCGCGAAGTGTCGACGTAACGGCTTCCGGCAGTCCGCATAAGTCGTCGTTGGGGACAGTGCAAGCGATAATATGTCAGGGTTTAGCTTGGCATAGCAGGATGATAAATATTTATAATTTTTCACCATTAGTGATGCCTGATATTGATTTTTAAAGAACGAAATTATGAAAATACTAGCCGTGTACGGGAGCCCGAGACGTTCTTCAATACTGGGGCGCGCTACCAACTACGCCATGACTTTGTATGACTTTAGACCTTAACATCGAACCATGTTATTCTTTCGTATAAAACGCTTTCCATTACACTTGCGTCTAGTACTATATTGAAAGTAAGATATTTAACTTAAGGGGCTACCTAAATTTTTCGGGGTCCAGTGCTGCCCCCATTTGAAATAAATCATTTAAAAGGAAACGAAGATATGATTTAAAATTTGGTCTTGATCAGACCCTAGATAACCCTTCAAACTAATAAACTACTGTTTACAGTTTAAAGTGAGAACGTGAAGCTTTTCTACGCACAATTGCAAAAAACGGCCACTTTTGGCGTATGTGCGTAGAAAAGCTTTATTTCAAATGGGGGCAGCACTGGACCTCGGAAAATTAATGTATCACAACAGGATACATGATTTTTTTGTCATTCATGACTGCTAAACTGATTTTTATCAAAACATAGCTGAAAACTACCGCAAGGAAACTTGCTTTTACGTAAAAAACCGCATCAAAATCGATTAATCCGTTCGAGCGCTAAGATGCCACCCCTCTTTTTTGACGACCTCCGTGGCGTAGTGGTCACCATGCTAGTCCACCACCCAGAGGTCCCGGGTTCGATCCCCGATCAGGGCAAGTTGGAAAATAGTATTTTTCAAATTGTTCTGGGTTTTGGATGTTTATCTATATATGTATATTTTATAAAATATTGTATCGTTGAGTTACTATTCCATAAGTTCCATAACACATGTCTCGAACTTACTTTGGCACTAGCTCCATCAGTGTTATTTGTATTATTTTTTTTGTCGGGGATAAAAATAGGAATGTTCATGTAATTTGCAGTATCTGTCGAAAATATTAAACGTGTAATGAATAACAGCGTATTTACGAAGTAGGTCAATATTATCAGTTGAACACATTCAGTGCATTGCGTTTGATGCCAAAAATCTGGGTTACATAAGTACTAGCGATAAATTTGGGGATTCATTTCATAAAACGGCGTGCGAATGAAATGAAGTGAAATTGAAAACGTTGAGAGATTTGTCTGCAAAATGGATGGTTCGCACTATGTATCACTTCCAATTGACGAAACTAAAAACCAAAATGGCGTAGCAGACTCGCGCTACTCAGTAAAATGTTTACCCTTTCCTACCTTGCATACGTTAAAGTACAATTAACTGAATCATATAAATGTAACATTGTTCTACGAGGATTTTTGTTTTATTTTTCGAAATTAAAAACCGGCTTCACCCTCAAACTACCCAACGGACAAGTATACCCTTACAAACAAAAAAACGTGTGGTACTCGGGACTGCCGCGGTAAAGCTATTGCATAGCAATTTTTTACCAACTTATGAAATTATAACAATTCAAGTTACACTTTTTGAGCGTGGTGACCGATAAGAAAACAAGTCGCGGGCTCGAAGTCACTCGTGGATGCGGCCAAAAAGCATGCTGTCTCACCTAGCATCGTGTCTAAAAGAGATAGAATCAGTTATGAGCAGTTAGCAGCTAGTCTACACGCATACGTCGCATACACACAAACACCGTGCCGAAGTCTGCCGAACTGAAACGACGTTAGACGATGCACGGCTTTCAAGGCCGCGCCGCTGTGATTTGTGATGAATTTGCTTGTAAGCCTACATGGTAGGCGGAGTGGGGGGTGTTAGGTTTTATTTTTATTACGGAATTTCTTGATTCGGTCGCGATAAAAGCTATGCAATAGCTTAAAAATAATTTTAAAATCGACCAGGGCGTCTTCGAATAAACAGTGCAATGCATAAAAAAAAGATCGTGACGAATTGAGGACCTCCTCCTTTTTGGAAGTCGGTTTAAGAAAAAGACTCACTCGCTATCCCGACACCACCTAAAGTAAGATAAAGTGAGGAAGAACAAGAAGAAGAAGAAGGCGTGAGTTGTGCCTTTTTAAAGCATATTTATCATTATAAAAGTGGTTTGGGTCCATTTTTTATTTTTTCGTTTTCATAACCTACAACCGTCATAACCAACGATTTTAAAATATACATACATCCTTCAATTTAATTTAATAAGTTTGTCATCAGAAAGACATTGCACTTCAAAAGCCTCCAGACTTTTTGAGAACCTGACATTCTGCGTCAAGCCGCAGAGAGGCAGGGCAAATATCACATTTCGCATGTTCAATCTTTACGGCGTTGGTGATCGGCATAATCCCGGCGGTTTTATTGGAAGTTAGGCTTTGCCGGCGGCTCTGCTAAATTGGGATTGGAAAGGCTATACTAGTTAGAGTAGATACGAATACAGAATTATGTGGACTGCCTCCGTGGTCCAGCCGATTTATTGGTCATGGGTTGAATTCCACTGGGAAGCATACTTTGTGAAAAGTTGTTTCCAATCTGGTTAGGATGTTGCAGGATTTAATCACCTCATTATCCGAAAAAATAATGATTCCGTATTTCAGATGGCACGTTTAAACTGGGGGTCCCGAACGCCATCTAGCGTTTGATCATCAAACTATACAAGGATTAGTTCTGGTTTACCCTATTGGTTGCGGAGGTCAGACGGCAGTCGCTCCGTGTAAAAAACCAGTAATCTCGTCAAATCTCCATGGTAAAGTAGCGGACCCCGGGCTCCGAAGCGTTACTGCTGAGGATGCAACCGGGAAAATACACTCAGATGATGATAATGTCAAAATCACTTATGTATCGCTTGTTGAATTGAAGACCTCCGTGGCGTAGTGGTAACCATGCTGGTCCGCCATCCAGAGGTCCCGGGTTCGATCCCCGGTTAGGGCAAGTTGGAAAATGGCCTTTTTCAGATTGTCCTGGGTCTTGAGTCTCGAACTTAATTTGGGGCTAGCTCAATCAGCGTCATTCGTCTCTATATATTGATTTATTTATCTTAGAGCTACAAGTACAGTCGGGGGCAGATAAAAGTGACTGTATGGCCTTTATATTACGTATATTTACCAACATACACACGTACGTATATTTACTGATTGTACCTATAGCAATTTTTTTCTTTTTTGCCTATAACTTTGCCTGCCTATAACATCGTACCTCGGTTGCCTGGAAGAGATTGCAGTTGCGATAAGGCCGCTTTTTGACATCTGTTTTATGTTATCTTTTATTAAGTAACATTATCTTTTATTGACACCATGCTAGTCCGCCACCCAGAGGTTCCGGGTTCGATCCCCGGTCAGGGCAAGTTGGAAAATTGGCATTTTCAATTGTCATGGGTCTTGGGTGTTTATCTAATATGTGTTTGTAATAAAATATAGTATTGTTGAGTTATCCCATAACACAAGTCTTGAACTTACTTTAGGGCTAGCTCAATCAGTGTAATTTGTCCCTATATATTTATTTATTTATTTTGCTGCAATAAAAATTTTAACAAATTAACTAACTTTAGTCAGGAGAGTATGGTTTTTATCAGCTCCTAACTGTACATAAGTTTTATAAGGTTTCTTGTAGAGAGACCCATAGGTCAATTAACTAGTGTACCAAAAGGTAACTAACTACCTTGAATTAGGACGAAAGTAGCCCGCAAAAAAACTTTTACATCGAAAACCTTGAAAAACAATATTTACTCTTTTCTTTGTAAAAACCACTTACCTACCTCTTTGTGTATCGTTATTACTTTTCTGTAAATTATTCCTGAACAATTTCTTTGTCCTTTATAAAGCCTGTAAAATATAAACAATTTGTTTACAACAAAATAAGGCAGGTTATGGGCCGGTAAAAATGTCTCGGGACCGCGACCGCCCTAGATCCACCTGTCCTTTATAAGAGGCTTTGTGTCCGCTCCAGGTCACCATGCCGTGTGTTTTGTATGTTATTTGTTCATAGGTAACCGGTGCATTAACTGGTTGAAGTGGTGGCCGAGTAACAGTCAATATTTGTTTACAAAAATTGAATTGTTTTTTTATTAACAAAATTCATGTCCACAAAATACAAACATAGAAACAAACAGAGTAAGAACATTGAGTAAATAGTTACTGCTTATTTCATAAGGAATCTCTTCCGGCAGACCCAGGTGAGAAAAAAATGAAAACAGGTGTGTACATAATAATTATTTTGTGACATGACTTCTAAAGCAAGGACCTCGAAAAACTTTTATGCCAGTTGTGGTTCACCACCCATCCAAGTTCGGATCACGCCCAGTATCTCTTTACTTGCGAAAGCGCTAGTAATGCATACTCCCGCCCTGGGCCAAATCGATATAAACGTAATACAGTCGCTGCGACTCTGGGCAGCTATTAAATGAATAAATAAATAAATATATAGGGACAAATAACACTGATTGAGCTAGCCCCAAAGTAAGTTCGAGACTTGTGTTATGGGACACTAACTCAATGATACTTTATTTTATAATAAATACATATATAGATAAACATCCAAGACATTGATAACTGGTAACTTAATCAGTTAGGATGTAGGCTACTTATAATTACACAATTAGTTACTGTAGGGTAAACTTTACTTATTATCATGTGCCAATTTTCCTTTAATACAAAATTTTCGTGTACTCAGAAACACTATCATGTCCGTATTTCTAACAGAGTTGATAGAGACAGAAGCGTGCCTTTAAGACCCAGGTCCTAAAGACACCCTTCCATTATTTTTTTCGTTCTTTTTTCACCTTGACGCAAATTATTATGCTAAATGCATTACGATTTATGTAATTTGTCTGTAGTTTTTGTCTGTAGTCTTTTACATCTACTGTATATTATTTAATGTTTTTTATCATGAATAAATGATATCACTTTACGTAAAGACAAAAAATAATAATAATGAAAAAGAACTAAAAACGTCTTCACCCCCAAACGGCACAACCAATTTTGATAAAATGTCTATGGGGCCATCGGACAAGTTTACTCTTTTAAACATAAAATACTAACTTTTCAAATCGGTAAAGGCGTCTTTGAAAAATCGGTAAACATATATAAAAAAAATCGCAGCGAATTGAAAATCTCCTTTTTGGTAGTAGGTTAAAATGAAAAATACGAATGAGTGCTAGCAGCATCACCTATTAACATTTTTCAGATTCTCACCCATTTCCAGGGTTAATTTTTACTGTGTGCGTGTAAAAAAAACGACCATTCCAAGTTTTTTGGTGGAAAAATTTGTCAAAATAGTGACGGGTTGCCTAGCTTCGCTTTTTTAACCCCCGACGGCTAAAAAAGGTGTTATAAGTTTGACGCTACTGTCTGTTTGTGTGTCTGAACGCATTTCGAAGCGGTTTTTTTTTACGTGAAATTCTTTGCTGTGATTCTTAGCTATGTTTGGTAAAAATCAATCTAGTAGTTTGAAGAGTCTCTCTCATCTCTCATCCTAGCGTGTTCCCGGTTGCATCCTCAGCTAAAGCGTTTTGGAGCCTAAACTAGGGGATTTGACGAGGTTACTGGTCTTTACACAGAGCGACTGTCGTCTGACCTCTGTAACCCAAAGGGCATACCAGAACCAAACCTAGGAAAGGCTAACCAAGCACGAGATGTTTGTGCTTAACACCTTTAGTCGCCTCTTACGACATCCACAGGACGAGAGGGAGTGGTCCAATTCTAACCCGGAACCACACGGGGAAGTTTGAAGAGAATCAGCTCCTTATGATAATCGAAACCACGGTAAGCAATAGAATAGCACCACCATCTCTACAAAAAACCCAATGGGCTGGATAACTTACACATTAATAATCATACATATGAAGCTATGGAAATTCGGGGGTATTTTATATTTGCTTGGCAAATCAACTTGTAGTATATTCCCTCATTCGGCTTCTACGATCTGCGCGGGCAGAGAAGCAGCTGCTACACTCTAAGTTTTTTCTTTTCTCCCCACACCACCATGGACTACACTTTTCGAAGCGACAAAAACAATTATATCCCGTTCTCACAAACATGATTCCCTGAGCCACATCAATGGCAACCTGATACAGCCGTAATTCCCCGCTGTAATCCGCAACAGCCTTCAAGTATTACACGATTGATATTGATAATTTAATCGCTGCTAGGATTAGACAATCTGTAATAATTAGAACACTATAAATTTTGTCGTTATAATTTTCGATGTAAATGAAATAATAATGTGAATTTTCAGCCGTATTTTGAAATTTCTATTTCAAATAAATTTTGATTCTCCGACGTGGAGCTCGGTGGAACGGTGGGAGTACGCATTGCTAGTGCTTTCGAACGTTAGCGACAGCGGGCGTGGTCCGCACTTGGATGGGTGAACAACTGGCATAAATCTAGAGCTCCTCCGTGCTTCGGACGGCACGTATAAGCCGTTGGTCCCGGCGTTCATCATTGTATAGCAGTCGTTAAGCTATGTCAGATGCTTTTACGCAGCCTGAAAAATCTGACACCATGTTGGCTACCTACACATACGAAAAACAAACAATCTCCGATTAAAAGATATAAGGTTGACTTGTCTGTCTGTGTGTCTGCCTATGAATCAAAATGTGTGTGTCTGTCTGTGGCATCGTAGCGTCTAAACGTATGGGCCGATTTTAATGCAGTATTTTTTTTGAGAGCTGTCTAAGCCGAAATAGTTGTTAGCTAAGTTTAATGGAAACCGATTCAGCGGTTATTAAAACCTTAATGGAAGTGAAAGTTTGAAAACCGTGCTTTTTAGGGTTCCGTACCCAAAGGGTAAAAACGGGACTCCGCTGTTCGTCTGTGAGTCTGGCACTAGGCTGTCTCATGAACCGTGATAGCTAGACAGTTGAAATTTTCACAAATGATGTATTTCTATTGCCGCTTTAGCAACAAATACTAAAAACAGAATAAAATAAATATTAAAGTGGGGTTCAATGCAACAAACGTGATTTTTTATCGATAAAGTACGGTATCCTTTGTGCGCAAATCCGACTCGCACTTCCCCGGTTTTTTTTAATTAAAATATATTTAAAAATATATAATTTTTTTAATTAACATAAAAATATTTTTATAACAAGCTTTTATCTTCAGTACTCCTCAAGACGAATCAAACAAGCCCAAACTCAATGGGGTTGCGTCGTTTCATTACTGAGTTATGGCCACCTTCCAATTCCATCATCAGATCAGCTGCATTTAGTAGTAGGGATACAAAATTTCAGTTCAATCGGAAACCGGGAAGTGGGTCAAATGTAACTTGCAAGATTTGATTACAGACAGACTACTACAGTGAAACTAAATAAAAGCTCGTAATAATGGATCAGTACAAAACAGTTGAATTTAAGTTTATTTTGTCTCTGCACGTTCTACTAATTTTCATTTGACAAACTCAAACTCTAACTTCCAGTATTCAATTAACGCTACAGAAAATAGAATTTCGTATAACACTGTCTAAAAACAAAATCCAGCGCTTCACGAGTATAGTATAAATAGGTGAGGCATTATATTAATGTACGTAATAGGTTCTTTTGGAATGCTGAAGATTTTGCAAAATGGAGAAGAAATAGCCAGATAGATTCTGAGCTCTTAGGCTCAATTTATATTGCAGCAGAGTCTCTGCCGCCGGCAACGCCATAGTTTAAACATTATACGATTGACACTAAAATTCATTATGCTATATACGATTTTGTAGAAACGCTGCGACTCTGCCGCAATGTAAATTGAGCCTTAACTACTGCAACCTGAACTGCGTTAAGATACGAGAAGAGTTGTGAGTGAGTGAAACTGTGTATCTACATGATATTCCCGAGTGTGGGTGAGTTTTGGTTTTCGTCTATGTAGGTAGCCTACACTGATGGCAGATGTTTCAAGGTGCCGGAAGGCTTGTAACAAAGCTTGACGACTGCCTTACAATGATGACATGTGGGATGGGCTTTACCTTCCGAAACAAAGTGTTCGAGAAATTTAATGCCCATAGTTACTTATCGGGGCGCGTTCAAACGACACGCGCATGCCTAGCCCACGCCTTGCGCACAAAAAACGCTGTGTGAATTCGTTGCAAATAATTTACGTCCTATCACACGCCAATACAACTCAAATTGTATTTACCGAAGTCAAGTCGGGGCGAGCGCCGGGCGGACGCAAGACGGAGGCAAAGGGGAGGCCAGGTGGAGGCAAAGCGAAAGAAACCGAGCGCATGGCGTAGGCCAGGCGTGTGCGTGTTGACTTCATTTAATGCAATTTGGGTTGTATTAATGGGTGACAGGATTCAATCTAAATATATATAACTCAAAGGTGACTGACTGACTGACATAGTGATCTATCAACGCACAGCCCAAACCACTGGACGGATCGGACTGAAGTTTGGCATGCAGGTAGATGTTATGACGTAGGCATCCGCTAAGAAAGGATTTTGATCAATTCTACCCCCAAGGGGATAAAATAGGGGATGAAAGTTTGTATGAAACTTTGTCAATTTTAAACCGATCGGGCTGAGACTTTGCATGCATAAAGCTACTATGACGTAGGCATTCCCTAAGAAAAGATTTTGATAAATTCCACCTCTATGCGAGCGAAGCCGCGGGCAAAAGCTAGTATGCAATAAATTTCAAAAAAATTCAAAAAATTCAAAGATCGCTAGGCATGTGCTAGGCATGCGCTGAGCATACTCTAGGCGTGAGCGTGTCATCCGAACACGCCCTAACTTGTAAAAGAGCAATGTGTACCCCCATTAAGCCAACGAGTGTCTCATATACCTCACACGAGCTAACTTTCTACAGTGTCATTATTTTGTCACTCAGGCGCGTGACCTCCCGCCCGCGTCAGAGCTTTGACCATAAATCTGAATATTTTATACGGAATAAACTTTCCTTCTAAACAAACCCTTTTATGCTCATACACGCCGTGTGTAAATATTAAAGGGAATGGTAAAAATTTGAGCGGCGGTATTCGCTGAGGAGACATTACGCTGTTTGCCGGCGAGTGCTTTGTCACAGGGTGCGTTCGGCACGGCACGGCACGGCGACGGATTTCTGACTACTGCGCACGCCATACTGATTTGGATGCTATTTTCACTAACATGTAAAGCACCAGATTTCTTCTCATCCAGTGTTTTTCAAGCTGCCTAAAGGCATCTGACGTAGTGCAATAACTGTAATCCACTGACGACAGTCATCATTACCGACTAAAAAAGTAGTAAAAACACGTACAAAAATGTTTTCTTCTGAAATTGGGTCATTATTTTACCGTTCAAAGAAAAAAATTCGACAATTTTTTTTATTGATACGGACAAATAACATTGATTGAGCTGGCCCCAAAGAAAGTTCGAGACGTGTGTTATGGGATACTAACTCAACGATACTTTTTATAACAAATACATATATAGATAAACATCTAAGACTCATAATAATAAGTTATGATTTAAACAATTTAAAAAAAAACTTTTATCTAAAACACTTAAGGGGCTACATGAATTTTCCGGGGTCCAGTGCTGTTTTATGAACTTTTTTATGAACTACTGTTTACATTTTTAAGTGAAAACGTGAAGCTTTTCTACGCACATACGCCAAAAGTGGCTGTTATTCGCAATTGTGCGTAGAAAAGCTTCACATTCTCACTTCAAACTGTAAACAGTAGTTCATAAAATAGTTTGAAGGGTTATCCAGGGTCTGGTCAAGACCAAATTTTAAATGATGTCTCCATTTCTTTTCAAATGATTTATTTCAAATGGGGGCAGCACTGGACCCCGAAAAATTCAGGTAGCCCCTTAACTTAAACGTTCAAAATGGTCCTCAAGACAAATCAAATCAGCACAAAATCAATGGGATTGGGTGGTGTCATTACAGACTTCATATGGCCACCATCCGGCCCCACCTTCAAATCAGCTCAGAACAGCATACTGCACTGTCACCCAATATACGTATGAGTGCAAAATTTAAGCTCAATCAGAAACCAGGAAGTGGGTCAAATTTAACTTGCAAGATTTGATTACAGACGGACAGACAGACAGACAACAGGGCAGGTGAAACTAAATAAAAGCTTGTAAAAACAGGCTAATCACATGTCAAATTTTTTTAATTAAACACCTTTGCCGGCCGTCAAAAAGCCGTTTCGCGTGAAAAGGCTCTAAGGTTGCCGGTAGTCCCAAACTGACTCAATTATTACCCTACACGCCATTATCTGTGCTCTAACTGTTCGCGGCTTTTGATGAACCCTGCTGTTGTTTCGCGAATTCTTTTAAACTCGCCCGTTTCGCATTCGTCCCGCCAAGTTTTGGCAATAAATTTATTGGACTCGCTTTGTAGCCATGCTTTTTATTTTCTATTTTGTTGTTGTACAAAAGACACAAGTACAAAGTTTATCTTTGAAGTAATCGTATTAAAAACATTTATAATCTGTCTTATGAACATCACTATAGAAAATTTTGGCGAGGTGTACTATTGACTGTATACATTTTTATTATTATAATATAACCATCAAAACTAAGAAATAAAATAATACCATAGGTATACTAAAACTAATTAACTAAAATTTACTTAAATACTGAAAAAAAATCACATCAAACCATAACCTATTATAAATAAAAAATCCTCCTGCGCAAGAGCGTCCAATAATATTATGAGTATATTTACAATCTAAATCACAATTTATTGATACTGATTGATTGATTGTTTAAAATAGCCCGTCTACTTGTATCGTTTAGCAGAATCTTACACGGGTTCAGGGTGAGGCTATAACATTATTTTTGTTTGTATGTTACGTGATACCTTCGACAGTTGTGAACCAATTTTGATGTTAAAGTGAAAACTCCTTTAGGCGCGTTGGGCATTTTTTGAGATGGAGAAACACCATTGAACTTGCGACGCTGTTACTGTAACCGATACCGAGTTTTTTTTATTTGAAAGCATATACTATCTAACTAAATGAAAGATATCATATGAAAAATGTTTCGCTACAAATCAGATTTGAAGTGACTTCCCTCACTTTTGTGCCATGTGTGCACTTCGCAATTGTGCCACCGTGACTTCGAATCAGCCCGAAAAATTTTCATCATCGCATATTATTCATTCACGTATTTGAAGCATGCGTAATGTCGGAATTACATACATTTCAAATTGAGCAATTCAGTATTTTTATTGAAAAATAACTGGATCACGAAATATTTTCCGGTAGGATTTACAAATAATTTAAAAGTTCGCTATAATCAATCTAGATATGGTCCGGATAAAGTGATAAATTAACCAAAACATAAAATCTATATACGCAGAGATCGCCAAACGGTGCAAATAAATCGTTAAATGATGACTATATTTTTGTGCCGTTTGGCGTGGAGACTTTCGGAACATGAGGCCCCGGTGCTAGGGTCTCCTTAAAGAGATCTCTTCAAGACTGATCTCCGCCGCTGGTGACAAGAGAGCTGACTGTTTTTTTCACCCAACGCATCAGTATTCCGATCCAACAGGGATATATGGCCAGCGTTCTTGACACTATGCCACATGGGCATGATTCTATAAGATTAAATTTGTAGCAAGTATTTCACTTTAATAATTTTATTTGTAAATATGTAAATGATTGTATCTAGCTTATTTATATAAACAATTGGTTGATATCTACAGAAAAATATTTTTCGTAAAACGGAATGACTATATTCATGTCAATGGATAGCTTGTTCAAATCACCTCTGCATGCGATCTAAGCTCACGTGCGTGTTTTCTGCAATTTAATAAAAAGCCTCATCAGAGAGTAGGTAGTGTTGTAAATAGCGTAAGTTTGGGAGTCTAAATTTAAGGTCTCGCCTCTGATTACCAGACTTTGATCTGGTGATCTTTGGAGATATTACTAATTGGTACATAACGAAACAATCATTTTGGTCGTTTTGGAAATCCTTGGGCAAGGCTATGTCCAGCAGTGGACTTCCTATGGTTGATATGATGAATTGATATGATCAAAAGCGTGATAGGATCATTATCAAGCCTATCACGTTTTTAAATGAAAGCATATTTTTTAAATATTGTGCAATAGTCTATATTAAAGTCAAATCTGTTGATGTAAGTAATTAGTTTATATAGAGTACGATATAAACGAATTACTTAATATATAGAGAACTACAAATTTAATATTCTATTCTGTTCTGATCTGTTCTGTTCTGAGTCCGCCCAGCCAGCAGTTACGCTGCAAGAGCTTATGAATGAGGTTTACCTTGAAGAGTACGTCATCACGCTTGCAGACCAAAGCCGATGCATGTATATCGTCCTCAGTCCCTAGAACATGGCGACGCCAAACCTCTTTATACCACTCTCATGGCTCGAGAAACCAGTTGGACTCGTAGATAGGGATAAAGGAGTGTAGGAGATATTCGCAGTCAGGGAGTAGGGGAGAGAGAGGGAGTTGAAAGAACCGACCGAATACTTGCATCAAATCAGTATGGGGAGGATAGATATAATACTTGGTGTGTGATATATACTTGGAAGGATAATAGACTGCTTTGTTGTTTTGTATCCGTCGCGTTGCTCTGCAGGTCAACCTACAAATTTAATATTCTATTCAATAAAAATTATATTTACACTAAAAACTCGATAATTAAAAAAAAAATGCTGCAACTATATCTGAGTGGCTTAAAATAATAAAAATAGTTTATTATGTGTGTGTGTGTTTCTGAGTGACTTAAGTCTACTCCGAGATTCTATAACTCGCCGTATTCAACTCGGGTGATATTGTTAGCTACCGAGCCCGGCTTGTCCTGAGACGCAATTTCTTAGTCTCCGGGCTCCGCGTTACACAACACTACAACAGCGTTATTTCGCAAAAATGCTGCTGCAAATAGAAATTGTTTGCAAAGTGATAACAATTACGTTTTTATTAAAATTCTTATTCTTAACGTGCGAGTTAATGTGCCGGGGAAGGTATGCGAATAAAAAGCTACGGATGCTTTTTAGAGGTCGCTTTGGGGAGGTTTTATTTGCGTTTCGCTGTTATACCCACTTTATTGTGGCAACAAAGTTTAATTTGCTAGAAATTTACTAAGAATAGCAATAATTTTATATACACTTTTTTTTACACGGCAAAGCCAAGAGGAACGGTAATGATTTTAGCAATCTATGTACATACATACCTACATAGGTACATACCTTAAATGTACGTACTCATATAATAGGTACGGACTCTCTGGAGGCCGGACTAGCATGGTGACTACTACGCCACTACTGTAGAGTATATAGGATCCGAATCGCCAATTAGAAAGCGTTGATTCACACTGAAACAGTAGCAAGTGGCGGTTGGCATACTGTTCCGCATCGCACTGCGTAGCGCGCGGCCGTCATACAAAAACGACGCGCTTATACGCGGTGTCAGTGTGTTGTCCTATGCGTGTTTTCTATACAAATACAAAATCTCTTTATTGTAGAACACAGGTAAATACGGTGTTACAGGTATAAAGTCCACCATGCTCGGCCCAAACTGGACATACAATAATAGTTAATAACAAACTAAATACACACAATTAATATGAGGCAATTAAAAATCATAATTTACTTTAGTCATCAAATATTATTATTTAAGAAATCGTCAATAGAGTAATAACATTTTTTCGCCTAGACTAATTTAATTTGATATTTGAATGATTTCGTATTCAACTCCTTAAATGTATCTTGTAATTTATTGTAAATCACAGGTGCCATGCCTAAACAGCTTTTTTTCATAAGTGCTGTGTTGTGGCCACCAGTTACTAATTTAAACTTGTATTGTGATCAAATACGTTCTGTCCTTTGTCTTGACTCTTGTATTGTAACGAAAAGATGTGGATTAGATTTGACAAATACACAAATTTCTAAAATGTAATACATGGTAACGTTAGTAACTTTAGGGACTTAAACAAGCGACACAGCTCTCTTCAGTTTTTAATTTACACATTGAATGCAAGCATCGTTTCTGGTGTTTAAATAAATTCGTTTTTAGGTTGAATTGCCCCAAAATATTACACCGTATTGTAATGTAGGTGTAACTACACCATGATACGCTACAAGAACTAACTCTAGCTTGACTTTTATTGACAATTTAAATAATATAGAAGCACAAATAGAGATACTTGCATACAGTCCGGGTTCGAGTTTCTTCACCATAACACATTCTAATAGTAATTTATCAGTCCTATTTTCTTACTTAGTTTGGGAAAACTAATTGGATAATGCATCTTAAATGCTTTAAACCTAGGTTTATAAAATACTGAAGTGAAATACTTATAAGAATGAACATAAATAACTGTTCATTTATATTAATTTATTTGCAAAAATCAATCTTTATTTTTGTACTTTATTTTTACTTATTTTTACTTTATTTTTGGGGCTGGCAATACTTTTGGTGCTGGCAACCCCCACTTATGTCATCTCTCTTTTCTATGCCGTATACTAGGAGTCAGACATATTAAACTTCCACGAGTTCCAAGTAAAAGTTAAAACAATATTATTTCATACTTCACCAGAAAAATTGTATTTTAATTTAGCCAATACCGAACAGATATTCCAACAATAACCATTAGCCAAACTACTTCAAATGCCTTATAAAGCTTAAAAAAAACCATCACAACCAAATAAACATGTGTGAAAAAATTCATGAACTCACGGCGTTTTGAACAATAAAATAACAAAAGACTGCCGTATATTTAAATCCAGCATTTCAGCGTCGTAACAAGCTCCATCGGAAGACATAACTCCGCAACTTGAACAATTAATGAACAGCAAATAGCGGCATTTAAATGAGATACATCCTGAGATCCTCACTCGGAAATCACCACAAAGCCGCTCTCATGTTCAACTTATCCAAGGAAACCTCAACGTGGAAAATAAGCCAAGTCCGCAAAATTACTAGGGCATTATATTATTGTAAATTTTGTGTGATAGTGTGAAATATTTTTGCTTATAATAAATAAATAGGGACAAACTAAACTGATTGAGCTAAACCCAAAGTAAGTTCGAGACTCGTGTTATGGAATACTAACGCAACAATACTATATTATATAACAAATACATATATAGATAAACATCTAAGACCCAGGACAATTTGTAAAAGGCCATTTCCCAACTTGCCCTGACCGGGCATCGAACCCGGGCCCTCTGGGTGGCGATCTAGCATGGTAACTACTACGCCACGGAGGTCGTCAGGCTTATACAATTAAAACTAAGGTATGCATAGAATTAACTATTGTTTTCTCTTTGTATTTTTCTTAAGTACTTAATGAAAAATGTAATAATGGGATAAATCCACCTTTGTATATTATCTTTGTAAAGTATTTATTTTTGTACAATAAAGTTACAAACAAACGAAAGGTAAAGTCGGTCAATTAATATCAGTGCAATGTTGGTATTTACAACGTTAGTTTTGGGAAAATAAACATTAATCTACTGTGGTCAAAATTTATAGAATTATATGAGCGAGCTGAGCGAGTCGAGTTTTAACGAGTCTACTTTTGTAGGACGATAACTCGAGTATTTTTAACCAAAACTTAATTATTTTACAAAAAAAAAATTATACGTAAATTTCGATCGTGACGAGTATAAAAACTACAAGCGCTGTTGTTACAAAACTTGGCTGTCACTCTACCACGCACCTGTGTGACTGAGGGCGTTCTCCCGTTACTTACGATTCCGCGTTCGCCCTTCTTATTTATGTTCACCACACAAAATAAATTTAGTATAAGTGGTATTTGCGACTGCCGCCTTTGCACAATGAAGTTTTATGAACCCCTGAGATTGCGGCCAATAAGATGCTGTGTTTAGGTGCTCTCGCTGCTTTATTGCGATGTGACAGTATGGTGGGTGAAGCCAGTGAAGCGACGAATGGTATGCTTGTGTTTACGTTCATTTTGATGGAGACAGTATGGCAGTGACGGTAAAGCAAGTGAAGCGAATGGTACGAGCATCTTTTTAAATAAATAAAGTTATACGGACAAATTACATAGATTGAGCTAACCCCAAAGTAAGTTCGAGCCTTGTGTTATGGGATACTAACTCAACGATACTATGTTTTTTAACAAATACAAAGAAAAACATCCAAGATCCAGGTCAATCTGAAAAAGATCATTTTCCATCTTGCTAACGTCTGTCTGTGTGTCTGTCTGTGGCATCATAGTTCTCATACGGATGGATCGATTTCAATGTGGTACTTTTACGTGAAAGCAAGTTTCTTTGCAGTTGTTCTAAACTATGTTGACAATGGAGGGTTCTTTAATTAATCATGCTAGTCCGCCACTCAGAGGTCCCGGGTTCGATCCCCGGTTAGGGCAAGTTGGAAAATGGCCTTTTTCAAATTGCCCTGGGTCTTGGATGTTGATCTATATATGTATCTGTCATAAAATATAGTATCGTTGAGTTAGTATCCCATAAAGCAAGCCTCGAACTTACTTTGGTTTTAGCTTAATCAGTGCAATTTGTTCCTATACATTTATTTTTATTAACTGACAAAAAACTTGTGTACTTATTTGTTTGGATTTCTAAGCGATGGAAACAGTAGAACGTAAGGATGGAACCAGAGAAGCGAATTATATTTGTTTGGGTTTCGACATAGAATTAATATAATTATTACACACAGAACGGAATCTCTTAAGGTCCCGTGCAATATGCGTCCCCGTTACCCGTACTCGCACCTCTCCCCCAGTCTCGCTTTATCGAGGTGTTGAGCGCGGCTGCGGGCGAACACACACATTGCCGTGTGCACGGATGAAGTTTCATTTGTAGTAGTGAAGGCATAAATGATAGTCCGCTTCTATGAAGTTCCTTACATGTGGTCGCGATGTTGTGGTATACTCGTGAAATAGATAACTGACTGAGCAAGGTTGCAGGAAGGGGTTGGATGCAGGCCGCTCCGATCGGTTGTTTTGGAAATACTTGAGGGAGGCCTATGTCCAGCAGTGGACTTCCTGTGGCTAATATGAAGTCAATGAGGTTTGTTGTATTTTTTATGTACATTCTTGGTGGTACTTGGGTGTTACGGATCTAGACACTGTGTACCTTGTTTGATATTAAGACATAATAATACATCATACTATCACACCAATATAATAAAGACGAAAGTTTGTGAGTATGTGTGCGTGTGTGAATGTTTATTAATTCTTCACACGAAAACAGCTGGAGGACCTTTTGATAAAATTAGCTATGCGGGAAGCCTACTTTTTATACACCTCAGGCGCAGCTAGTTAGTGTATATTCATGGTGGTGTAATGGATAAAAGTGAAACGGAAAAACTTTGAATTAACTGCTAACTTCCAGTTTTTGTTAAAACTAAAATTCCGAAAAGTTTGGATATTCTGATGATCAAATGTTTATCTATTAATATACAATCCACTTCGTCTATTAAAAAGAACTCATAACATACAAACATAATATCACGCTTGTTTCCAAAGATTCAAAGATTCAAATGTTTATTCAGTAATTAGACCTTTACAGGCACTTTTACACGTCAATATTCAATATTCAATTCCCACAGCGGTAGGTAAAGACTATGGACCTCCACTTGCTACGATCCTGACAAACCTCTTTCGCTTCATCTACACTCATCACTGCATTGAGCTGCTAAAATTCCGAGAAGTTTGGATATTTTGATGATCAAATATTTATCCATAAACATTCATCTATTTTCTATACAAAAAAACGCAATACTTTAAACAAAATTTGATATAAAAAACTGCATTGAATGTTTGTTTAACTTAGTTACATTGTTAAACATAATCCTATTTGGTGTCGTAACAATTTATTGCCAACCACTAATTGCGTGCCATCGCCGCGTTTGATAATTTCGCCAAAATATGGCCGTTGCCCAATTTTAACTTAGTTTGCTAATTACTGGTTGAGTGCTCCGTTACATAATGTAACTATTTGTGGCCCGGCGAAGTGATTTTAACGTTATTTTAGTGAGTCAAATCTTTTCTAATATTATAGACACGAAAGTTTTTATGTATGAATGTTAGTTACATTTTCACGCAAAACGGCTGTACGGATTAGGATAAAATTTGGCACGTAGATAGCTTATTACCTGAATGAACACATACAGTACCTTTTATTCCGGAAAAATGAGAGGTTCCCGTGGGATTGTCAAAAAATTTCCACGCCGGCATCCGCGGGCATCGACTAGTGACTAGACTATTATGTTTTTAATGAGCTAAGTTTTATAAATACTGAAAAAGTATAAAAACAAGGTATATTTCTAAAGTTTGTTTTACTTAGTTTAATTTAGTTTTTACTTTATTTGTAATATTTATTATTGTTTTTTACTATTATTTAAAAAATCTTTTATGGCTTTTATATGGAATACACACAACGTAGAAGGGACATGCCCGTAATAAATCGAACCAAGGGTTACACTAGATCACAATAATATAATGAAATTAAAATAACAGTCAAAAGTAAAAAACACCGGTATTGCCATACGAAAGTGTGCAGCCGCCCGGGCAATTTGTTTGGGAAAGTCGATTTTTTTTTGTATTTTGGCCTTTATTTTATTATCATTATACTATAGTAATCTAGTTGAGGACGTAGTTTGATTTATTAAGGGAATGTACCTTCCACGTTATATAATATACTATCACGTCTTTATCCCTAACGACATAGACAAATCCTATGGTCACTAGACCCAAAAATCACTTTTAGCGTAAAGTGGAAACGAAATCAAAATAATGCTAGGTGGGTGGCATGCTGCACTGCAACGCTTGACAAACTCGTCAATTCTCTTAAAACGCCTTTACAATATGAGCTTATAAGCGAGGTTATATGCTGCTCTGAGAGAAAAGATAGTTATTTTCATTTCTCCTAGAGCAACATGGAAGCAACCTGATTTTGTTCATGAAATAGGCCAAGCACGTACCACATGGACGTTTATTAACAACATGTCATAATCCCAGCAGCGGAACAAAGTTCATTCCTTATAAACGTGAGCTTGCATCTCGGTTATGTTCACTGACAGTTGTGAACTAGTGTTGATGTGTGTTCACGCTGAAATCTCTTTTCTTTTGAACTAATAATTGAGTATACTTTTACGAACTTTGCTTGTTTGCTCACCTCGGTATTATTAAATGACAATATTGTTGAATACCTAAATGTATTATACATTTATTTACGTTCAGAATTTATTATATTCAAATGTTCTACTTTTCATGTGGAATAATATTAATATCAATTAACTTAAGTTATATAATTTTATTTGACTCTTGTATGAAAATAAAAAGTCCCAAGTAAAACTACGTGTATACCAGCATGGAAAAAATATTATAATTGACTTAATTTTGTAACATATAGAAAAGCAAAACCAGCATTCACAGAGATTTTTTATCTATTAGGGCTTAAACAAAAAAAATGTATAAAGCCAACAACGGCGATATTACTGCGGCGCACGTAGCACAGATATTTATTAACAGCTTAAGAGCAGCCTTCTCGTCTTACTTTTCATACAAATGCTCGTACGCGATTATGGCGTCGTAACTGAACTTTCTTGAAAACTTTTGAACTAAGAGATATCTTGTGCACTATTTCTAGGTTGCTATTGAAATAAAAAATGAATATTTGGAAAAACAAGTTCTGTACACGCCTCCAAAAATCTACCTGATACTTATTTACCTGAACTTCGACCGTTCATAAACTACTCATAAATTATAAAAATAAAAAAAAAATATTTCGATAGAAACCTTGCAAATGTAATATTTTTTTTTAAATATAATTCATTTATTTCATAAACTTTTAAGGCTTACTGACAAAAACATATCATCTGGAACAAGTTTTATGAAATTTCCGCACCCTATGAATAGTTAATATTGGTTCAATGGATAGTTAATAATAATACTAATTTCATTCAATACAGTGCAAACCGTGCCCTAAAGCGCTATATATCTCTTTTCGGTTTGCTTTTTTTTCTGGCATTGCCCTGGATGAAAAAACAAGCTTTTCGAACTATGCTCGCGGTGACGACAGAGCCGCCGGGATGGGCCGCCTTAAGGAAAGTTCATTCCTTGTTAATTGTGTACGTGACGCTGCAGCTCGGTTCTGTTTATTGACAGTCGTGAACTAGTGTTGATATATGTAAGTGCTGAAATCTCTTTTCTTTTAACTTTACTTTGTACTATTAGTTCTGTTCACATTTATTAATTATACTTTTCTTATTTAGGAATAACACTAAATTATTTTATATCATCTCACTTCTATTCCTATTGAAATAGATAGAACTGCAGAAACAAACCAAAGCAATCACTGTAATTTTTTTTCGCACAACCTCGCTTCTACTATGTTGTGAGCAAACAGCGGAGATGTTGCCGTGGTGCACGTAGCACAGACGTTTATTAACAGTATGTCATAATCCCGGCGGCGGAAAGTTCATTCCTTATAAATTGTTTACGTGACGCTGCAGCTCGGTTGGGCTCACTGACAGTCGTGAACTAGTGTTGATAGGTGTTTGCGTTCAAATTTCTATTTTCTTTTGAACTACTAATCTGCTTCACGTTTATGAATTTATACAGGTGACTTTTTTACCACCAGCCGTATTTCTGGAGAAAATTCTGACCAGTACTCTTAATTGTTTTATAGAATACTGAACAGTACTCTATAAAACAATTAAGGTAAACAAATCTCATCGGATTTTCTATACAGCTTCATTTTTTCGATTTTCAATTATTGTTTTTGTGGACAATAGTTCAATATCATAAACTGAACTAAATTCAAAAATTTGGCTGGTGGATAAAAGTCACCATGTGTATTACCACTAGAAGTTTTATTTCCTAAAAAATGTTTCTTATAAAAAGAATAAGAGAAGAATGAAAATTCAATATACCGAAAACCTAAGAAACCTAACCTACACTCCACGGCAAAGTTGTTTTTGAGTTTGTGTTACTTTCGCTCTAATCTTGAGTCGCTCGCTTGCTTTGCTCGCTCGCTCGTGTTTTGGTCACAAGAAATCTACCAAACCCAGCCACAGAAAAGTTGGTTTTGTGTCTGTGTTTTGTCGCTCGTAATTTGGCCACAGGAAAACTTTAATATTTCTAGAAATTAAAATGATTTTTAATAAAACATCTGTCAAAATAAAATTATATGTTTTAATAATCGGACAACGTTTTTTTTTTGAAAACGAAACATTTGTAAATTAAGATTCTAGAAACACAAAATATGTAAAAGAAGCTATCTGACATTTAAAACTTTAACGACGATTTGACGACCATCGTGGCGTAGTGGTCACTATGCTAGTCCGCCACCCAGAGGGTCCGGGTTCCATCCCCGGTTAGGGCAAGTTAGCAAATGGCCTTTTTCATATTGTCCTGGGTCTTGGATTGTTATCTATACATATATTTGTTATAAAATATAGTATCGTTGAGTTAGTATCCCATAACACAAGTCTCGAACTTACTTTGGGGCTAGCTCAATCAGTGTTATTTGTCCCTATATATTTATTTTATATTTTTATTTATTTCGTCATACCGTTTTCGAAGAAACGAAACTCGAATAGAAAAGAATCGAAAGTATGGTAAGTTACCCTAATCGTGACATGAGTATTTACGTACTTCATCAAGCTCCCATTAAAAAACCATAATGACTGGTTGGAAAGAAAAAGAAAAAGTTATAACGACATCAATCATAAAGTTTCTAACACTTCCTTAACTACACAATAATTGGGGTGAATTATAACAACCACCAAGTTGCGCATGTGGGGGCAAAGTTACCTGTTGTACACATTCGTATATTATTATAGACAGGACATGGTTAACATTTATTTTTAACGTTAGTACAACAGAACTTACCGCGATTAATATAATTTTTAAGCCAGATATTTCGTTAGCCCTCCTGCGGTCATGGTCGCTGGCAGACTGAGGAACTGCGATGAATGTTCGGCTGTCAAGGGAAACCATATCGGTGTACCCTCTTTTTTCGTCGTTTGTTGCATAATTCCTTACATAAAACACTGACGGTGCCCGTTCGGGAATTGTTTTTTAATGCTTGTATGACATTTTACACAGCTCAATCCTGTAGTACTAATAACAGTCTTAGTTTTGCAGTCATTGTGACTGCGAAACTCTAAAATCATTGCTATTATTCAAAATGTATTATTGCAGATACAGATAAATTATCTCGTTTTTAAGGTTCTGTAGTAAACAAGGAACCCTTATAGTTTCGCCATGTATGTTTGTCTGTCTGTCTGTCTGTCCACGGTTTTACTCAGCGACTATAAGTACTAGAAAGTTGTTATTTGGTATAGGTATGTACATTAATTATGCGGAAAAAGTGGTAAAATAAAATATTTAAAAAAAAAGTTTTTTTTAAGCTCCCATATAAATAAATCAAAAGTCAATTTTATTTTGTCGATTAACCTATCATGTTGGATATCGCTGAATAGCTCTCTCAAAAATATTATGAGCTTGTTAACACCGTTTTTAGATTTACGGATACGTTTGTGATATATTTAGTTTTAAAGTGAAAATTGTTTGTTAGAGTCAAGTGATTTTTTTATTAATTTATTTTTTATTATAATAGAAAAATAGTTTTTATATAGTTTTTAGATGTATTCAGTGGCAAGAACTCAAAGTTGGCAATCGTAACTACGGAACCCTACACTTTGCGTGGCCCGACGTACGCGCTTGAACAGTTATTATCCCTAACGTGGTAGGCAAAGCCCACAGCTGGTATATTTTAAACATGGTGTATTAAAGGTTACCTACCTTATATTATTAACCCTATGTACTTATTCTATTAAAACTTTAAGATGAGTTAAAAGAATAGTCCTGCAAACTACTAGCGTTTTAAATCAACCGCAGCTGAGTCACAAAAATAATATAACTCCAAACGAGACAAAAATATTTAAGTTCTAATGTCGCCTCTATATTTTTTTAAACCATTTTTGGCTGGAACACACGTACGCAGGTAAAGTTATGCGCATACACGAAATGCCGATATTTGGATCAGCTAAAAATAAATGGCTTATTCTTAACTTGGCACATTCTCAACTTAAAATATTTTTAAGAGCGCATTGTACAATTAGATATATTGTGTTGCTTATATTGATTTTAGTAAGAATATGCTATACATGGTAATATGCTTTCTGTTGGTAACATTCATGCCATATAAACTCGCGTGTTAGCATTTCCTGTTCCTATCCCAAGAAATGCACTTAACACATTTAATTCGTTTAAAAACTTAATAAATCTGAAACATTTTCAATTCCAGCTACGACCTCCGTGGCGTAGTCACCATGCTCGTCCGCCACCCAGAGGTCCCGAGTTCGATCCCCGGTCAGGGCAAGTTGAAAAATTGCCTTTTTGAAATTGTCCTGTCTTGGATGTTTATCTATATATGTATTTGTCATAAACGTTGAGTTAGTATCCCATACACAAGTCTCGAACTTATTTTGGGACTAGCTCAATCAGTGTTATTTGTCCGTAAGTAAAAAAAATAAATAAAAAAAAAGCTAATCTTTTTTTAAACTTTTATATAACTTGCAATGTAAATATATTTGTTCGGTTTCGGTTCGCGATTAAAATGTTTTAAGGGAATGCAGTATCACTATGCAATATTATTATGACATTTGACAATGCAGTATTTCTATGATACTTGGCACATTTGATTTGTCTTGAGAAATACTTTGGCCACATAATAAAAGCTTGTACAATTTATTTTTCACAAACGTTTTATTGTTATACGTTAATATATAAGTCTGTCTGGGACTCTGTGTATTATTTTATGTTATTTATACAAGGCGAAGATTAAAAACTAACAGATACACAAATTTGTTTACATAAATCCATAAAAAATACAGGTGAAGTATTCAACACAATATGAGGAGACGGAAAAACACTCGTTTATTTATACAAGTAAATGTAATGTGATAAATGGAATGTATAAGTTTCGTAGATACAAGTAACTATAGTTCAGCCTTGGTGCTGGATACCCGTATTTTCCGCTTTTTCTTTTCTGAGAGATATCAAGCGACGACCTCTTGTATTCTGTAGACTCGAAATTTTATTTTTGCTTATAAAAACTACAAGTAACAACATTAGAAGCATTTTTTATAGTTGTACGTGAGTTTTTGGCGGAAAGTCAGTTTAGTTAGGATTTAATTTAAATTATTGCGAATTGATTTTCGTGGACTTTAAAATGAGAAATTGGTAAACTTCGGTGTTATAAATGCTCATGCTCATGGACAATATGTAAAGTAGCCAAAGTGGATAGTCACACGGCTGTTGTCATATTGTTGAGCGGACTGTAGCGGGTGTCTTTTCTTAAGGCGCAGTCCGCCGGGTCTTTAGGCATATTGTTGAGCGGACTGTAGCGGGTGTCTTTTCTTAAGGCGCAGTCCGCCGGGTCTTTAGGCATATTGTTGAGCGGACTGTAGCGGGTGTCTTTTCTTTAGGCGCAGTCCGCCGGGTCTTTAGGCGCAGTCCGCCGGGTCTTTAGGCGCTGTCCGAAACTCCCAACAACCCCGTCCGCCACTCAATCGGCTACGAAAACCAGTAGACTCGTATAGATTTGCCACCAAAAGACCTTCATTGGAACTTGTATCTAGGTCACTGTGTCTGGCAGCTAAAATATAAAAGTCTTTGACACAAACTAACGGCTCGTATGACGAATGTCGTAGGATTTTGTGCGCGATTTGCGTGAAATAACTATAACGTATAATATATTAGGAAAATGTTCGGTTATGACTTATGTAACGTTGTATCGTATTGGGAAAATGGACGGTTGGGGAAAACAACGTCAAACGTGGCGGGGAGCGGAGGCGTCACGTCAATATATATTCAGTAGAGTGGGGAATATTTTGGTACAGATACAGCTACATTGTCACATTATTTTATCGTCGGGGTAATCAGAGCACAGGGCTGTGGACTCAAGGGCCACTTAAGGCGTGATTAAATAATAACCAGCCAAGTGCGTGTCGAGCCACGCGCAGTGTAGGATTCCGTAGTTTTAAATGCCGACATTAGACCAAAAAAAGTAAAAAAAAAACTAATTTTCTATTGAATTTGTATGAAATTTTACCTTTCCGAGTATATTTTATAAGTTGGTCGCCTTTAACTATTGAATTTGTAAACCACACATATAAATGTACAACCGATTAGCAGATGGAGGGGGAGGGGGGAGGATACTTGACTCTATTAATTTTTATTATTATATAGATTACCCTACACGATGGGCTAGCCAAGAAAAAAAAACTCCCACTTTACATGTATGGAAGATAGCCAAAAAATATTTGTTTTCATGATAGATGATCTTATTTTGATGATGATTTTATGTGACCACTTTGTCTGCATAATTAATATAATCGCAGACAGACAGACAGACATGGCGAAACTATATGTTTTGTTCCTTATCGAGTATTCAATTAACACTGATATCAGGTATTTAAGCTGCCTAAAGACTCATGAAGCTAAATTATCTAGCGACCACATAAGGTTTGCGACTTGTCGATACCAACTCTATTATTACACACGAGAAGACTTAGGTTTCTTCAGCAAGTTTTAGGTTTCCTCACAGAAAGTAAGTGATGGTAGTTTAAAATGACCTTTCATAAGTAAAAATTCTATGTATAAGTCTCGCCATCTGAAAACCGAACTCGATTCTCACAGACATGGAGCTACCACCACCTCAAACCTAAACTAGCGTTTCGGAACCATCACTGAATTCACCCCAAACCATATGTACTCACGACACGATGCCTCTAATAACCTATGTTGTTCAAACACAACTGAATTTGCCTTCTATTTTCAGATAAAGGTTTATACAAAACCGGCAAATATAATAACTGGAGGTACAAATTCGAGCTCTCTAGATCGTTATTCCCAGAAATGCTTTAAGTTCGTCTGCAGTGCCCGCTAGGCAGCTAATAACAGTAATGCACAGACGCAGTCCCAAACACTGCCACAATTGAAATAAACAGCTAGTGTTGTTCTCAAATTTTAGGATTTTCATAAAATTGATACAGAAGCTTTGATAATACATTTTATTCACTTTCTTGCCGTGGCGTACGAACACCAAATCTCATCATTTCTGAAAAATAAAACAAAGCCTTTTCCGTAGTTTTTTCCATAGCCTCATGAGGAATCTTGAACCGTTTTAAGAAACCTAGTTTTAGAGCTTTCTGGTGAGTAGGTGAACAATACTGTGAATATGAGCTTCTTTCGGCGTTTCTTCTCAGCAGTGGTTGTTACGAAGCACAGTATCGGTAGCTTATCTTTAAAAATCAATTAAATGTTAAATACTTTACACGTAACGTAAGTTGTAAAGGTCTAATTACTGAATAAACATTTGAATTTGAATTTAGAGCCATAAGGCAATTGGCACACTGCTCCGCATCCAAATAAAAACGTCTCGCGAAAACGCGGTGTCTGATTTAAAGATCCAAAGATTCAAAGATTCAAAGATTCAAAGATTCAAAGATTCAAAGATTCAAAGATTCAAAGATTCAAAGATTCAAAGATTCAAAGATTCAAATATTCAAAGATTCAAAGATTCAAAGATTCAAAGATTCAAAGATTCAAAGATTCAAAGATTCAAAGATTCAAAGATTCAAAGATTCAAAGATTCAAAGATTCAAAAATTTCAAAGATTCAAAGATTCCTAGATTCGAAGATTCGAAGATTCGAAGATTCGAAGATTCGAAGATTCGAAGATTCGAAGATTCAAAGATTCAAAGATTCAAAGATTCAAATGTTTATTCAGTAATTAAACCTTTACAGGCACTTTCACACGTCAATCAGTGTACGTACAGAAACGTACGTAACTTATTTTTAGAACTAAGCAAAGTTCTCATAATTTCCTAAATGTAGCCAAAATTGTACAGTGAAAGGTGTTCAATATTAAAAGTTTGCGTCAGAGATTTGGCTCGATGGCGCTTTTGTAGTGTCATGGGGCGACGAAGCCGAGCTAATATTGACTTACAAACAGGTACTGTTTCGCTTGCTCAAGTGAAATCCTTAGATACCGATGTTTGTATGAGATTTACGTGAAGTATTGTGATAATATTTTATTCATGTTCGTTTTAGAGTTCCGTACCCAAAGTGTCAAGTCGGGACCCTATTAGTAAGATTCCGCTGTCCGTCTGTCGGACTGTCTATCACCAGGCTGTATCTCACGTACCGTGATAACTAGACAGTTGAAATTTTCACAGATGATGTATTGCTGTTGCCACTATAACAATAAACAATACAAACAGAATTAACTAAATATTTTAGTGGGGCTCCTATACAACAAACGTGATTTTTATAGATAATGGTACGGAACCATTCGTGCGAGATTTCAACTCTCACTTAGCCGGTAATTAGTTTTGATAAACAATTTCAGTAACTTGATTTTCTATACATAATGATACGGAACCCTTCGTGCGCGAGTTTGACTCTCACTTGGCCGGTATTTTATCTGCTCGCTTTTAAGCATTTATTTTCTTCTTTTCATATGAATATTTAACACTGTTTGCTCACGGAGTGTGGTCAAGACTGGATAACAGTTCTAGGTTATTTGTATATATAATATGTTATGTTTTAGGTACTCTGTGCATAAATCGTTTTGGCGTAAAAGTAAAACAAACATCCTTCCAACATTCTTATCAATAATATTTTTAGCAATAAGTACTTATTTCATTTTAAGTTTATGCAGATTAGATTTATTTAAGAATTTGAATTAAACGTTTTATTCTTTTAGTTTAATAGTGTTCGTAATTTTTCGTGTTGTTATGTTATTCAAATTTGAATGAGGTAGTATCCAGGGTCAAAAAGAAATTATTTGGTACTCATACGAAAATAAACTGTCACGAAATAATTTATCAATGATCATAGCCATTTTTAACGTAATTTTAGATTTTATAAGCGTTATTTGACTCTAGAAACTATGACGCCGCGACGTACTGATTCATTCAAATTCCAAACACAATGTTTGTTTTGACGTTTAGAAAAAGTAATATGATTTGAATTGGAAACTAGCGAATTAATTAAAATATAAAGAGATAAAATTATAAAGCTGACGCCCAGCCGACAGAAAGTCCTAGAGAGGCACTTCAAGACGAAAAGGAAAGGCACTTGAAGCAGAAGCATTGAGCACTCTTAAAAGAATATTCGAATTTAAGTGTCACATTTCATAGGCACGAAAAATGTCAGGGCAAATTTTATCCAGATGTAGAGAGTTCTAAGGCGGTGACCATGACTAGCTTTTATTCCATTCAGGGTGTCAGGGTCAATAAAAAATACGGTGTTGGCGTCCGCGTGACGACGTCTTGACATGGGTTACGTGTTAGCGGTCGAAGTTTATGAAAGGTAACATTTTTATTCAAAATATTTTTTCTTATACATATATTATTATTTCTTGCGACTGCATGAGTTTTGTCAGCAATTAATTTATATTTATTTACATAACATACTATCATGTCTTAATCCCTAACAAGACAGAAATATCCTTCTTTTTTGGGTAGTTTTTCATCCACTGACTACTAATTACTAATTGAATTACGTCAGCGGTGTTTTTAATCTTTTTTTCTGTATCACATGTGTCAACATTTAATTTTCGCAATTCCTAAGGTGACAGTTCATGAAATTTGACATATAATTCTTGGTGGCTGAAGGGTTAACAAATCTTATTTGTTACTTAGTAATATATTTATTTATTAATTAAAATATTTTTCTACTCCTGCACTGTTATCTGTCTTTTAAATGGTCCCGAACACTAATATAAGAACATAGATTATATGATTTCAGAAAAGTCTCTAGTCTATTCCTAATATAATAGCACATGTGTCGTTATTTCGCCAAAACGATACTCCTAGCCATAGACCTATAACTTTTTTTCTTTAGATCTACTATACTGCCAACATTATAAAATCGTTATTTTAACATATGGTGCCATTTCTCAAACGTGGAGTCACTGAACAAACGGTTTTTTGTATGAAAAATCATTTAAGTGACTCCATGTTTCAAAAATTGCACTTTTAGTTACTAGAAAGACTTCAATAAAAAAATAATTAAGTCTTCCATAGATACCTAGTAAGTACTAAAGGTATAAGTATTTCGTACTTTTCTTTGTTTATTTTTGTATTTATTTTAGTAAATGTAGTCGTAGAAAAAGAATTGTATGCAACGTTGTATAAGTAAAAAATGCTCGATGTCGTCAATTTACGATGCTCGCCAAGGCTCGCATCGTAACCTGCGCCACTCGCATTTTTTACCCTCCTTATACAACTGTTGCATAAAATACTATTATTTATCTTGTCTACTTATTTATTCTTGTATTGTACACGCCAATTACCTCTTTCTTCCCATTTCCTCTCGCGGGTTTCCTGAAAGAAATGTCTTTTGAAAAAGTAGCACTTTTGTACTATGTTTACCTTCATACAACGTGGAAGGGACATGCCCATAATAAATCGAACCACAGGCTATACTAGATGTAGAGAGTTATAAAGGCATTGACCATGACCAGCTTTAATTTCATTTAGGGTATCAATCAAATAAAAAATACGGTATTGGCACCCGCGTGATGACGCCTTGACATGGGTTACGTGTTAGCGATTGAAGTTTATGAAAGGTAGGTAACATTTTTATTCAAAAAGTTTTTTTAAGTTTTTTTTTTGTACTTATTTTTGTTGCGACTGCATTAGTTTGTTGTTCTGTTGTTATCAATATATGTTAACGTACAATACATAAACATAATATATGTCTTTGTCTATAATGAGACATAACCTTCTCTTGGGGTTCCGTTCAAAAAAATAAAAAAACGGAACCCTTATAGGATCACTCGTGCGTCTGTCCGTCTGTCACGGCCCATTTGCTCCGAATCAACTGGACAAAATCAGGAGAAAATTGGTAGGATGGTGTAATCCTATGACCCAATTACAGGTGTGCCAAGTAAATAAATATTTTTTTTTAAATAGGGTTAATTTTTGAGGGACAAATTAGCAAAAGTTTTGCAAACCTTACTGTGTTATATTTCAAATAAAAAGGCTTGATATGAGGATTTTTTATTGTGGTAAAATAAATAGTTCTGATTTTATTCATGAAAGAAGACGAAAATTGATCATGACCTCCGAAATAACAGAGCCAAAAATTTCGAAAAAGAAAAATGCGGAATATTTCATTGCTTATAAACTACAGGAAAACTGACCTATAAGAATTTTATCTATTAAAAATAAAGAGGTAAACTCAATTTAATACGTTCACTTACGAAAAATAGTTTACTAAAACACTACTAGATGGCGCTAGTAGTAGTTAACTCGCGTCTTACTGTGTGGATTATGATATTTTTTATTAATTTAAAAACGAAACCCTCACCGCACGAGGTCAAATCGCATTCGACCGATCCGATTTTTAAAGTCGTTTTTCACCAACTGACATGCTACCTGGGATATTACTAATAGTGTGACTTTATGTGACGCTGGCTGATTTAAAATGTTAAACAATAAATCTTGCAAGTGAAAAGTGTTTAAATTATGTTTATTATGTAGTTTATGGTGCCGTTTCCAGTGTTATGTCACTCGGACCTCTTCAAACAGTGATAAAACTTTAAGCGTCAAAGTGCGGACGAGTGTATCTACCGGCCACAGGAGATTGAAGATATGACGCACCCAGAGCTGGCCCAAACACACCTGCCGGGAGTAGACACACTATCGTAGAGGATGTGAGAATAATATTTTTTACATTTCACTTGACAACTTTGAACTTTGTTCCGCCAATTCCCGCTCCTCTTTTACTGTTTCCACTCCCGCTCCCTTTTCCTGTTAGTTTGCGTTTTTTTCCATATTTTTGCATATTTTTTCATAAGTTCTCACCGAATAAATCATCCCTGAACTTCCACAAATAATTCAAAACCAAAATTTTCTTGTACAGCAAATCAAATTTGGTGACATACCGACAGCAGCGCCGCCTACCTGGTTCAATTGTGTTTTCGAACCATCTGGGAACCTCTTGAAATGTGAAATTTTTTTATCCAAATCGGTCGAGCCATTTAAGAGGAGGTGACAAACACTCGTACAGAAAAACTATATATATTTTTAAGATACACAATACTTATGTTGATAAGCGGCATTGTGTTTGGGTTTTGTGGCCCTTGGTTCTACATCTGCAAGGCGTCGTAGATGTCGTAAGAAACAAGACGGTACAATACGTTTCAGCAAGGCCGATTAAAATAAAAGCTGAATTTTGTACATACATACATACGAGGGGGGGTCAAAAAGTTCGCGGAACGGAGGGGAAGGGGGGTGAAATAAAATACTGTACTATTTTTCTTTTTCAATATATTCCCCCTTAAGTCGAATACATTTTTCAGATCTCTCTATTAACTTATTAATACCGTCGAAAAAAAATGATTTGTCTTTGTCCTCAAAATAGGCCGAAATCGCCGACTTGACTTCTTCATCATCGGAAAATTTCTTCCCCCGAAGCTCTTTTTTTAATTTGGGAAATAAAAAATAATCACAGGGGGCTAAGTCTGGACTATAGGGAGGATGGTTTAACATTTCGAAGCCACAGTGATGAAGGGCAGCCATCGCAACGCGGCTCTTGTGTACCGGTGCGTTGTCATGCAAAAGCAGCACACCCTTTGTCAACTTTCCCCGCCTTTTCTCCTTGATTGCTTCTTTTAATTGTCTTAGTAGATTAGCGTAGTATTCTCCCGTTATAGAAACACCCTTATCTTTATAATCTATTAATAAAATACCCTCTGTATCCCAAAAAACAGTTGCCATGATTTTTCCAGCCGATTGTGACACCCTGTATTTCTTAGGGGGGGGCTGACCCTTTTTATGCCACTGCATAGACTCTTGCTTCGACTCAGGCTCATAATGATGAACCCAAGTTTCATCTGCAGTAACAAGTCTTGCAAAAATTCCTTCCTTGTCGGCGCTACAGAGGTCTAAAAACTCCTTTGAATACTCGACGCGCAGCTGTTTCTGTGGTGGTGTGAGCATTCTTGGCACCCATCTTGCGCTGACTTTTGACATCCCAAGATTGTCGTGTAGAATATTTAAAATGGTTGTAGGTGATACTCCAACCATTTCTGCAAGTTGTTTCTTCTTCAAACGAGTATCCTCCAGTATAAGATTCTCCACTTTTTCAACGATGTTTGAGGTGGTGGCCTCAATCGGCCGTCCTGAGCGAGGGTCGTCTTCAAGAGACTCTCTGCCTTGCTTGAAAAGGCTATTCCACTTGTACACCATGGTTTTCCCAGGGCAAGAGTCCCCGTATACTGATAACATTTCTTCCAAAATTTTCTGAGGTGGTTTTCCTTGCTTAGTGAGGAACTTTATGACGGCACGAAACTCGATTTTTTCCATGTTCAAGTTTTTCTTCCGGATTCACTTGTTTGATCGACGACAGGTCAAAGGTTATTGACACAATCAGGTTCAAACTTGGCATATATACTCACAAAGAGTTGCTCATTAGTTACTACCTGCGGCAGGTCCCCCACCCCCCGCTATCCCCTCCATTCCGCGAACTTTTTGACCCCCCCTCGTACAAACATACTGTTGGATTTTTACGAACAGATATTTTTCTTAGTCAGATGTTTAAAATGATTTATGCTTAAATTGCGCCCATAACCTGTTGGAATATCTCTTCGGTTTGGGCTGAATTAAAATACTTTTTGTCTGGTAAAGTATGAAATTATATTGTTTTAACTTTTACTTGGAAGTAATAATATGTCTGATTCCTATCACAATGCAATAGAGAAGAGAGATGACATAAGTGGGGGTTGCCAGCACCAAAAGGAGCCATATGTAGTACAAAAATAAAGATAGATTTTTACAATTCAAATAATATAAATTAACACATACATACATATTTCCACGCCTGTTTCCCATGAGGGTTCAGGCAGAGACTATAGATTTCCACTTGCTAAGATCCTTGCAAACCTCTTTTGCTTCGTCAATACTCAATACTCTTTGAGTTTTGTTTTCTACTGAAATACAATATTATTCTTTTGTTATCTAACTTATGTAAAAAAAATTAATAATTTTAAGTCAAAGAATAAGATAATAGGCCTCATTCAGTATCACATCATATACAATTTCACGCATAGTCAACAGATAAATTATTTTTTTTTGAAAAAAAAATACAATATTTTATTGTGAGGCCAAATAACTTATTCAGACAAATGAAATAAGCCCAAACACCGACCACTTTCCGTCTCCGTGATCAGACCCTAGGCATCGTGTAACATGAAGTGCTCGTGAAGCAAATCAAAGAAGAGTCCTATTCAATGAAGCTGTTTTAAAACAGAGTTATTTCAAATATCTCTCGGCATCATCATCAAAACAGCTCATTGGCTCAATATTGTACTGTCATCCGACTTACACAAGTAAGCAAAATTTCAGCTTAATGGGTTGAGGATAACGGATTGGAAATTGATTTACAAAATTTGACAACATACATACATACAATCCGCCCGTTCCACATTCAAACGTCTTTTCTGTGTGTATATTTTATTATTGTTATTTGTTTTTGTGTTCAATAAAGTATTACTTAACTTACATAAAAGATATATTGGAACGGATAAACCCTTTCAAACAAAAAAATATTTTACACCATGCCCACTCTAAAAAGTTTATTTTATTCCCTGAAAACAGTGAATAAAAAGCACTTTTACTCACTATTTTGGTTATTTATTTTATGCACGGAAAACAGTGAATAAAATGCACTTTTACTCACTATTTTGGTTATTTATTTTATTCACGGAAAACAGTGAATAAAATGCATTTTTACTCACTGTTTGTTTGTGTTTTAGTTTAGAACAATTACTCTTAATTTTAGTAATTGTTATAATTTCCTACGCATTTAAATTAATTTAACCTTCCTTTTTCTTCATTAAATGTCCATTTTCGCTTAAATCTTTCTTTTTCTCGTAGTCTTGAATAAAACGGATTTAATCGAGGGCCATGAATCACACGCGTCGCTCAGGATTCTAACACTTGAATCACTCTCTTCGCTCGTGATTCAATCATCATTAATCACTCCCTGCGGTCTTGATTCATTCGTTAGAAACTTTCACTTGCTCGTGATTCATCCATGGCCCTCGAATTAAATCCGTCTTTTATTCACTAATTGCATAATATACTATTTTGATATCGGTCCAGCTGTTTTTGAATAATCGGTGAACATATATAAAAAAAAGATCGTGAAGAATTGATAATCTCCTCCTTTTTGTAAGTTGGTTAAATAGTATAATTACCATACACAATGCCATCTGCATATTACTAAAATCAAGATTCGATTACTCTTCATATATTCCAGGGTTCACTTCGGGGTAATACCCACCTAAGCCTCTTCAAACATTTATAAAACTTTAAGCACGTACAGGGAGAACCGAGTTTATCTAAGGAAAACACTAATCCCAAACACCTGGCCTTCGATTGATTAGAGGTGTTTATGAGGAACAAGAATTTACTTAACCGAAAAGAGGATCAGTACAACAAAATACAAAGGAATATTCCAAAGTAAGTATACAATTTAAAGGGATCTTTATATTTAAGTTAAAGTTTATCTTCATATTCATTATTGTTATAAAGTATAGTAACGTTGAGTTACTATCCCATAACACAAGTCTCGAACTTACTATGGATCTAGATCAATCAGCGTAATTTGCCGCTATATACAGACATACATATTTTCACGCCTGCTTCCCATGAGGGTAGGCAGAGACTACAGATTTTTACTTGCTACGATCCTTACAAACCTCCTTTGCCTCGTCAACACTCATTACTCTTTTCATACATGCTCACCGGTTATAAATACTCCTTACTTCACATTTCTCTAGAACATCTGCAGTTTGGTTGCAGATCGTTCGTCGAGGTTGACCCGATTCAGTTTTCGCATCCACATCCGCACGATAAACATTTTTAGTTAGTCTTCTTTCATCCATCCTCTTAACATGTCCAAACCACCTTAAGAGTCTCCTTACCCTGGATTGAAACAGATTTTCCCATACAACAGTACTCTAAGTTTTATTTTGAAATGACATCTCAGATATGGGCAAAATTATGTGATTTTAAGAAATTGCAATTATCTAGGGTTATAATTGGTTTCCGATATAAAATATTAACTTAAAAGAGAATATAGTGTATTATATCATATTTGACCATCAGTATGAAAAACTTCTACACCCTTATATTTTCTTTCCAGTTCATAATTTTACCGTCGGAAACCAATTATAACACTAGAATATTGCAATTTCTTTAAAATTAAAATTTTTACCGAAATCTGACATGTCGTTTCAAAATAAAACATAGACTTCGTTTGTATGGAAAAGTCTAGAGTAAGGGAATTCGTAACATTCCTCTCTTAATTTTTGTCCCTATATATTTATTTATTTAAAATCATTATCGCCTCAAAACGAATGACTAGTGAATTCCTACAAAACCGCGTCACGAAAGCGACACTTAACCCCCAAAATCAAACAGGCCCGCTCAACCGCGCTATCCGATCAACTCGCTATAATCCCTTTCCACGTCATTAGTGCCGGGAAGTGGCACACGCGATAGTAATGGAGGTAAGCGGATAGATGTCGCTATTTACAAAGGAGGACAATACCACGAATTATTATCCAGGGATCCTCTCATTTCCCATAAGTTTAATAATCATATATGGTTTGTCATAATTACTTTATTATGCCTTTTTTATCATAATAATTGTTTCACATAATTTTTATTGTAATAATGATTATGTAGCCAATGCTCGCACATTTCGGCTGCACGCGGCCACATACTATGTAGGTCGCGTATCAGCTGTTTTTACCTTACATTTTACATCAATTAAATATCAACAATGGAGACACTATCGCGCGGCGATCGAGAAAGGACCCGTCACACCCAACCTACACCATGTAACATAACGACAATAAACAGTTTCTACGTGACGTGGTCTTGTGTCTTCATAACATCATCAAACCTCAACATCAATATCTCTTCATGTATGGTGCGGGCCTAGGTGACAATCGAAGCCTGCACCGTACATACTGTTTCTTCATAAAATGGTTTCTCATAATATCTTTGTCATAACTCTTCTGGTCAGTATCATAGTTTAACATAATGTATTTAGTTCATTATATTCTTGAAGATATATACATCTTATTCTTCCTTTCCTGATCTCATTGTTAGTATAATTTGCCAGGCAAATTAATAAAACCTCCGACTATCAAGAACGCTATCTAATATTTAGTAATGAAATTACCGATACGACTTGGTATCCGTGGCGCCATTATCTCTATTAAGCGTTAACTCTCAATAACTTCAAATGGCGAAACCGATTTTCATGAAACATAGCGAAGAACCACCGCAAGGGAACTTGCTTTCACGTGAAAAAATCGCATCGAAATCTGTCCATCCGTTCGAGCGCTATGATGCTACAAACAGACAGACCGACAGACATAGGCGTCAAACTTATAAAACCCCTCTTTTTTGTCGGAGGTTAAAAATCGCTCGAGGAAATGGGCGAATGCTGAGTGGTAATGCTTAAGAGTCCTCTTACCCTGGACAGAAACAGACTTTCCCATACAAACGTAGTCTACGTTTTATTTTGAAACGACATGTCGGACATAGGTGAAATTATATAATTTTAAAGAAATTGCAATTGTCTAGTCTAAATTATGAACTTAAAAGAGAATTATTATATCGTGTTTGACTATCAATATGAAAAACTTCTACATCCTTATATTTTCTTTCCAGTTCATAATTTTATCGTCGAAACCAATTGTAACCTTAGATAATTGCAATTTCTTTAAAATTACAAATTTTTACCGAAATCTGCCATGTCGTTTCAAAATAAAATGTAGACTACGTTTGTATGGAAAATTCTAGGGTAAGGGGATTCTTAAGTGGCGGATCTACTTATACCAACCGATGTCAAGTGGAATTGATATCCATAGCGTCATCTATTATTTGAAAGGTAAAATAAAAAATCCCGACTTTCAAACTTTAAACACCAACAACTTTTTAAGGGCTAAACCGATTTCCAACAAACATACTATTAGCGCAAGGGAACTTATTTTCACGTGAAAAAACCAGCATCGAAATTTGTCTATCCGTTTGAGTTTCTTTCGGCGTTTCTTCTTAGCAGTAGTCGTTACGAAGCGCTAGTATCGGTAGCTTTTCCTTAAAAATAAATTAAATTTTAATATACTTTACATGTAACATAAATGATACTTATTGACGTGTAAAAGTGCCTGTAAAGGTCTAATTACTAAATAAATATTTGAATCTTTGAGAGCTCAAACAGATGCCACAGACAGACAGACAGACATACATTAGCGTCGACATAATAACATCCCTCTTTTTTTCCGGGGTTAAACAATTGGCACTTTTGTTTAAACGAATTTTGTATGTAATTTATTTTCAAATTATAATTAAGTAACTTATTACAGTCATTAAATCTCTAGTGTACAATATTTTACGAATCAGTTTTGCGGTAACATCGGCCACAGTTTAATCTTCTCGACGAATTTAATTTAATTTAATTTAATGCAATAATTGATTATTTGTAACTGACCATGCTATGGAAACCATTCATTATTGGAATGAAATACGAGTATTTAAGTACACGTAAACTGATTATTTAGTGGTCAATTTAATTATGAGATTTGGATGGTAATCAAATGCAAGTTTCCCGGAATTATTATACACTAGCTTTTGCCCGCAGCTTCGCTCGCGTAGGGGTGTAATTTATCAAAATCCTTTCTTAGGGGATACCTACGTCATAGTAGCTTTATGCATGCAAAGTCTCAGTCCAATCGGTTTAAAATTGACAAGTTTTATACAAACTTTCATCCCCTATTTTATCCCCTTGGGGGTAAAATTGATCAAAATCCTTTCTTAGCGGATGCCTACGTAATAACATCTACTTGCATGCCAAATTTCAGCCCGATCCGTCCAGTGGTTTGGGCTGTGCGTTGATAGATCACTATGTCAGTCAGTCAGTCACCTTTGAGTTATATATATTTAGATTTAACTTCATTTTATTTATTTTTCAACATTTACTAGCTATAATATTTATTAGCAGCGGATTAGTTCGTTGAAATGGCAGTGAGCGGGACACATAGCGCGAAGAACCGATGCCCGATGGGGCAAAAAGGTTCTCGAATGGCGACCGCGTACTGACAAACGAAGCGTAGGACACCCACCCACAAGGTGGTCAGACGAAATGACCAAGGTCGTGAAAAGCGCTGGATGCAGGCCGCTCTTGACCGGTCGTTTTGGAAATTTTTGGGAGAGGCCTATGTCCAGCAGTGGACGTTATGCTGCTGAAATGATGATGATGATTTACTAGCTAGGTGGTTACTATTTTATGAAAATATTTTTTTAGCCTCGTCAGTCCCTAAATACCGGGTTTTATCAAAATCATTGGAGCCGTTTCCAAGATCTATACACACACACACATACAAGAAACGCTCGTTTTAACTAAAAGATTCATTAAAATTGGATGGTGATCAACTGCAAAATTCTAGGAATTATGAGAAATTAACCTAGATTTTATATAATGTTAATCAATTGTTCTCTTAATTTAATTTAAAATCAAAATTAACTGAAGTGACGAGATTTATCAAATTGAAACAATTCATAACATTATTTTATTTAACGTTTTTATTTTTCTTATGTAACTTCTGTTATTCAATCATAAAAAAACCATTAAACGGGTTTAAATGGAAATATGTATATAAGAATATAAGTAACTATACATAGAGATCCCTATGATTATACAAAAAAATACTATTAATTATCATAATGCTAAATTGTTTTATAGCAGCTGCGGCGACGGCAAATGTAAATAAGAGACGAAAGTATGCGGCTTTGGAAGATCCGTATATTTTTGCTCCTAATGTCGTGGAGACCGTGGCGGTTTTGGGTGAGGAAGCCCGTCAGTTGTATGAAGAGATTTTCGCACGCCTAATCGACGCCTCAGGGGATCCAAAGACTGGTGCGCATTTTAACCAAACGCTGGTGCACATTTTGGCCAAAAGCTGACCTTGGCTATTCAACATGGAAATGCCGCCAGCCTCTTGAGTGCCCTACCTTGTGAGCTGAGTGATTAAGGCTCATTTTTTATTTAATTTGATGTTATTTATAGTATTTATGTCCAGCTCCGTCTTTTATTAATAGTTTAATTCAGTTTAATCATGACATAATGTTCAATATGTTATTTAAGTTTATGATAAAAAAGAGAACCCTAAAAATATTTACTTATTTAAAAGAACAAGATCTAACTACAAAGTTTATCGAAAGAGATCGAAGGCAAAAGGTATTTATAAAAATACTAACATCATTTTATGTATTCTCTGAAACTTTATTATTTGCTTCCAGTCTTGAAAGTTTACTTCGTAGTTATTTCTTTTAATTCGCCTATTTTGTTCACAATAAAAACTTCTCGATGCTGAATACGAGTAATATCAACTACTGCGAACTTTTTTATACTGTTCATATATTTCTGAGTATGGCTGGAGTTTTAAAATAGTTTTTAAAAAGTTAATAAAATATTGTTGAGATTATAAATGATATAGTTGCTATTTGGATATATTGTGAAAGTTAAGGATAAATGATTATGAAGAAAAATTGACCAACAATCATTTAGTTACCTTAGTGAAAATTACAAATTCGAAAAAAGTTAATATTAGGTATTTATTATGTTTTCTAGCAATTCAATCTGACATGATATGTAAAAATATCAATGTCCATTTTTTTATTTTCAATATCTTATACGTTCGTCTGTAAGCAAAGCCTTTTTTCTTCAAAGGAGGTACGTAAATCAATATATACGGTAAATCACACAGATTGAGTAAGTTCGAGACTTGTGTTATGGGATACTAACTCAACGGTACTATATTTCATAATTAAGACATGTAATAAACATCCAAGAAACACTAGGTCAATCTAAAGAGGGTCACTTGCAATATTGACCAGACTGGGAATCGAACCCGGGACCTCCAGTGCGTCAGCGTGGCATGATGACCTAGGCCACTGATGTCGTCAAATTGGTTGAGGTTTTAAGGGTTCCGTATCTAAAGGGTAAAAACGGGACCCTATTAGACTCCGCTGTCTGTTCGTCTGTCTGTCACCAGGCTGCATCTCATGAACTGTGATACTTTGACAGTTGAAATTTTGACAGATAATGTATTTTTGTTGCCGCTATAACAACAAATACTAAAAACAGGATAAAATAAATATTTAACTGGCTTTCATACAACAAACGTTCTTTTTTGTTGTTTTTTTTTCTACACAGAATATTTAAGTGTATATTCACTTTAGAAATAAATAAATACTAACTAAAAAATTAAATTAAAATAAAATAAATATTTAAGTGGGGCTCCCAAACAACAAACATGGTTTTAATAAATAATGGTGTACGGAACCTTTGTGGGGGAGTCCGACTCGCACTTGGCCAGTTTTTCTGTACTCATCCCACATGATCTCTACTCTACACTGCCTACCCGAACGATAAACATAAAAACAATGTAGATAGTGCTATGTTTTTTTACGCATAAAAGACACAATAACAAAAGAGACGACAGAAAATGTGTGAAAACTCTAGTGTATTTACAAAATTGAGTAAATCGGGCGTCCGCGTCGCGTACAGCCTGCTTGGCTCGAAGTACCTCGTTCCCTTTGATCTAGTCCCGAGGGAAAGCCGCCGATTTTGCAACCCTTTTGTTTTCCATAACTTCGGACGATCGCCGGAATTAATTTAATTTTGTATCTATTGCTGGAACAAGTAATTATTTGAACAAAATATTTTTTAAACGTGTATCAACCATGATCTCAAAAGCTTAAAGTGCTCCTCAAAACAAATCAATCGAGCTACAAAGATGCCATTACTGCCTTCCAGCTCTACTATCAGATTAGCTCCATGGTATCTTAATATTGCAATGTAACGCGATATACGTACGCATGCAAAATTTCAGCTCAATTCGAGACCGGGAAGTGGGTCGCATTTAACTTGCAAGATTTTATTACAGACAGACAGACAACAGGTCAGGTAAAACTTGATAAAAGCTGGTAAAAAGGCGTAAATTTGTAAAGACTTATTGTTTTTGTGAAATTTCATTAATAAGCTCATAGCCTATTAACGAAAATTTTGTTATCTTGTTACTATTCAATAAATTTTACTAATCAAAATACTTCCTAGAAATGTTATCAATTAGCTTTATTTAACATTCACCTTCAATAAATGTTAAAAGTGTGGGGTTCCGTAGGTATGAATGCCAACTTTGAGTTCAGGCCACTAAAAACGTCTAAAAACAAATTTTCTATTGAATTAATTATATAAAAATATAAAATTTTCCTTTTCGAGTACATTTTATAAGTTAATCGCCTATAACTTTTTAATTTGTAAACCCTACTTAGCTCTGATAGTTTTCATTTAAATTTCGTTAAATATACTATTGCGGTGAATACTTTTACGTGTTCATATATATAACCGTTAAGCAGATAGAGGGGGGGGGGAGGGGGAAACACTTGACTCTAACAAAGAATATCACTTTAAAACCAAATATTTCAGAAGCGGATCTCTAAATCGAAAAACGGTGTTTCGGTGCACAAGCTCACAATATTTTGAATGATCTATTTCAACGATACCCTACGTAATTAGATAGTACAGAAAAAAAAATATTTTACCAATTTTTCCGCATTATTAATATACGTACCCATGCCAAATCACAGCTTTCTAGTACTTATATTCGCTGGGTAAAACCCCGGACGGACAGACAAACAGACATGGCGAAACTATAAGGGTTTCTTGTTTACTACGGAACCCTAAAAAGAGTGGTCGGTGATAAAAAAAGAAATAGGACACGAAAAAGACAAAAAGAAATGTTTTTGGCGTCTGTATGTATATTCAGGCCAATCTTCAAAACAACTGGACGGATATTACTTAGCTCGGAGCAACATAGCCTAATTAAGCTTTGTTTCATTTAAATAAATAAAAATAAAAATAATTCTGATGTAAGCAAACCATGTTGTCATTTTTAAATTTCTCGCGAACAAAGTCGAAGTCGAATGAAATGTGTGTAAATTTTCACTTTCTCTCCCACCTGGACTCCACCACCATAAAACCTCTTAAGAAGTGATATAGTGTGTGTGTATTTATATACTGATAATAATATGAATAGTGTTAAAAAAGATATATGATATATAGCCTTTATCAAACCGAAAGATGGTCATTTCACCGAAACAAACAAATTTTATAATAAAGGAGCTCAAAAACCATTTTCATCGCATTCAAAAAGATCATTATAAATTTACTGTAGTGTAAAGTACGACATAGAAGGGACATACCCGTAATAAATTTAACCACGGGCTATACTAGATCACTATCGTATAATGGAATTAAAATAACAATCTCTCTCTCATTTGAACTCAATATTAAAAAACCAAAGCTAAAACCGCGATGGGTGACGTATAGACCCCTCAAAGACATTAATATTGAGGATTTTGATAGAGATGTTAATTCTTTGACATGGGAGAGTTTATTATGTGACAATATTAATGATTCTCTAGCAGCTTTCAATGAACAAATAATTGCCTTGTATGATCGTCATGCCCCTGTTAAATCATCATATTTAAAAGAGCAGAGTTATCCTTGGATAACACAAACCATAAAGGCAATGATGCGGCTAAGAGATGAAGAGCATAGTAAAAGCCGTAAAACCAAATCGGACCGGGACATAGCATATTATAAAGATTTAAAAAAGACAGTCGCATTGGCATTGTACAATGAAAAAAAGGCTTACTTTAAACACAAAATAGATAGAAATTTAAAAGATTCGCGTGTACTATGGAAAAACATAAAACAAAATATTAACTTTAACAAGCGGCAGTTAGATTTACCCAAAAATTTGTCTGATCCTGATCAAATTAATAGACATTTCCTAGACATTCCTGATAGTTCTGCAATAAATATGGATCAACTATCATTCTTTTGGTTTAATCGATTCAGTCAGTCTGTGTTTAGTCTGAAACCAGTAGATGAAGCAATGGTACTCAAAACAATTCAAGGAATTACAAGTGGTGCTCAAGGCGTGGATGGTATATCACTGGATATGATAATACTGACACTACCTCGAACATTACCTATCATTACTAAGCTTGTCAACATGTCTATAGAGAGTGGTATTTTTCCAGATCAATGGAAAAATGCTATAGTTCGACCACTCCCAAAAGTAAATAACCCAAAAGAATTTAAAGACCTTCGAGCGATTAGTATTTTGCCTTTTATGTCCAAGATATTAGAAAAAATCGTATGCATACAATTGATTAATTATTTAGACATCAATAACATCCTTCCCTCGAAACAATCTGGTTTCCGTGCTGGCAGAAGCACAGCTACTGCTCTTCTGGATGTGGTAGATGATATTTTGGCAGGGAGAGACGTGGGTGAGGGTGCGATACTCATGTTACTGGACTATTCACGTGCTTTTGATACGATAAATACAACGTTACTTATAGCCAAGCTTACTTACTATGGGTTTGATGGACCTACACTTAAGTGGTTTTCAAGTTATTTAAGTGATCGTTATCAAAGAGTGGAAATTACCAAGAGTGACGGTACTAAATTGGTTTCCAGGAATGAATTTGTGCGTAAAGGTGTACCACAAGGTTCTATTTTGGGACCAATTCTATTTATTATATATACTGCAGATTTACCAAATGTCATCAAAAATACTAAATTCCATCTCTACGCAGATGATCTGCAAATTTACAACATGTTTAGGCCATGTGACACTAAAAGAGCAGTAAAAGAAATTAATGATGATCTGACACGTGTAGCTGAATGGTCGACTAATAATGGACTGGTATTAAATCCAAACAAAACAAAATATCTTGTTATTGGCACTAAAGCGCAAACTTCCCAAATTAAAATGCATGTCCCAGAAATCACTTTAAAGGATGCAGAAATACAGGAAGTTGCTGAAGCTCGGAATCTTGGTTTAGTAATGGACAGCAAATTACAATTCGAGAAGCACGTGATAGAGACTGTCAGGAATTGTTATTATAGATTGAAAGTCCTATACCAGATACGCGATTATATAGGTATAGATACGCGCATCCACCTTTGCGAAACTCTCATCCTATCCAAACTAAACTATGCTGATGTTGTTACAGGAAATTGTTTGCTGGTTCGTACAAAAAAACTAATCCAAAGATTACAAAACTCTTGTGCTAGATATTGCTTTACTATTCCCCGCAGATCCCACATTACTTCCATTCTAAACAGCAATAGCCTGCTTAATATGGCATCCCGCCGTAACCTTCATTTTTCAATTCTACTCTTTGGTATTATCAAGAACAAAAAACCAACTTATTTATATGACAAATTACAGTTTTCTACAAGAGCTAGACTCCTGGATCGTCTGATATGTCCTAGACATAAAACGGCTGCTTTTAGAGGCAGTTTTAGATACGCTGCGACAAGTTGTTGGAACAATATTCCTCCTCCCATCAGACGCTCATCAACTGTTAAATCTTTTAAAGTTGAATTAAAAAAACATATTTTAAATAAACAAAAGTTAACAATAGCAGCATTCTAAAAATTTAAAAATTGTAAAATGTATATGCTTTTGAATATATTATTTTGTTTAGTGTTGTAGCGACACCGACTTAATTTCATTTTTATTTTCACTTGTTGTTTTATAATTTATCATTATTGTTTTTTTGTATAAGCATGGTACCCGCGGAAGACCAGCGTCGTGGCTCACACCACGGCATATGCTGAGCGGGGACCATTTTGGTACAAAATATTGTGTTATATGCATTTGTCTTGTATTAACCTGTTTGTGCCAAATAAACATTTTTCTTTCTTTCTTTCTCTTTCTTCAATCAAAAGACCTAAAAAACATTTGACATTCCCATACAAATTGCCTGGGCGGCTGCACACTTTTGTATGGAAATGGCGACAATTTTTTTGTGTTTTGGCTGTTAATTTAATTTAATTATGCTAAACTAATCTAGAATAGCCCGTAGTTCCATTAATTACGGGTATGTTCCTTCCACGTTGTATATAAGACAATAGTATGAAACAAAAGTAAGTACCTATTAACCAATCATTCGTTGTATCAATTCGTCTGCTAACACCCAACTTTACGTGGCGACCCTGCCTGCTTTGGTTTTGTGATCCCTGGCGCGTGTTAATACGCGATGACAATGTGAGGGCGTCGAGAGACTTTGAATTAAAATTTACAATTAGGAGTGCAAAATTTTGCAGTATCTATCATTATTAAATTTCATTTGAAATAGAGACGGTGACCTACTACTGATTACAAAACCCACTATCTACTGAAATTTTGTACATATAACATAACATACCTTAAACAAAGCGTTCCTATAGTTATCAAATAATTGGGTGCTCATTTTATTGCTCCGATTTCAATGCGTTATTATCCATAATTCATAAAAGCCAATTTTTCCCTTCAATAGTCGAATAACAAGTTAAATTGTTTTCATTCATATTATTTACAGTGAAATAAAATAAGTGTATTTTATTCAAAGCCACAGAGTAAATTAGCTCGCCCCTGATTTCAGAATTAGATTTTTGCTAAAGCCACATTTGCTCGACTCCAGCCAATGATAAATTAAATTCGGAGTAATATTGTTAAAAGTTGCACAATATTGAAGTCGTAACCAATATCGTTTATTTAATTTTCTAATTCAAAACGTGTTTACTTTCAAACTGCTGTGTGAAACTTTTTTTCAATAAGTACAGAAGCGAGTCATTACATAATCCGCCAGTTTTATAATAACTTCACAAAGCGCTTTCCCATAATTTTTCAAAACTTAAAGCCATGGTTACCCCTAAAACTACACCACTGATTTTGATAAATTTCCTATGGAGCCATTTCACAAGAATGCTCATTTAAACAAAAACAAAAAGAAAGAATTTTTCAAATCGGTCCATGCCTCTTCGAATAATCGGTAAACATAGACAAAATCATTGGCTAAGTGCGTGTCGGGCCACGCGCAGTGCAGGGTTCCCTAGTAGAATACCAACTTTAAGTTAATGCCACTAAAAACGTCTAAACTAATTTTCTATTGAATTTGTGTAAAATTGTCCTTTTCCGAGTACATTTTACAAGTTGATCGCCTATAACTTTTTAATTTGTAAACCCTACTTAGCTCTGATAGTATAAATTTCGTTATATGTACTATAGCCGTGATTTTTTCACGTGTCCATATATAAACGTTTAGCAAATAGAGGGGGGGGGACACTTGACTCTAACAAAAAATTTCACTTTAAAACCAAATATTTAAGAAACTGATCCTTAAATTTAAAAATGGTTTCGCAAGCTCATAATGTTTTTAAAAGACCTTTTCAACGATATCCCACAAACTATAAGGGTTCCTTGTTTACTACGGAACCCTAAAAATACAATAGATTGCGATGAATTGATAACGTGCTCCTTTTTTAATTTCGGATAAAAACTAAAAATTTTAAAACAATGTCCTATTTGCTTACATTTGCATAGACTAAATGATCGAAATTCTGAATCATGTCACTTGGTGATATGGCCAATCCAGACTACTTTAATTCCCCGCTTAGCGCAAACCTAGCGCACGCCTAGCGCAGACTTAGCGCAGACCTAGCGCACCCCTAGCACGCTTTGTAATTTGTTGCATATAATTGGAGTTCTATCACATATCAATACAATTTAAATTGCATTTACCGAAAACAGCACGCGCACGCTTTGCCTTGCCTCCGTCTTGCTTCCGCCTTGCTTCCGCCTTGCCTCCGCCTTGTGCCCACCCAGCACTCGCTCAGACTGATCTTTGGTAAATGCATTTGAGTTGTATTGATGTGTGATACGACTCAAATTATATGAAACTAATTTTAAAGCGCACTTAGCACACGCCCTTCGGCCGCATACGAAACTGTAGGTTCATAACCAGTTTCGATAGAAGCCAAAAACCATCTTCATGTGAATTATAACAATTATTAACATATATAATTCACTAGGCTTGGGTTTGTGGCTAATACTTGTGGCTCTAGGCTATATATATAACCCGTTTGGGATGAAAACGTGAGAGTGTGGATGTATGTAGTTCTTTAGAAGACAAAGAAACAAACTCTCTGAAAACGGATTGTAAAGGCCAAGAGTCACGACATACTCTATACTAAGAAATACAGTGGGGTGAAATCATCGTACTCGGGTAACATTCATGTAAGTCCTTTTGCCACAGTACCCTCTTATTTCAGCGTCAGTTACCGTTCAAACTGACACGCGACTGGAAAGCTCTTTGTGACGGAAATAGGGAACACGTTTTGTGAGTGGAGATATCTATTCAAACTACGGCGCTAACTTTAAACAGGTCGTATCGGCCATGTCTTATATTCGTTAAAAATTGCTGTAGAATGTCTTTATTGAGTAGAGTCTCGGTGGTCTTTAATTTGAGTGACCTATTGCCTCATTTTGCTCTTACTAAACCGACTTCAAAAGGGAGGAATTCTCCGTTCGTCGTGATCTTTTTTTAGTATTTTCAATGATTATTCGAAGACGCCTGGACCGGTTTGAAAAAATCTTTTTTGTTCGAAAGTGCAAACTCTTCGAGTAGTCCCATAAAAAATATGGCGTTGAAGAGGTTTTTAGTTTTAAATAAAAATAACACTTTATAATGTATTTTTAAATACGTTTTTCTGTCGACCTAAATGGTTATTTTTACCAAAACAACAAATAAGTTATACCTCATCGAAACATACATCACTTTTTTATGAATTTTCATTATAAAAGTGCATGTCGGGTTCGGGCAACGTGCACTGTTAAGGTTCCATAGTTCCAATGACAGGTATATACTCGTAACAGTCTCTGCTCTACGCTTAACCGCGGAATCAAAACTATAAGGCTATGATTTTATGGTATAAGGGTTCTTAATCTGGAATTCGGAACCAAACAAAACTACAAATAGTTCGTTTAGATTCCTGATAATAACTGAATAAACCGTTTTTTTTTGTTGAATAATTCAACCTTTTTGGTGTCATTAATAATTAAGACCTACCTAACTAATACTTTTACATGACCATAAAGTCACACTCGAAACTTCAATTCTAAACTACGCCTAGGCTTAGAGTCGCAGAAATTGTCTGTTTTTACTTAAGCCTTAGTCCACAAAACAGTGGGTACGGAGAAGACACCGGATACTATAAGCACCCTAGAAAAAAAAATATCAGCCAAGTTAGTCGACTCCATTTGAAGGTTAAAGGAAACCAGGTAAACGGAAAAGAGGTGACCTTGACTCTTTTTGTAATGATTGGGCCTCAAGAGCCCTCGACTGCGAGAGTTGGAAGTCAGGAAGAAAGGTTTTACCCTGCAGTGGACAACCACCGACTAAAAATAGAAATAAAGTCAAATACAATAATAAAATTAAATAAAATAGTTTGAAAATTTATCCAGGGCATGATGTAGACAACATTTTAAATGATATCGCCGTTTCCTTTCAAGTAGTTTATTTCGAATGCGGCTCACGAAAATTTGAGTTTTTTGTAAATGTAAATTTTTGCGTATCACGTAACCGTACATTTGTATCATTAACTGATCTTGTTGTATACGTACTAAGAATCTGTGTATATATATGAGAGTATTCCTTCTATATATTCACTACATTATGCGTAGAATGAGCGCACACAGCGTAGCAAAAAGCTAATCTCGAGCGGACCCGTGTTCGAGAGTTTATCTTCCGGTATCGAGGGACCGAGGGGGCGTTGCTGATTTTGCCGTATAGTGTACTACATGTTAATTCAAAAGTAAAGTAGGGAGTAGGTAGTGTAACACGGTATTTATCTTGAGCACAAATAAAGGGTCATTTTCTTACAAGGTCTACCAAGGTTCCATTTAGAACCTCTTTGTTTATATGACTATATAAAACAACTATAATAAACAAGCTAAGCTAAGCCAAGTGAGAGTTAGACTCGTGTACGAAGGGTTCCGTACCATTATCTAATAAAATTCACGTTTGTTGCATGGCACACTTAAATATTTATTTTATTCTGTTTTTAGTATTTGCTGTTATAGCGGCAACAGAAATACATCATTTGTGAATATTTCAACTGTCTAGCTTTCACGGTTCATAAGATACAGCCTGGTAACAGAAAAATAGAGAGACAGACAGACGGACAGGCGGACAGCGAAGTCTTAGGGTTCCAATTTTACCCTTTGGGTATGAAACCCTTAAAACCAAAGACACGATAATCTTATGTTTACTCAACCGATAATATACTTATGATATCTAATACAAAGTGTGATCATATGACGAACATATAAAATTAAATTAAATTATTCATACCATTGAGACACTCAAACGGTTAACACTCCACTACTCCCAGTGGCTAAAAATAATCGCGACCAAATCGATTCAATTTACGCGATTATCGAGTATGAAAATTTCAATAACGTGACGCATTAGCGCGAGTAAATATGAAAAACGCGCGAATCAATCACAGATTCGAGTGTACTGGTGTCCCAAATGTACAGTAGAGAAACGTACAGAGCTTTATGCAGTTGCGATCAGTAGTTATAAGGTTGCAGGTATCTCAAAAACATTATTACGTTTTTTTGATTCAAACTTACGTGAAATACAGATATTATTAGCATGATGAAGACCTTACATGAATTATTCGGGGTCCAGTGCTGCCCTCATTTAACAGAAATTATTTGAAAAGAATCGTAGATTCTGTGCACATTTGCCAAATGTGCAAACAAATCTTCACGTTCTCAGTTTGGACTGTAAACAGTAGTTTATAAATTAGTTTGAAGGGTTAATAAAAACAAAATTTTAAATGATATCTCCGTTTCCTTTCAAGTAATTTATTTCAAATTGGAGCAGCACTGGACCCCGAAAAATTCATGTATCGTTAACGATGTCGACTTCTCATTATTGTGAGTGCTTTTGTAAACGTAATATCAATTTAAACCTAATAAACTAAAATATTTTTTTTTATCTCAACACTTTCTACTTCTTTTTCCCTTTCCTTCCTAGTTTTGAGGTCAATTTTCTAGTTTTACTGTCTCAGATGAAGTTATACTATTGAATATTTCTTCATGCACCGCTCTGCTCATGTTTAGGGTTCCATAGTAAACAAGGAACCCTATAAGGGTTCGCCATGTCTGTCTGTCTGTCTGTCTGTCCGTCCGCGGTTTTACTCAGCGACTATAAGTATTAGAAAGCTGTAATTTGGCATGGATATGTATATTAATTATGTGGAAAAAGTGGTAAAATAAAATACTGAAAAATATATTTTTTTAAGGTTTCTCTCATACAGGTAAAGTCAAAAGTCAAATTTATTTTCTCGACTTACCAATCATGTGGGGTATCGTTGAATAGGTCTTTCAAATTATTATGAGCTTGTCAACACGACGTTTTTCGATTTAGGGATTCGTTTCTGAAATATTTAGTTTTAAAGTAAACATTTTTGTTAGAGTCAAGTGTCCCCCCACTCTATCTGCTCAACGGTTATATATGGACACGTGAAAAAATTCACAGCTGTAGCTGTATAACGAAATTTAAAGGAAAACTATCAGAGCTAAGTAGGGTTTACAAATCAAAAAGTTATAGGCGATCAACTTATAAAATGCACGCGGAAAAGGAAGAAAGAAAGAAATTTCATACAAATTCAATAGAAAATTAGTTTTTAGACGTTTTTAGTGCCATGAACACAAAGGTGGCGTTCGTAACTACGGAACCCTACTGCGCGTGGCCCGACACGCACTTGGCCAATTATTCTGATTACTAAACAGGCTTACGCTCCGCGTGTTTTCTACTCCACGGCTGAATCTTATCCGAGTGAGCGAGCACACGCAGACTCGATCTCTATTCGATGCCAATCGATTGGAATAAATCTGTACTCCCGAGTATTGCTAAATGCACGCGGTCGCGCTTGAGTCTTAAATTTAACGTTCTTTCAAGCGTCACATTTTATACTTATCAATCTGCGTTTTCTTGGAGCCCAGGGTTGACTTTCAGACTTTCCTTCCTCGACTTCGCACGGCTTTGGCATTCATGGTCGTGAAACCATTGGTGCGTACATAAGTGTATCATCCTTCAAGATATTGAGCGGCAGCGTACCAGACATTAGTATTTTATTTATTTAGTACTTCTCATTGTGTTAGAGATCAGGGGAGAAAAATCTAGGAGCTGAGCTCTAGGCCTCTCGAGTCTGTCTTTGCACAGCTTAAAACTAAGAAAATGTACACCGTGTAGCTCCCCATAGCTCCACCATGTTGAAAAATATCTAAAAACTGAATCGACGAAAAAATCCACTTAATTATTGAAACCTGCTCACGAAATTTCAGGAGAGTCTTTTGAGAAATTGTTGAGAAATTTTAAACTGCCGAGAAAACGCTTTCAGCGTTAAGTCGGCAAGTTGTGAATCAATAAAATTTTAATAAATAAAATAGAATTACGACCTGTAGAGAGATACGAAAGCCGGCGGCCAGGCAGACATACGAAAAAATTCTTGCCCAAACATAAACGGACACGTTTCAAAAAATTTTAATCCTAAATTAATACATTTATTTAATAAAATAACGATTTCTGCATTTAAAGATTCGGATTTTTTAAATAAAAAAAAACCGAATACATGCAACTATTTCCATGTCGGCAGGTACGATACTGATCGGACGTTTATTCAAAACTAAACATTATTTTTTGAAACTGTCGTCGGAAACACAGGATACAAACATAAAGCCACTATACAATATGTAACAAAAACCCTGTCCGCTCCTTGTAGGAACAAATCAGACCGTCAATATGAACAACTTTTCCTATGGGACCAATGCTTGAAACGCGAAAAAAAAAGTCATTTTCATACAAAAGTGTTCTACCGGCTAGGCAAATTTGTATGAAAATGACGATTTTTCAATCATTGGCCTCAAAGGAAAAATTGTTCATATTGACGGTCTGAGTTGCTCCTACAAGGATCGGACAGGGCTTTTGTCACATATTAAATATTTTTTTATTGAATCCTATTTTTGATGAAAATGGTTCATTTGAATTCAAAACTCCAAAATAATCGATTAATATATATAATAAGCGATTTCGCATCTAAATGCAAAAACGTGCAATAACCTGTTAACGAGCATCAAAGCCTCTGCTAGCAAACAAAAGCTCGGTAACGAGTCCGAAGCTCGATGAATAAAACGCTGCGGATTACAGATGGCATTACTGAGTATTGAACGAGATACGCCTGGGATACGATTGATCAGTGGTTGGATAGGTGAAGACAATTGTAACAGTCAGAAAGGGTGTTTTGGAACGAAGTTCCTTTTCGGACGATACGGACTTGGCGAATGGGGGCTAGGCGAAAAAGACATCAGTATTTGAAAGTCCTCGTGACCCCACTGACCCACTACAATGGAGACATCAGTACTTGAAAGTCTTCGTGACCCCACTGGTGGTGGCGTCGCTGGTCGGGTCGTTAGATTCTCTCTAATATGGTTGAGTTTAACGATGGCTGATCCGTGTGTCAACTCGTGAACGGGTGCTGCCGGGAAGGACTGGTCAGCTCGGCTTCGCTTTTTTGACTACTTAATATTTTTTATATTTTATTATGCAATTTATGTCTGTTTACTTGTTTGCAAGCATTACATGTTATAATGTTTTATACGAGAATTATAAGTATTATAAGTACTTATAAGTTTCATTGTATTATATTATAAGTAATTATTAATTAAAAGACAATAATAATAATATGACAAAGCCCTTCTGGCGAGTAGGCGACCAATACTGTAAAAATGAGTTTCTTTCGGCGTTTCTTCTCAGCAGTGGTCGTTACGAAGCGCTGGTATCGGTAGAGTTTCTTTAAAAATAAATTAATTTTAATTTAACGTAACGTGATTATACCTATTGACGTGTAAAGTGCCTGTAAAGGTCTAATTACTGAATAAACATTTGATTTCTGATTTGATTTTGAATGGTGGTGGGAATGAACAGTGGGGCCACCAGTTCGTAGCGGATTTTTCCATCACGAATTAAAGTGAAAGTTAATTTCACAAATTTGAGATTCGTTCCCGGTTCAAACCCAGCTCACGCCAATATATCTTTATTAATTGTATTGTTAAATTCATTATTATTATTAAGAATAAAGTGTTAGATTTTTCCTTCACTTTACCGTCACGAAAGTAACTTCGTTCTAACCGAGTGTTACACGACAGTAACGTCCTTTTTAGGGTTCCGTAGTAAACAACGAACACTTATAGTTTCGTTATGTCTGTCTGTCTGTCCGTCCGCGGTTTACTCAGCGAATATAAGTAGTAGAAAGCTGTAATTTGGTATAGGTATGTTTATTAATCATGCGGAAAAAGTGATGAAGTAAAACATTGAAATAATTTTTTGAATAAATTTTTTTTTGCTCCAGCAGGATTGATTCTGGACTAGTCTTGGATGGTGTGCGTGCCCTAAATCAGCTGGGTAGGCACAACAAATTGAGACTGGTCTGGGTGCTGGGTCATGTTGGCATTGGGGGAAACGAGAAGGCAGACGAGCTGGCAAGGGAAGGAGCAGTTTGCTAATAGGGCCTGAACCCTTCTTAGGCCTATCATATGAAATGGTTACAAATGCCATTAATGCTAATGTCAAAAGTAGACACAGGGCTGAATGGAGAGATATTAGTGGACACATCCACTCCAAGGAGACACTTGGTGAAGACTTTGACAAGTGGCACAAACGGTTATACCAATATAACAGAAAACAGACAAAAACTCTTCTGGGAGCCCTGACTGGACACTTTCATAATCACAGTCATCTCTTCAAAATGAGACTTGTTGAGAGCCCTAAATGTAGGGCATATGAGGAACTAGAGGAGACAATGAGACACATCCTGTGCAGCTGCGACTCAATGGCCGGAAAGCGTATGGACCTCTTTGGATCAGCATATCCTAAGTTAGAGGACTACAGGCACTACGCACCAGGTAACATTCTGAAGCTTATGCAGTCCTTCTTCAGAAATCCTGATGCGGGTAAGTAAGGCAAGGGGATAAGTACAATATAACCCAAAGGTTCATCGTGCTTTCAAATATGGATCCCAAAGCAAGATAAGATAAGATAAGTTCTTACTGTATAGTATGTTTAAAGCACAGCAAAGAGAAAAGGCTAACAATTTAGGTATATTTTTTGAATTGTATTAAAACTTAATTAAACACTTTTATTTTATACCCTACGTGAAATATATTAAAGAATTTCGGCGAACAGCCAAGACGCTTCCAACACTACCGCATTTGTCAACATATCATGAATATTAGGTATAGGCATGAATTAAGCAAGAAGAAAAAGAAAGGAAACAACAAAAAAAAGAAAAAAGAAAAGATCAACAAGGAGATCGGAAGACGAATACAGCGGCATTCAATAGACTGGATGACATACTAAAATCGACCGCCACTTGACAATGAATGAATGAATGAATGAATGAATTGTTTGTTTCAGCAAGTAACTACGACTTATTTTATTAGTAATACTTATAACTATGGATTAGTAACATGTATGTTTCACTATCGACATTTATTTTTATAAAGGCCACTCCTGCACCACTACCCCCGATGTGGCGCAGCAGTGGTTAACATACCGGCAGTCCAGCCTGCTTGCGATCATCCTCAGGATGCTGTTGTCGCTGGCCCGCACAACCTGCGCACCAGCACAATGCTTGAAGACACGTCTATACAACCAGTGTGTTCTCCCTACTATGACGTACGGTGCTGAGACATGGACGCTCACGAAGGAGGCTGTGCACAAACTGAGAGTCGAACAGAGAGACATGGGCGCGCCATGCTTCGCATCAGGTTGCAGGATCACGTTCCCAACATCGTCACACGACATACATACATACATACATATTATCACGCCTGTTTCCCACAGGGGTAGGCAGAGACTAAGGACCTCCACTTGCTACGATCCTGACAGACCTCTTTCGCTTCATCTACACTCATCACTCTCTTCATGCATGCCCGCCGGTTACGGGTACTTCTAACCTCTCCTTTTTTAAGAACGTCTGCAATTTGATCGCGGTACGTTCGTCGAGGACGACCCTGACCCGCTCTTCCACTCACGTTTGCTTTGTAGACTCTTTTAGTGAATCTCCTTTCATCCATCCATCCATTGTCACACGACAACGTACTAAAAGTACGCGATGTTGTTACGACGGTCATGAACTTAAAGTGGAACTGGGTAGGGTACCAGGCCCGATGGAGTGATGGCAGGTGGAGCAAGGCACTAACCGAATGGTGGCCCAGAATGGGTGAGAGAAGCGTCGGGCGTTCGCTTATGCGATGGGTTGACGATATAATCAAAGTCGCGGGTCACACCTGGATGAGAGCAGCACAGAACCGAGATGGGTGGCATCGACGAAGAGAGACCTATGCTCAGCAGTGGGCGGAAGAATGATGATGATGATGAATTAAATGGTTACTCAAGTTGAGAGTCAGACGAGGGAACAGACGAACAGTTAAATATACATACCGATAGCGGTGAAACACATAACAATTCTTTTGGCTTTGCCGCAGTCGGGTAACAAAATCATTGCTGAATAAAATTTTCAGAGCGGATCACTGCGGATTACCGTGCATTGTTGATGATACTGCACTGGTACTCGAAGCAACGATGCTGCAATGATAGCACAGATTTTGGACTAACATGGTTCGGAAATGTAAAATAAAATATATGATCTATGCTTTTTAGAGTTCATAGCATGATAAGAATTTTTTTGAACTCCTGTACTTTTTGTTATCTGTCTTTTAAATAGTCACTCACAAACACTAATATTAGAACATTGAAAATATGTTTTATGATTTCAAGAAAGTCTATAGTCTATTCTCTATATCAGCACATGTGTCGTAATTTTGCCAAAAAGATACACCTAGAATAGGCCTAGTACTATAAGATAAAGGTTTTTTTAACATACACACTAAGAAGTTTATCATGATACCTAGTAACTTTCAAACATAAGTCAAACATTTTCTTTGTTTATTTTTGTATTTTATTTAGTAAATATAGCCGCAGTCAAAATATTGTATGCAACGTTGTATAAGTACGTCAAAAAATTCTCGATGGCGTCTTCTTCCGACGCTCGCTAAAGTTGGCATCGTAATCTGCGCCACTCGCATTTATCGAATTTTTAACCGACTTTTAAAAAAGGAGGAGGTTATCAAGTCGACTGTATGTTTTTTTATGTATGTATGTTACGCTATATCTTTGTCAACCGTAGACAGATTTTGATGATTATTTCTTGATTTAAAAGCCTTTACTAAAAAGTTGGTTTCATATTAATTTAGTGAAGATATGATGAAGGACTTTGGAGATATGGAAGAAACTCCTGGAGGAATTGTTAAACATTTAATGATCTTATACAATCGTTACATAAAATACTGTTAAAAAACTTAAGTGTCTAAAAGCATAACAAAAAGGTTGCATATAAAATATATTTTATTAAAAAGAATAAAAAATATTCCACTCTATAAAAAAAAAACTTTATGATATGAGATAAACGGTTCCCTATTCATACGCAAAAAAATTAAGCCATAATGTAACGTGGCATCCTATTTTTTGGCATAATGATTTTTAAACATAACGTTGTTACGCATAACAGTTTACGCATAATCATTTGAAGCATCATGTATCTAAGCATAATCATGTTTAGGCATAACATTATAAAGCATAAATCTATTTAAACCATAATTTTCCAAGACATAATATTTCTTTAAGCATTAAAATTTTTAATCATATATTTGATTTTTGATTAATAAAGCATTATTATACAAAACTATATTTTTACAAAAAAATACGCAAAACAGTTAGCTTCTAAAATGTTAAATATTCATACACATTTTAATACAATATTGCTGCAATAAAATTTAAAAAACTAACTTCCCTTCTACCCTCGTAGTTGTTCCGGGTGGTTATAAAAAAATTACTTGAACCTAACTTCCTTTTTGCCCCCACAGTTGTTCTGGGTGGTCATAAAAAAATCATTAAACCTAACTTTCTTTCTTTTTTTTACATAGTTTATTTTTTCACAGTTGTTCCAGTGGTAATTATTTTTTCATGATAATATTATGCCTAAATAATATTAGTCTCATAGTTATAATGCCTACTAAGATTATGCGAATTTACATTATTCCAAAACAAATTAGCCTAAAAGTTAATTATGACAAAATTACCCGTATTCCAAAAAAACATTAGGACAAAACAAATTATGCGAAAAAAAGGTATCCCGAGATGAACCCGTATATTTGCCGGAAAAGATAAAAAGCTATTAGTAAAAGCTTGTAGTTCTTCACAACGTATTTGCTGAAGTTAAACCAGCAAAATATAATGAAAAATGCGGGATCGTTTCATCTTAATTCCAAGCGGAATATAAATGTGAGATACGGTTGCCACTAGAGTCACCACTCATCTGGTTTTATTCGTATAATTATTCTGTGCAGCTTGCACATTTATAATATTATAAGCTGTTTGTTACTCGCGGAGCTGCCCGCACTGTGTCCAAAATGTCTAAAGATCCGAAAGTTTGACAACTTAACATTTCTTCGGGATATAAAGTATCATTATTGGTTTTGAACAGCATTACAATGCTCGGATTATTATCCGAATTATAACATTTGATGAAAATTTTTACTTTTATTTTGATGAATAATGCATGCTTCAAATGCATATGTACTACGTAATGAGAAAATTCATCAGGGTGATTCGAAGTCACGGTAGCACAATTGGTAGTGCACTCACGGCGTTTAGGGGCTACCTAAATTTTTTGGGGTCCAGTGCTGCCCCCATTTGAAATAAATCACTTGAAAAGAAACGAAGATATTATTTAAAATTTGGCCTTGATATAACCATAAATAACCCTTCAAACTATTTTATGAACTACTGTTTATATTGTAAAGTGAGAACGTGAAGCTTTTTATAGCATTTTTGCTAAAAGTGGCTATAAAAAACTACACGTTATCACTTTAAAATATAAACAGTAGTTCATAAAATAGTTTGAAATTAGTTCATAAACTAGTAAGAAAACCCTTCTTACTAGTTTTTGAACTAACTTCAAACTTATATCATTTTTTTTATTAATATCTCCGTTTTTTTCATATGATTTATTTCAAGGCAGCACTGGACCCTGAAAAATTCAGGTAGCCCCTTAACGTGAGGGACGCGGGTTCAAATCCCACTCGTGGCGAAATTTTTCATCACATATTTTAATTTATTTAAAGTATCCATGTTTTATTTAAATCAATCGGTTCCACCTTTTAGCATGAAAGTGGAACAAAAATCCACTCAAACTTTTTCATTTGTAATTAATTAATGTTAATTAAAAGAATTTGTGTAAATAATTTTAGGGAAGGTTTAATTACAAAAAAATGCAAACAATTACTTGATTTTTACAAGCAAATAGAAGAGAATCAGCAACCATAAAGAGTATACAAATAAAAAAATAAAATAAAAAAAAACAGCCAAAGGTTTTCTTATTTTGTTTGTGTCTACAAAAAAATAAGTACTAATACTTATAAAACGTAGCCTTTGGGGTTCTTAAATTTCACAGGCTATTTGTATAATAGCTTCCGTAGCGTATTAGTTTGCCACGCTCGCTATTTTATTCCTGATACAGAAAAAAACGACCAAGAGCGTGTCGGGGCACGCGCAGATCAGAGTTCCGTAGTTGCAAATGCCCACTTTGAGTTCACGTCACTAAAAACGTCTAAAAACGATTTTATTATTGAATTTGTATAAACTTTTCCTTTTCCGAGTACATTTTATAAGTTGGTCATTTATTACTTTTTAATTTGTGAACCCTACTTAGCTCTGATAATTTTTCCTTTAAACTTCGTTATATACATAATATTATTTTTACGAACTCCGTAAAAATAACCGTAAACGCCGTATCATCCTGCACCACGACAATGCTAGTTCTCACACGGCGAGACAGACAAACGACTTTTTGAAGGCGAAAAATGTAGAACTCATGAGTCATCCTGCATACAGTCCCGACCTGGCACCTTGTGACTTTTTTCTGTTCCCAAAAATTAAGAACCAATTACGCGGTCAACGATTTTCATCACCACACCACAGAGGAGTGGCACAAAAGTTTTCAAAACTGGTTTCATCGAATGAAAAAGTGCATAGACGCCAAGGGAGATTATTTTGAAAAACAATAAATTAATTTTGTACCTTTAATAGTATTTTTTCATATTCATTCCGGAAACTTATAGTGCGCCCCACGTATACTATTGCTGTGAATTTTTGACATGTCCATATTTAACCGTTTGATAGATAGAGGGTGGGGGGGGGGGGGACACTTGGATCTAAAAAAAATTGCACAATAAAACCAAACATTTCACAAACAGATCCCTAAATCGAAAAATGATGTTGACAAGCTCACAATACTTTTGAAAGACCTATTTAACGATACACCACACGATTTCTTAGTCGAGAAAAAGAAAATTGACTCCTGCTTGTACAGATAGACAGACAGACATGGCGAAACTTTAAGGGTTTCTTGTTTACTACGGAACCTTAAAAGTGCTTGTGCCTACCAATTTTCCTAAGAACTCATTTGCGGTTCTTATTGTATTCTCCCTTTGCATTCAAAACTCGTGGGTGGGGGTAAGATTTATTATTAATTTTATTTTAAGATTTTCCATCGAGATGGTAACCCTAGTTTGTCGGAGTATATCTGAGTGAAGCCATACATTATCGTGCTAAGTAAACACGCTCGATATCACAAGAGATTTTAGGATTCAGCGGTTGTACCAAACATGTACTCTTTCTAAAGGATTTTGATAGACGATAACGTAAACATTTACAGGAAACTGGCCTATTTAATAGTCAAAAGAAAAATTAAATACAAATTAAAATTGTACAAATACATAATTATAAATCCCTCAACTTCTTAACTGTTTTCGAAATAGTAGAAGCGTAGAGTGTTCCCGGTACCGACACGACACCGATACGACATTGAAACCTTAAAATAACGAGTCTATATCTTCCTGAAAGGCCGGCAACGCTACTGTTACACCCCTGGTTATGCAGTTGTCCATGAGCAGCGGTGATCACTTACCATCAGGTGACCCGCTTGTCTGTTTGCCGCCTTATAACATTAAAAAAAATTGTAGCGATATTTTTTTTTTGAGAGATAGCAATTATAGCGATAAGTCCGCCTTTGTGCCTATATTGTTTCTTGTTATTTTGTAATTATTGTGTGTCTATTATGGTGCAATAAAGTTGATTTGTATTGTATTGTATGTATGTAGGTATGTATGTTCACCGATTATTCGAAGACGCCTAGACCGACATGCAAAATCCTTTTTTGTTTGAAAGGGTATACTTGTTAGATGGTCCCATAGACATCCGCTATTTTTCAACAAGTCAAATCAGATACTTTTTTCTAAACGTCAAAACAATCGTTTTCTATGAGATTTATATGAAATACAGGCAGATGACGTCATAGTTTCTTAGAGTCAAATAGCGCTTTTATTGTCAGTTTTTCTGCAATAATAAATCTAAAATCACGTGACAACTGACATTATTTTGCGAGGTTTAATTTTCTTATCAGTACAAAATAATTTATTTTTGACCCAAGAAAATACCCAATTTTATTAAAATTAGTTGGGTAGTTAAGAGATGAATCGGTTTTCAATTTTGAAAAAAATATTTAAACAAGTGTTAGTAACAATAATAGCAAGGAACAGAGGTTTAGAATGACAAATCCAATACCAGTATTGGTCACTTATACACACAACAACAAATAAAGGACTGGAACAAAATGGGTTTTATATCATGGTATTTCGTAACAAGATTTACGTTTAAAAATCTAATACCTGACTTCGGGAGCCATTTACAGCAACAATATATATATATTTTTGAAATGTGCAAATTAAGACCTTTCATTTGATACCCTACTCAATATGGAAAAAAAAAATTGGCTTCTACTTTTTGTATGAAACATTTGTTATAAGTATACAATGTTCTTTTTAATTAAGTACAAATATTTTAAGAGGTGATTCAGTCCATCATTTTAAACAAATTTTCCCAATAAATATATATCGAAATACGAAAATTTTTTTGCATTTTTCATAGTAACGATATCACGTGACTACTTCGATCTGTATGAGAACCTAAATATTTTTTTTCGTATTTCGATATATTTTTTTGGGCAAAGTTGTTCAAAATGATGGACTGAATATCCCCTTAAAATATTTGTACTTAATTAAAAAGGACATTGTATATATTTAATGCATACAAATTGTAGCCTTTGTCACCTCGACAGTAATGACAAATCGATTGACATCTCATTTGTCAAAATTGGATAAGCGGTTCGGATGCTACGCTGGAACAACATAATTACCCTCATACATACATAGACTGCTAAAATCATTACCCTTCCTCTTGACTTTGCCGTAGTCGGGTAAAACTAACAAACTCGACGCTGAGTAAGATTACATCTAAGATGATATCAAAGTTAAAAAAGTCTAATAATATAGATTTAATTTGAATCCGGTTATTACACTAAAGGTTTTGTAAGCTTATATTGGAGAAAATTGGCATACATTTTGCGGGCAATCGCTTGAGTCGAGTGGCTTGGTCAGCCGCCACTCGTCTGCCCTCACCGCAAATTCTGAAACTCAAACCCAACTTCAAATTAATTCTGGCCCTTCACCTTAGGGCACTTTCATTAGCCACGTTTGAGTTTAGATAACTAACAATGTTGAAAAAAAAAAAAAGTTTGACGGTTGGAAATTAAGTATGTAGCCACAGAGATTTTGGCGGGAAATCAAGGGGTTCAGTTAGAGTTTGCTATAGATTCTTCTGGAAATTGATTCTAGTGGACTTTATAATATGAAATTAGTGTACTTTAGTGTTATAAATGCTCATACTCATGGATAATATTTAAAATGTTTTAAATGGACACTCATAGTGCGGCTGTAGTGATATTTATTTGTGGACTGTGGTGTGCGTCTTTAGGCGCCGCCCGCCACTCAATCAGCTTTTAAAACCAGCGGGCTCGTATTTTGTTGCCAGAAACTCCCTTGAAGCAATCAAAAGTCTTACAACAACCTTTGATTGTATAGTTACGGTTAGGGTAAGGAATAAAGAAGTGAATAAATAAAGATGGACTCTAAAGGATTAGTATCCGGATCCGTTAAATAATTTAAAAAAAAGTAGCCAGAAGTTTATTTGCGAGGCAAATAAAAAATAACGACTTTCGAGCGTTCACCCCCCATAACTTTTTAGCCTCTGAACCGATTTCCATCAAAGGTAGCTAAAAATAATCTCGATCAAGTCAGCTTTCAAAAAAAAAACCGCATCAAAATTGCCTCAATCGTTTAGGCGCTACGACGACACAGATCACTACTTGTATATTCTAAATCTTTGACACAGATAGACGTCAAACTTAAACACCCCTCTTTTCGTCGTAGTTTAAAACAATTATCTGTCATAGAGGAACCGAAATTATTGAACAAGAAATCAAAAATTAATTTAATCAAATTTACTTAATGTGCTTTGTTCTTGACGGACTGAGTTTCAAAGTTTCTTAGAACTAATGTGGTTTCTTGAGACCAAATGACAAGTACTGAGATATTTGTGGCTAGGTACAAAACTTTGGCAGAATCAAATGGCTTCTATTTTATTTTATACTGGTTTTAACTTGCAACTTCATACACGCCTTTGGAATCCTATCCCGGATCAAAATGCAGATTATGTTTACCTGTATACAGAAAAACATGTTTTTTTAATGTATGGAACCCTTCGTGTGCAAATCCGACTTGCACACATATATTCTCAATGCATATGTTGACGACAGTTGCATGCTATTGTTTAAAAGGCTAAATATATTACCATTGCCTTGCCTTTACATTCAGAATATCTGCATACTTTATGAATCTCATCTATGAATCTCATCTGGCATTTTGGTAAGAAAAGAGCGAAGTAGTTTTGAGGGAAACTTGGCCTCATATCATGAATAGATCGTATCTGCCTAGATGCTAGCTAATGCTCGCATCGTAACCTGCGCCACTTGCGTTTTTGACGTACTTATACAATACTTTTTCTACGACTATATTTTACTAAATAAAATACAAACATAAACTGAGAAAAATATGAAAATGTTTGACATATGTTTGGTAGACTAAATACCTATGGCGAACATTTTTTTTTTAATTGACGTCTTTCTGTCAACGTTATGTGTAAAAAACGTTTTTCTGGTGTTGAATGTGTTGTAGATCTAAAAAAATATAATTTGGGTCTATGGCTAGGCGCATCTTTTTGGCGAAATTACTAGACAATATGTGCCGTTACAGGAAATAGATTTTCCTGATATTATAATTTATAAAAGTTCTAATATTAGTGTTCGTGACTTTTTAAAAGACAGATAACAGTACAGGAGTAGAAAAATATAATAACCTTCTAAGTTTTTAATAATGTCCAGTTGCTATAAGAGTAGGGGTAATTCAAATCCTGTTTACACTAGTTATTTCCACCGGAATGAGCCGGTGTCCCTATTCTAAGCTCTCCTTATTACGTCCTTTGTCCGTTACACAATCCCGTTTCGGGTACAGGAACACGTGGGAAGGCTTCCGCCGTGTTTCGCATTTACAACTACTGAAGCTAGGATACAGTTATGGGCAGTTTTCTAAATAAGTACTTGCACAACTGTCTGTGAAGTAAATTTCGCCATTTATAATAAAAACTTTAAACAACTTTAACTTTTAAATTGTTGTTTTCAAATACATCCTAATAATTTACAGGGCAGATGAAACCTAAGGTCATAAGACTTAATGACTACTTTTGGTGAATATACTGTTCGTAGGTGAAAAAAATAATCGAAATAGTAATGCATTGCTAACCGTATCACCTATAAACATGATTCGCATAGTCGCCCATTCCCTCAATCGGCTTCTACGATCTGCGTGGGAAATATCTGCTGATACATCCTAAGTTTCTTTTTTCTCCATGACCATGGGTGAATGTCCCAGTAAAGTACCTACCCTCACAAAAAAGACTATGGAACTCGAATCACACGCTTCACCGATCAAGGGACGGTAACGCAATTCTTATCCGACGAATTCCAAAACAAAACCAAAGGGACTAAAAGAAAATTGGATATCAAGTTATGCTCGTCCATTGTGGGACAAGGGTGTGGGTACAAATGATCGATGGTGTTCAATAAAAATAATTAAAAATCTGGCACTTTTTATTTAGATGTGGAAAATTTAAATTACACTTATTGAGCACGCCATGGGATACTTAGTCAATGAAACTGGGTTTTATTATAAATACATTAATAGATAAACACCCAAGACAGATTGAAAAGGCCATTTTTCAACTTACCCTGGCTGCGGATCGAACCCAAAACCTCCGAGTGGCATACTTGCGTAGTTACGAATATGCCAATCAGATTCTTAAACGGCCTAAATGTACCTTAGAACAAAACATAGCTTGACGACGATCATCGACCTCTGTAGCTTAGTGCTCATCATGCCAGGCTGTCACCTATAGGTCCCGGGTTCGATCCTCGGTCAGGTCAAAATAGAAAATGATCTTTTTCAGATAGACATGGGTCTTGGATGTTTATCTGTATATGTATTTATCATTAAATACAGTTTCGTTGAGTTAGTACCCTAGAACTTCCTTTGGGGTCAGCTCAATCTGTGTGATTTGTCCGAACATTTATTTATTTATATCTATGAATGACCGCCAGAATCAAAGCTTAAGGGGCTACCTGAATTTTCCGGGGTCCAGTACTGCCCCCATTTGAAATCAATCATACAATAGGAAACGAAGACATCTATTAAAATGTTGTCTTGATCAGACCCTAGATAACCCTGCAAAGTATTTTATGAACTACTGTTTACTGTTTAAAGTGAGAACATGAAGCTTTTCTACGCACATATGCCAAAAGTGGCCGTTTTTCCCAATTGTGCGTAGAAAAGCTTCATGTTCTCACTTTAAACAGTAAAAAAATAGTTCATAAAATAGTTTAAAGGGTTATCTAGGGTCTGATCAAGACAAAATTTTAAATGAAATTTCCGTTTCCTTTCAATAGATTCATTTCAAATGAGGGCAGCACTGGACCCCGGAAAATTCAGGTAGTCCCTTAAGTGTACCTTCCGAAGCAAGGAGGAGCTCGAGATATTTCATGCCATTAGTAGTCACTATCCTAAGTGCTCTAGTGCTTTTGTGACGAAATATTCCTGGTAAATCCACAGGTTGGAAAGAAAAGGTTGAAAAGCGACGACCGGGCTGTCCTTTGATAAAACTTAGTACCTAGGCAACCGAGCTTCGCTTTATGAAAATCGTGGAGAAAAGAGATTCTATACAAATTAAACATAGGTAGAAAACCTCCAACATATCAAATTTTATCGAAAACATTGGAGCGGAGCCGTTTCCGAAACCCTATTACACAGAGTCTAAAAAAATACACTGGAATAATGTTAATGGTAATCAAGTCTATAATTTTGAACAACTTTTCCAAAGGGACGTACAATGTGGAAAGTACATACCGGTAATGAATCGAACCACGGGCTATACTAGATCACAATATTACAATGAAATTAAAATAACCACCAAAAGCCCAAAAAAAATTCGACATTTTCATAGAAATTGCCCTGGCTATATATATGGAAATGCCAAGTTATTGAAGTGAAAACTTCTTTAGCGGCGTTGTACACTTTTTGTAATGGGTAAAAAATGTTAAACTCGCGTCAGGGCGTCAGGACGTCAGGACACGTGACCTGATCAAAAACTCGTAAGTAGGAAGTATCCCCCTCTCTTTCTACGGCGCGGCGAAAATGTATGCCTGCGCCTACTGTTTCGTTCAGATGGCGCAGGGCGCTTGCGTGAATGTTCGTTTGTGTTTATGTTATAGCGTGCCACGCGCATCCATGGAAATGCACAACGTTAATATTCAAGTTTTCACTTCTGCCGGCACTCCCGGAGTGCAACCCGTCGATTTTTTTGTGTCTTAGCTGTTATATTAATTTTCATTATACTATAGTGATCTAGTATAGCCCGTATTTTACGGGTATGTCCCTTCTGCGTTTTATATCGAAATAACCTATACTAATTGAACAATGACCTGATTTAATGAGTTTTTATGAAAAGCCAAAACTGTCTTCTTCTCTTCTGATACAATGTTCATTCGTATAATCAACCCTCAAAATAGTTTTTAACCGACTTTTTTTTATGTATGTTCGTTCACCGATTATTCGAAGACGCCGGAACCGATTTTGAAAATTATTTTTTGGTTGAAAGGGTATACTTTCCAAGTGGTCCCATAAAATATTAAAAACCGGCAAAGCAGTTTGTGGGTGACTTCACCCACATGATGGTTTTTAATTTTGAAAAATTATTAAAGTGATAGATGATAACCTTTAAATAGTCAGAGCTCAGCATTCACTATTGTTTGCTAATGAAACACAAACATCAAGTAAAGTCCAGAAAAAGTTACAGTTCACTCTCCATTAACAGTAACTACTTAGATAAACAACTTGCCACTTCTATTTTTATTGAGTCTTCAGTAACCCTCGTTCCAAAGCAAATATTGGCTGAAGCGAAGCTGGAAAATAGCCCTAAAACAGTGAATTAATTAAAACAAAAAAAAAATGGCTTTCCCCTTTCAGAAACTCTTCCATCAGAGCCTGTCAGTTGGGGTCCGTTGAGTTAACGGATTATATTTTGTATTAAGTTCAGTTTTTCTTAACTGCCTACCCATCTCCTTATTTACGGCCTCCGTGGCGTAGTGGCCACCATGCTAGTCCGCCACCCAGAGGTCCCGGGTTCGATCCCCGGTTACGGCAAGTTGGAAAATGGCCCTTTACAAATTGCACTGGGTCTTGGATGTTTATCTTTGTATGTAGTTGTTATAAAATATAGTTTCGTTGAGATAGTATCCCATATCACAAGTCTAGAACTTACTTTCGGGCTCGTTCAATGAGTGATATTTGTCCCTATTTATTTATTTATTTATAAACATAACTATTTATTTATTTATAAACATAACTCTTGCCCTGTCACTAGATGTCGCTATAGTTAACAATTAAAATTTTAAAATATTTTATTACTTTTATTTAAATAAGTAGTACTCTAATTAATTAAATATGGCTTATGTGAAATGCAATAATAGTATTTTATGCAACAGTTGTATAAGGAGGGTAAAAAAATGCGAGTGACGCAGGTTACGTTGTTCGTAAATTGACGCCATTGAGCATTTTTTGACTACTTATACAACGTTGCATACAATACTTTTAATACGACTACATTTACTAAAATAAATACAAAAATAAACAAAGAAAAGTACGACATACTACCATATCTTTGGTAGATACTAGGTATCTATGGAAGACTTGATTTTTTTTATTGACGTCTCCCTAGCAACTAAAAGTGCCATTTTTGAAACATGGAGTCACTTAAACGAATTTTTTTCATACAAAAAACCGTTTGTTCAGTGACTCCACGTTTGAAAAATGGCACCATATGTTAAAGTAACGATTTTATTATGTTGGCAGTATGGTAGATCTAAAGAAAAAGGTTATAGGTCTATAGCTAGGAGTATCGTTTTGGCGAAATAACGACACATGTGCTATTATATTAGGAAAAGACTATAGACTTTTCTGAAATCATATAATCTATGTTCTTATATTAGTGTTCAGGGCCATTTAAAAGACAGATAACAGTACAGGAGTAGAAAAATATTTTTAAAGCATATTCAACACTTTCTTTGTCACTTTTGCTAGTCTTGTGCTAGTCGTGTGTGCAGCCGTCTTTGTGAGAGTAGCTGGTACTAATTTCGCCTACTAGTTTTGATGATGTTGACCTCCATACAAAATTAAATACCTACCGAGACAAAATGTGTAGAGCTGCAAATTTTTATTTCACGATTTCAGGGATGGTCTTATAGTAAAAGTTGTTCACATTGATTAGTTTGTTTACTCTCTTTCGGGTTGATACCCCCATTCCGTTACACGTTGTATGTATGTATACAACACACACTGAGTGTAACACACATATGAGTAAGTTTATGTTAAATTTGTTAAGTTTATAGCTACCCTCTATCGTCTTTGTCTTTCTCACATTCCTCTTCATCCGGTTGTCTGGAAGAGATCGCTTTAAGCAATAAGACCGCCCATTGTACTCATTTAATGTACAGTCAAGCACCAAGATACCTGACCAGGCCCTCTTCTTATATCTTCAATTTTCTCTTAAACTAAAAATATTATTACCATTAATTTTTTTATTAAGAAAGACTTAATTAAAATCTGTCTGAGTATAAATTTTTAAGTTAATATCATTTTTAGTTTAAGAGGGAATTCAAGATAAAAGTAGAGGGCCTGGTCAGGTGTCTTGGTACCTGAATGTACAATTTATTTTTTTGTACAATAAAGAGTTATCTATCTGTCCACTGACCTGAGCCGGGGATGTTGGCGGTGGTGGCCACGCACACGCAGTGCAGCAGCAGCGACAGCAGCATGTTGGTTGTCATGGTCGCCCTCATTGGCTCACATCGCCGCCCCACTCCTCAGTTGCATCCTCTGTGTCACCGCTTCACATTTTATTGTTCTTGTTCTGAAACAAAATTATAAATAGACGCGTAAGCTTTCATACTTTTTTCAAGCATTCATTACCGAAAATATTAGGTCTTGCGGCTCTAGCAGACATAGCCTTAGAGCAGCCAAGGGCCTCTTTAAGTGTGGACGGCGAGAGATTGAATAAACCAGTCAAGTGCGGGTCGGATTAGTACATCAAGGGTCCGTACCTCCGTACAATGTTTTTTTTGTGTTGTTATAGCTGCTACAGTAATACATAATCGGTGAAAATTTCAAATATCTAGTTAATACTATTATAAGGATACTGTTAAATACACTGAAAAAATCTCGTTTCTTGTATGACGACTCCTTTAATTTTTAACTTTTACTCATTTTTAGCATTTGCTGTTAGATAATTTCAAGTGTCTAGCTATTACAGTTCAAGAGATAGAGCCCTGTGACAGACGGACAGACATAGAAGACTCACCAGCAATCATGAGCTCCCTTTGGGTACAGAACCCTAATTTTATTAAAATAATAAAAAAGTTGCTAGCCGCATTTATTCTATCGATCGGCTGTAACCGTCTTCACATGCAGAAAAACAGCTGGCACATTCTATGTTTCTCTTTCCTCCCAGACCAGCATGGAAAAATTACAGCAATTTTTTACAATATAAGGGCGACAATAATTCTCGTAAAACTTCACAATTTTCACAACGTAATTTGATAAAAAATGTTGATTCAAAACGACTTTGATTAATTAACTAAAGAGTTAATTTCGTCCGACACGGCTAATAAAATCGCAAACGAGTTTTTCTCCGAATACTCCGGTTGATTGCGATCGACTCCAATATTGATAGTCCATTACAGCCAATCGATCTTGAGCAATTGTTACATCTGCCGCCGATCGCCAAGCAATTGTAGTCCTTGTATCGATTTGGGTAGGGTTTATGCAGATTGATCTGTATTGATTGTTGGTGTAAGCGCTAGTAATATATGTTTAGCTCTGCTTGTTACTGTATGAGTAGTGCATTTGATTGCAATGTGAATTGTACTAATAATGCTATTACACGTATCGACGTAGACGAGTAATATGTAATACTGAAGTATGTCAGTCTCATATCGAGGTACCTTAGTATAATTTAATGTAGCTAGTATCACAGAATAAGCCCTAGTACTCACGTATAGAAGTCTTAGTCAGAATAGAAATATCAACTTAATGTGGTTAGCGCTATGGTTTAAATTAGTTCGCGTCAAAACTCCTCACCTCTTCTTTTAGATACCTAGACACCCGTTGCAAGCCAATTTCATTCTTATTACTCTGGATAAACGATTCATGTAACTGAATGTTCCCCTTCGAAGTGGTCGCCGCTCGCATAGTAATAATGTAGGTATTTTTTCGATACCTAAACGGGGAGTGACACAGGCCTTCTAGTTAGTTTAAAGAATGTCATTTTCTATAAGTATGAGTGTCACCAGACTTGTGTAATCAAAGAGAATATAACCACGAGTGTAATGTTACATGTGTGATCCTTATTTACCCTGTATGTATAGACATGTGCATTTCTCTAAATTTATTTCTTCTTACCTAAATCTGTTGCCTTTGTGCCTATATTGCTACTTGTTGTTTTGTAATTTTTGTGTGTCTATTATGATGCAATAAATTAATTTTATGGTAAATCTGTTATAAGTCCTTGACTGTGAGTCGATTTGCAAAACAACCATTGCAGTTCCTCAGTCTGACAGCGACCACGACGGCTGTAGAATCCTCAAAGTATTTAGCCAAATATGATATTATTTGCGGTTTTATAACTGAAATTACATTTGAACTCTACGTATTAGCCGATTATTGGTATTACGGTAATCCGTAATAATCGTCTAATACGTAGGTAAAAAAGTGATAACAAGAATTTTCCCACACTGATAATTGCATCTAACACTTACAGATGATGGACCAAAGTGGTAACCAATACATTATAAGGAGGTCTTTAAACAGGGAATTTTAAATATGTGCACATTCACAGATCATGATTACATTTACAAATTCATTTGCTACTAGAGAGTGAATAAGAAGGTTATTATTTGTTCTTTATCAAATACAATATGAACAAAAAGACAAAAGAGATAACTAGCAGGAGAAACACTAAATACGATACGATACGGTACAGAATAGTGATGTGCCGTTCCCCGAATTTTAGAAACTTTGGTTAATATTCCCGTAAACATACTCGGCAAATTCCTATAAATGGAAATCTTCCCGTTTTTAAATATTTCCAGCGGCACATTTCTAGTACTGAATAATACAGATTGTAACATACATAATAAGATGCGTTTGTTCAGTAATAAATTTCACAACACGTTGTACTCGCAAAGAGCCTGTTTGAACCGAGACACATGTGTAAGTTACATTAAAATCAACACGAAGCTGCAAACAGAGGCTGGACAAAGCTTGGAGAACTCTACTGCATTTACACTGTTGTGCACTTAAAGTTGGGCCGGGACCTCGCTGTGCCTACAACTAACGTACTTGTAGACTTTGAAATAAATAGACCAGTAAAAATCAATTAAAACCTTGAAGAGGGATCTGATGTACTTGTAACATTTGAGTTTTATTTAATATAATTTGTTTTAAATTTATTTTTTATTGTATTTAAAATACTAACAACCGACTTCACTCCCAAACTACACAACACATTTTGACAACATTTCTATGGGACCACCCGACAGGTATACCCTTTCAAACAAAAAGAAAAATAATTTCGGAAATCGGTACAGCTGACTGCGAGTAATCAGTGCACATAATTTACATTAAAATAATTGGCCAAGTGCGTGTCGGGCCACGCGCAGTGTAGGGTTCCGTAGTTACGAATGCCAACTTTGACTTCATACCACTAAAAACGTCTAAAAACTAATTTTCTATTGAATTTATATGAATGTTTCCTTTTCCGAATACATTTTATAAGTTGATCGCCTATAACTTTTTAATTTGTAAACCCTACTTAGCTTTGATAGTTTTCTTTGAAATTTCGTTATATTTGCTATAGCTGTGAATTTTTTCACGTGTCCATATATAACCGTTTAGCAGATAGAGAAGGGGGACACTTGACTCTAACAAAAATTTTCAATTCAGAAACAGATCCCTAAATCGAAAAACAATGTTCGCAAGATCATAATATTTTTGAAAGACCTATTTAACGATACCCCACATGATTGGTTAGTCGACAAAATAAAATTGACTTTTGACTTTACTTGTATGGAAGAAACCCTAAAAAAAATTTTTTTCAATGTTTTACTTTACCACTTTTTCCGCATAATTAATATACATACCTATACAAAATTACAGCTTTCTAGTACCTATAGTCGCTGAGTAAAACCGCGGACGGACAGACAGCCAGACAGATGGCGAAACTATAAGGGTTCCTTGTTTACTACAGAACCCCGAAAAAGGTGGTGACGCATCGATAACCTCTTCTCTTTTTGGAAGTTGGTTAAAAATTAATGAAATGAATAAATAAATACGGACAAATCACACAGCTTGAGCTAGCCCCAAAGTAAGTTCGAGACTTGTATTATGGGATACTAACTCAACTATTATTTTATAACAAATAAATATATAGATAAACATCCAAGACCCAGGTCAATCTGAAAAAGATCATTTTCCGTCGTGACCTGACTAGGGATCGAACCCGGGACCTCTGGTGTGAAAACGTAGCATGACAACTACTAGGCCACAGAGTCGAAATAATGGAAATTAATTGTGTATTTTCTTTTTTATTAATTAATAATTAAAAGTATTTTAACGTTATAAATAGGTTACATATATGGACATATGAAAAAATTCACAGCTATAGTAAATATAACGAAATTTAAAGGAAAACTATCAGAGCTAAGTAGGGTTTACAAATTAAAAAGTTATAGGCGATCAACTTATAAAATGTACTCAGAAAAGGAAAATTTCATACAAATTCGATAGAAAATTAGTTTTTAGACGTATTTAGTAGCGCGAACTCAAAGTTGGCATTCGTAACTACGGAACCCTACACTGCGCGTGGCATGACACGCACTTGACCAATTATTTTCTACTCTTTGGGTATGGAACCCTAAAAAGGACGTAACTTACACATTTACTAAACACCTAACAACTTTCTTCAAATACTAAGTTTTCATCTATTTGTAGATACACTTACATTATATAACCAAATCCCAAGAATGAAAGGAACCTTTTCTGCTTCTAATTCTTTGCAATGACGTTGGTAAAAGATTTATTGGTTTTACAAATTTTTCCACTGTGCCGTAACAGATCTATTTGTTTTACAAATCTATGTCCCTGAGTCCCTCGTACAATTATGCCTGCAGGCATATATTTGTTCAGGACGGGCCGTTTTTATAGCGGCCATAACACACTCGTTGCTTGGATCACCCTGTATCTGCAAATATTTGTAGTGATTGATACAAAGAGTTTAGAAAGTGTTTATGCGGAATTTTCCTCGTCGGACGGTTTTATAACGATATGAATGAGATACTTATACTGAGTCTTCGCTGTCAGTCTGTCTGTACGTCCGTCACAGGGCTCTATCACTTGAACGGTAATGGCTAGACACTTGAAATTTCCACCGATTTTGTATTACTGTGGCCGTTAGAACAACAAATACTTAAAATAAATTTTTTAAAACATCCTACTTCCAGTCATGCAAACTACACTTTAAAATTTTAAACCTTGTAACTTTTCCCTGTCTTTATATCTATGAAGTCGCTATGTTTGTTAAACAGAACTACAACTTATTTGGTCGAGTAAAAACTCAACGTCGCTCCAGTAATTTGGAACTTATATGTACAATTTACTTTTGTGTAAGAACTTATATGTAAGTTCCTACACAAAAGTAAATTATACGCAATGGCACCAAAAGTATTCAACAAACTGCCATTTCATATTCGATCTTGCCAGGAAACAAATAATTAAAGAGATTTGTACATAAATTTTTAATAGACAAAGTATACTATTCTGTAGATGAATTCTTATCTGACAAACTCTGACTAAACTTGAATATTTATTATGCACAAAACAAAATATAATGTAAAAATTGGTTTTAAATAAGAGAAAAATAATATGTAAAAATTTCTAATTCATAAAATTTTATACAATTGTAACGACAGTAAAATTGACAGAATGTATAACTAACTTTTAAAAAACAAACTTTGTATGTCTGACGGCGCAGCATGAAGCACTACACTATAAAACTAACAACTTTTGTACTCATGTCTGACAAATAAATGATTATGATTATGAAATGACGACCTCCGTGGCTTAGTGGTCACCATCCTAGTCCGCCACCCAGAGGGCCCGGGTTCGATCCCCGGTCAGGGCAAGTTGAAAAATGGGCTTTCTCAAATTGTCCTGGGTCTTGGATGTTTATCTATATATGTATTTGTCATAAAATATAGTATCGTTGAGTTAGTATCCCATAACACAAGTCTCGAACTTACTTTGGGGCTAGCTCAATCAGTGTTATTTGTCGCTATATATTTATTTATTATTATTTATTGATGATATGAAATTAACCGGTTTTATTTATAAAATTTTCACGTGAAATTTGGCTCTGTCGCCCAACCCTATATTTCAATAGACACCAAATGAAAAATTCAGTTATTTACCCAGCTCATCACTGTATTGCCGGGTCAGCAAATAATAACCACATACAACGCGTCGTAAACATGGCCGCTCGTAAATACGACTGTGATGGAGACGTCGTAAATGACGTAACACATGTACATACTATATATATCACAGATAAATCATATTCGTGTTTGATTACTGTAAAGGTTTGTGGTAGAGCCACGCTACCGGCAAAACTCTGTTTTGCTAGTAGCATGAATAGGCCGACTCGTCCGGGGAAGTACCACACTCTCACAGAAAATCGACGTCTGAGTAGTAGCGACACCGCTTCTATGCTTCGTCCGGTGAGTGAAAGAGCCGGAGGCCCCCCTCCCTAACCCTTCCCCCTCCCCCTACATCGTCCCTTCCTGAAAGGCCGGCAACGCTTCTGTTACACCCCTGGTGTTGCAGTTGTCCATGAGCAGCGGTGATCACTTACCATCAGGTGAACCGCTTGTTCGTTTGCCGCCTTATGACATAAAAAAAAGTTCAGTAAGTCATATTTTAATGACCGAGAAACTTGGAGCAAACCAATCACTAATACTGGCTCTGTGAGCTGTAGACCTGCCAAGGGTGTACCAGCTTAAAACGGAATAAATATTTTTTGCGTGACGTAAAACACCCATAGCTAAGTATTTTTTTAGGAAATTAAGAAATAGCTGGTGCCTATTTCGGCCAAAGATTAAGTCTGGCCATACCACGAGCAGGCTTGTGTCACTCCCAGTTTAGGTATCGAAAATATACCTACATTATTGCTATGCGTGCGGCGACCACTTCGAAGGGGAAAATTCAGTTACATGAATCGTTTGTCCAGAGTAATAAGAATGAAATTGGCTTGCAATGGATGTCTAGGTATCTAAACGAAGAGGGGGTTCTGATGCGAGCTAAATAAAACCATAGCGCTAACCACATTAGGTAGATATTTCTTTGAATTTATTTTCTGAATAAGACTTTGTACGTGAGTACTAGTACTTATTCTGTGCCACGAGGCAATGTCGCATTCTAGTGATGAGTAGCCAATTTACCGATTTGACTTCATATCCGTAGCGCCATCTATTTATTTTTCAGGGAAAGCCCTGACTTTCGAGTGTTAACCCCCACTAAATTTGAAACAGCTGAACTGTTTTTTATTAAACATGCTAACTTGCTTTCACAGACAGACAGACCAACAGACATTAGCGACAAAATAACGCCCTTCTTTTTTGCCGGAAGCTAAAAAAAATACTTCTTTCTAAAGTATAATATTTTATTTGCTTTATCTCAGTTTATTTATTTAACCTCATACACAAATACAAGTGTAAACTACCAGTCAACCAAACGGGTAATGTAGAGAATGACAGGGGTAGTGTAAAACTTGAATAGGTGTATGGCGAAAAAACAAAAGACTATGTCAGTTATATGGCAGCATAAACATTTTCTGTAACTTTTCCAGCCAATAGTAATCCTGTCTATCCTAAAACAAATGAGTCCATATTCTAGTAAACAGGGCCATTATCCGTTAAGCACCAATTACCAGTGTCTGTACGAGAGTAATGGAAATCTCGGCCGATTAGAATAATCCAGATACGTCGAGCGTTTGATAATCGACTAATTCTATTAGTGATAATCGGCTGAAACAATCCGTGGGTCAACGGTTTGAGATACTCCAAATTGTGTATCTAATATTAATGTATACGATTTGCATTATAATTGATTAATCTTGGTATCTTTGCCAGAAATAGCTCTTTAATCCCTAAGGATGAAAGAACATCAGCATGATACCAAAGATACCAAGATTGCAAGGATACCAAGATTAATCAATTATAATAAAAATCGTTTAAGTTCACATTCTAGATTATGGACATGCTTGTTTTAGCATACTCGTATTCAATTACTCCATCCTAAGGGATGAAAGAGCTGATTTGGCACAAAGATACCAAGATTAATCAATTATAATACAAATCGTTTCAGTTCACATTCTGGATCATGGACTAGGTTGTTTTAGCACGCTTGTATTCATTAATTATCCTTTCGAGAAATCAGCTCTTGTATCATTAGGGATGAAATAACTGATTTATCTCAAAGATACAAAAAATAGTCAATTATTAAACGAATCTTTTATGCTGAATAGAAGTATGCTAAAACAAACATGTACATGATCCAGAGTGTGACAAATTGGAGAGGAATTACAAATAACACAACTAGTAGTTCCCCCAGAATTGTGAACTCGTGAACCCCATATCTTGGCAACCCTTTGACCGATTTGGCTCATGTTCGATCTTAAAAATTCTATTAGCCACTCCTACATGCCTACCAAATTTCATGACGCTCCGCTTAAAACTACTCGAGTGATCGGTGAACAAACATTCACACATACAAACGCCGGATTGTTTTAATAGACTTGGAGAACTTTGCTCGCTTCGCTCGTTCGTTCAACTAATTCTTTTCTTAGTTTTAACATTAAGATTGAGTTTCTTTTGTTGTGTCCAGACGCTGTATGGTTTCTGGCACTGGCACAGGATCACTTCAAGTCTTCTCGTAGATATCAATAAAACCTCTCTAACCCGTCTGGCCAGCGTGGAGGGTGTAGGCCAAATCCTCTGGCTGCTCTGACCAAGTATGGCTCCGGTAGTACAGAGAGGGTTGTGCTCCTGCAGTGGAGACTAAAAATACCTGATGATGATGACTCATCTCATCAGTATACTTATCTGTCCTAAAATTACTGAGACAGTTTCTAAACCTCATATTAAGACTTTAAAATGATAATTTATTGATAGTTGAACACACTCGTTTACGTAATGTATCTTTACTACAAAAGCCCAAAAGTTCTCGGTGAGCTCGGTGGCCCAGCGAAAGTGTGCATTACTAGCGCTTTCGCAAGTAAAGTGACACCGGGCGTGGTCCGCGCCTGGATGGGTGACCAAAAGTGGCATAAAAATTTCTCGAACTCCTTTGTGCTTCGGATGACACGTATAAGCTGTTGGACCTGGCTGTCATCATTGTATGGCCGTCGTCAAGCTATGTCAGATGCCTTTAGACAGCCTGAAAAATCTGACACCAGTGTTGGCCACATACACACACAAAAAACAAACAAACTATTATGTATTCATATTAACTTTACAAGTAAGAAGACTGAAATAAAATAAGCAGAAATGATGAAACGCCATGAATGGCCCCTGACTTCGTAAGCGGCTGTCGATGCCGAAGCCCTAAGCCGTCGTAAAACAATGGGCCGACCATTTGTACAGCAACAGCGCATTACCTGGCCATAACATTATCGGCTCCATAAAGATTGTCGCTCCAATTCGTATAGCAAATGCTCGCCATTTACTTTATTGCAGTCTGCGAATCACTGCCATCCTAGCATGACCCCTACACAACTACGGAACAACCCCGCGGCGGTTTACAAATGGAGTGACAAAAGAGGAAAAGAAGGTCAAGGCAATTTGGTCGGTGAGCTAGGCTGGTGGTAGGTCGTGAGCCTCGTTCCGCGACAATTTTTTTCGAGTCAAATTCGCTGCACGAGACCTCTATTTGTCAGACATGCCCCGCAGGGACCGTCGGCGGGGCGCGGGGAGTCCGCATTGTAAGTACAAGTGTTGGCTCTGTGCTGAATTCCCGAGATATTTTTCTGCATTAGCGTCGTCCTCCCTCATTGAGTTTGAAGGATTACTGCGATAAGGGATTAAGGATATCTCCGAAGGAGTATAAACAAATCGAGCGAAAATAAGGAAGTCGGCTCTCTGAATGGGCGGCATTATTTTTTATTTTGGCCGGTTGACGCGATTATTTCGCTCGCTTTCCTGTTACGACTCGCCTCTTACAGAGTTATAAACAAAAATGGGGCACAACAACGCGACATAGTGTAACTATAGTAAAGCTGACACGTAACTCAAAGTTCAATACATTGCGAGGTGATAAAATAAAAATAGAGATACGCACTTACATAAAACGTGGAAAAGAAGTATTGTCAATTCTTTCGTATCTGAAATGCTGAGAAGCCCGGGGTCCGCTTTCCGACTTTTTCTTCTCCACTTTGCACGGTCTTGAGCATCTTTGGTTGTAAGACGATTAGCACGCATATCATCTTTGACGACGTCAAGCCAGCACTTCTTGGGTCTACCCCGCCTGCCGGGCCCCGGCGGAGGCGGCAGGCTATACATTTGGTTCCCACGCGCCGGCTTTCGTAGGACGTGACCGTACCAGCGTAGGCGAGTTTCCTGCAGTTTGTCCGCTATGTCACAGACATGAAGGCTGCCGCGGATTCGGGTGTTTCTAACACGATCTCTCCATGGCACTCCGCATATCCAACGCAGCATTTGCATCTCCGTGACACGCAACTCCTGCTTGTGCCGCTCAAGCAAAGGCCACGCTTCACTCCCATATAAAAGGACAGGTCTAATGATGGATTTGTAGACCTGTCCCTTCAACCTAACCGGCATTTTGGGGTCACAAATGACACCAGTCAACTCTCGCTACTTTGCCCATGCGGCAGATATACGGGCCTTGACGTCGGCATCGATGTCTCCGGACGCGTGAAGTACAGATCCCAAGTATTTAAACTGGTCCTACGCTTGACCAAGTCTTCGCCTATGCGTGTACGGGTGGGGGATCTGTAGCATTGCAAGCCATATATTCAGTCTTCGCCACATTTAGCTTCAGATCACCGTTTTCAAGCGACTCCCTCCACACATTTGTGCGTCGCACCAGATGTTGTAACGTATTATCTTATATAAATAAATGCAGATTATTCTTTCGAAATGAATCATAGTTTCCAAGAATTCCATTTTTCTGTTACCTGTTTTATTTTACAAAACGTTAATCTCCATACTTAAACATCCAGATCAAAAATATGATATTTATATCAAAAATAGGCTTTTTAGGCACGTTAGTTTACATATTTATCACAGTGTAAGCTTTCTTTACTAAGAGGGTACTTTTTTAAACGTCTATTGACACTGTGAGAGTTCGCTTTATTTTCATATATTTGTAACGGTAAAATGCAAGTATTCCTTGGACGTAAGACTGGCTCCGTTTGCTCGGCCATCCATCTTGTACTTTTTAAATAAAAATAAATTTCCACGTTCCGTCTCGTTACGGGAAATTTTCCAGCGATCCCTCATTGGTTTTAGTTTTTATCGTAGTGCAACGCTAATTGTAAATAACTGACAAAGCGTAAGTAGGACTCGCGCACGAAGGGTTCCAATATCTATTAAAAAATCACGTTTGTCGTATGGGAGGAGTCCCACTTTTAAATTATTTATTTTTATTTTATTTTTAGTATTTGTTAAATCGGCTTAACAAATACGTCATCTATAAAAATTTCAACTGTCTAACTATCACAGTTCATGAGATACAGCATAGTGACAGACAGACGGACAGACGACTACTATACCCATGTAATATATAAGCTGAAATAGTATCGTTAATGAGTTAGAACTTGACTCAGGTATGAAATTTTACAATTTTAAACGCTTTTTTCTTCCCTTATTCTTCTTTCGATCTTTTCCACATTTGACCTTTTTAATTCAGCCTTATAAATAACTTCTACGAATTAATTAATTAATCACCTAGGGGTCAAAAACACGTGTAAATTTATAAAAGCTCTTTCTTCTGCTACACTTGTTTTGCCCCAATTTTCTTCGAGCTGTCCATCAGCAATCAGAAACTTTATCGAAAAAAAAGTAATCTTACTTTTCAATACAGAAAAAAAGACTTTATTGCCATTATTATCTCCAGGAAGTAATACTACGACATTTAATAATATGTTTGCGTCGGTAATTTATTGTTAGGTTTATTAAAGTAACATTGGAAAAACTTTAGTTATTCTAGTCACACAGCTATATCCATGTATACACATAATGAATACACAGCTATAACCATCAATTAAACACCTCTCCAAAAACTTATTATAAACAATAGAACTAGTTTTCACTTCAAAGCCCAAAACATCAATTAAATCGCAAGAGAACAAGAGATAGACAAAACGGAGTCCTCAAACCAGCAACAACGATCAATCAGAGGATTCATATGGAGATTAGCGGTTCAGACTAATCGGACCACTCGAAACTAATGGGGACCCTTAATGCACACGTCCAAAAACATCACACCCTTATGACTACACACATAAGGTTTAAATGTACGGTTGTAGGCGTAGAACAAATAAAAGGGATTGTAATCTCAGAGATTAGGGTTCAGCGACCCGTCCCTCGGGACCTCTGTTTGCAGAGAGCCAATAAAAGTGCACCGTCAGCGTGACGCCGTTTGAGATGCAAAAGATGCGATGGTCAGGGGCGTATGCAAGGCTTAGCGAGTTTGAGATTTAAAAACCGGTAAAATGAAAAAAAAAATCAAATTTAGAGAAACGACCTCTTCTGTGGCCTTGGTCATCATGCCTCGCTGTCACACCAGAGGTCCCGGGATGCGTTTTGCCACACTGTGTATCAGTACAGACACCCATAGTCTGTACTCTATCATTTTGTGCTCATTAAAAAACGAATATTCTAAAGCAAACTACGTATGAACATATAACATATAATAACTATTGTTACACATTATACCCATTGAGTTTAATAAAGTTTATAAATGCGAAACCGATCTTATAAATAAAAATTTTATTCTAAGTAAATCGAATGTGATAATTGTGAATAGAATATTCAATGGATTACATCAGTTTTTCTGGTTTTGTGTGTAGCAAGTGCAAGTTACAAAGTAAGTAGGTACAAGCAGATTTATGTTCATACTTGTGTATGTGCAAACAGCAAAATTAATTGTAGACTTGGCCTCCCCGTGGCAAAGGAATCCTTTATCTACGCCCGTGGCAATATTGATATGGATAGCTGAGGAAAAAGAACTGCAATTTTTTAGGTGACTGGAAAAAAAGGTTTTCGTCCAGTAATATGAATGCTAAAGTTTTTTTAGTTGGTTCTCGTTATTACGCCTCCGATAGACGTTTCGATGTGAGTATCCTTTGTAAATAAATGTAGGCTAGTCGGCGGAATGACTTTGTTTTTATCGTGATGGCTAGAAATCGCAGTAAATAGAATTCAATAGATACGTGGAATGGGTACAAAAAATACTACTTTATTGAGGTTATCGTGTCGTAGATTATCCAAAAACAATGTTTTTTTTTTTCTTTCAGCAAAGTAGTCAAAATTCATAAAATTACAGCGCTTTTAAGTTTCGGAAAGGGGGCACCGTCACTTTCTGTAGAAAATTGTACCTGATCGTAACGTCATGCGAAATTTAAATGCGGTGTATATTCGTAATTATTTGCTTATCATAAAAAATAAAAAATACGTATAATATACTTTGTAATAATATAATCAACGAGCCAAAAAAATGTTTCATCCACATCCGATGCAGTTACTCAGTAGTTATACAGATATTTTTTAGCTAAGTAATGTAATTTTAAGAGTGCATTAAATATGTAAATAAATAAATATATACGGACAAATCACACAGATTAAGCTAGCCCCAAAGTAGGTTCAAGATTTGTGTTACGGGATATTAAACTTAACGATACTATATTTTATAACAGATATATAGATTAACATCCAAGACCTAGGTCAATCTGAAAAAGATCATTTTCCATCTTGATCGAACCCGGGACCTTCAGGTGATAGCCTGGCATGATGACTAGGCCACAGAGGTCGTCAACATAAATTAAAAAACATTACAACATTAAATAAAGTTAAGATACTTTAAACGAAACGTAATTAACCGACGTTGTTCTGAGAACTCTGCTCATTTAACAATTAGTGCAGCGGAAAACTAGCCAAAGATCGCTGTAACCCTCCCCTTAACGAGATGAATTCTATTTACTTTTTATTTAAGAGTTCGAGACGGATGGCCGCCGCGCTGCAAACACATTTCTGCAAGGAAATAACTAGGAAATGTATCGAGAAATCCACGAGTTTGAACCGTGGGGCGACGTCGAATTTATTTGCATAATGTCTTGGAATTTTCTAGACTAAAAATAATAACTAAAATGTTACAATTCGTGGCAAACTGCCAGATAGGACATGGCGTTGGAAGTATAAAAAAAATCCGAGAGAAAAAACCAAAAAGCAGACTTTGAAAAAGGCAGTTATGGATTCAATCGGCAATGCGGTAACATGAGGAGAGTTATGTGAAAATAATTATCATCATCATTTCAGCCGCATAACGTCCACTGCTGGACATATGCTTCTCCCAAGAATTTCCAAAATGACCAATAAAGAGCGGCATGCATCCAGCGCTTTCCAGCGTCCTTGGTCAGGTCGTCTGACCACCTTGGGTGGATGAAAATAGTGTATGTACTAAATTTGGAAGGACGCTTAATTTAGGTGTAAGTAAGGATATGACGTCAAGAACTACGTATTCTAATCGAAATAGAAACAAAAGTTGACAATTTCGAGTAATACAAATGTCCAAAGATACATTTTGGCTTTGAATCATATATTAATCAAGAGGGCAACCACTAATTCGATGGGCGGATCAATTAGAGACGCTTTGGAAATTTTGCTAAGTAAAGTTGTTAGAAATACCCAATACAATACAGATACCCATAAACAAAAGAAAATACAGAAAAAAAGCAGAAAGAAGAAGACGAAAATATGAGACCAAGGCGGACTTAAGAGGAGAACTGTAAAAGACATGACATCCAAAGGCAGGCACAATCCTCAATCTTCCATTACTGATATTAAATACGTAGAAGAATGCCGCTTATTTTTATTATCTTAACCCATTGATTCTAAGAATAATTCTTACTCGGAAGGACACTAACGACCGACCGTCACGCGACGGGTCACCGAAGACAGTGTCGCCCGTCTGTGAGGAGCCCTAAGTGAAATATCTCCCGTTCATTCGTGCACCTAAAACTTTATCAAAGAGTCGACAGTTCCGAAGATCCTGAGCCAATTTAACTGCAGTGCTGACAATGCTAATTACTGTGAGTCAATTTTAATTGACCACAGGCCGGCGGACTCAGCTAGTAGTTTTAATCACCTTCGTGATTTAGCATTCTAATTCATATAGTTAAAGGAACTATAGTTACCTGAAGTATTTTACGATGAAAACACCCTACTTAAAACGGAATGATCCCACAAAATTTATTGCTCTTTTGAGTATTGTTCACAAGTATGATTAAATTTTATATTATAAGTATAGGTGATCATATAATTGCCATATAATACAGGCTATAGGCTAAACATAGGATAAAAAGTAATGAATTAGTTTTTGTATTGCTATTCTCAGAGTATATAATTTAAAAAAAATTTAAAACCTACTTCACCCCCAAACAACACAACCAATTTTGAAAAAAATTCTATGGAATTCTATATAACTGCCCTTTAAAAAAGAAAAAGAATATTCCCAATCGGTCCAGCTGTCACGGAATTAATCGTTAAACATACAAAAAAAAGGATTCCGACGAATTGATAACCTCTTTTTTTCATATTGGGAAAAAGACTCGTGTGGTTAATTTTCGTCTTTCACTTTTATTAAAGCATTTTTAAAGGTTGTCAAATAAACTTAGACCATCAGTATCATCCATTTTCCACAAGAATCTAAACGCGTTGGGATCTTAATTGTTTTCCTTTTAAAAGGCGTCTTTCCTCTCCTCGGAAAGGCGTCGCCTAGCCGCCGCTCTATAGCCTGTTTAGGAACAATAGCTCCTGGATGTGTGTGGCCTTTCAAAGCTGCGTTTTGGAGATAAGAGCCTTGATCACTTCGGAAATAATTGTTCACTTTGATTGCTGCTTCGATTTGGTTTGATGGTAGATTGTAAACAATCTACCATCAAATTTTGTTAATAAATAGCTCGCAAGTATTTATGACGTGTTAGTTTTTTTTACAGTTTAGACTTTAGACAAAGTCTATATTTTTATTATCTGACTGCGCCAGAAGGAGGGCTATGTTTTTCGAGAGTATTTATGTATGTATAATTGTTTGGCACGCTCTGCAGCCTGAACGGCTCTATTTATTTTAGCTTGAGAGGAGTCGTTAGATTTGTATTTACTGACAGAGTAACACTGGGTATATCAAAATAATAATAAAAGAAAATCAAAATTATGAAAGGCAGTCGGTATTTTGATTTTGTAAAAATTACTTGTTGTCTATTTGTTCAAGCAGACTTCTATTAAATTACACGAAATCTTTTATTCATCTATACGTATAATAAATTTAAACTTCTATGCTGATTTATAGCAATTTACAGATTTTTCTGAAAGATCTCTGTCTATGTATGCAACTCACTCTCACTTATATATGCAATGAAATATTTGGTAGAACTGTTTATTATTTCACCGATAGGGTGCATAAACACAAAGAATCTCCATATCTAATGTTAAAATCAGACAGGGCCATCTAGCTATCAAAAAAAAATTACAATTTTGGTACAATAAAGTTATTACAAACAGAAAAATAAACAATAAAGAGAAAAGTACAAACCTTATTAAACAGTCTCCATAAAATAAAACGTATCCACCCAAAGCGAAGGCGAATAATATGGTATTTAATGGCGTCAAAAATGTATAAATTTTCTATGGAACTACTTGGAAAGTATATACCTTCAAATAAAAAAATAACTTTAGAAATCAGTACAGGCGTCTTTAAATTGAACATAAAAAAAAGATCGCAACGAAATGATAATATCCTTCTTTTTGGAAGTCAGTAAAAATGATCTTTGAAATTCAACGATTGACCTTTTTGATTTTTTTTTTCGATGGGGCTACATTGACCATACGGGGGGCTCTTGACAGAGTGGCCCCGTCAATCAGAGACAACAGCCAACCAGCTGCACAAACTTAAACCTATACCACAGAATTAATACGTGTAAGTATTACATAAAGATTGAATCTCTGTAAATTAAAAGTGCCTGTAAAGGTCTAATTACTGAATAAACATTTGAATCTTGAATCTTGAATCTTTGAATTTACTAAGAGAATTCCTCTTCTGCGCAATATGCGTCCCCGTTTTGCGTCCCCGCACCTCTCCTCTGATTGCGCCGTGTGGAGATGTTGAGCGGCGGCTGCGGGCGCCTTCAGCCCCCTCGACAAGGCGAGACCGGGGGAGAGGTGTGGGGGCGCGAAACGGGGACGCATATTGCGCGGGACCTTAGGAGATTCCTTTCTGTATGTATTATTTATATTAATTCTATGCCTATACTCAGTTTACGAGAGTGTATAAGAGTGGCGACTCAATGGAATGACAAATATATTGTAACCTTTGAAGATTCAACTACAAATTTCGACTGAGGTTGTATAAAAACTTGGTTATTCAGTTTACAGCGGTGCATGGAAGCCAAGCCACTAAGTTTAATTCGCTCGGAATGCTGCCAGCGCCGGGCTGCAGCAATCGTCACTTGGCACGTCGGCGCCATTTTGTTATATTCCGAGCCACGATTTATTAACTTCCGAAGTATGAAAGTCGTCTGGGTATCGAAGCTGAAGTCGGCTTTTACGAGGATTGTTAGGAAATTTTTAAATTGTTCAACGATTTTTCTAAAGGTCAAATGAGTTCCAAGACTCCTAAGTAAATATGTATTTATTATTTACTGGATGGTTTCACAATGAAAATAATATGTAGAATTAAAGTAAAAGAAAAAAGGCCTACGTTAACGTATGATCATCAAACTAGCCAAGGATTGGTTTTGGTTTACCCTTTGGATTGCGGAGGTCAGTCGCTGTGTAAAAACCAGTAACCTCGTCAAATCTCCTTGGTTAGGTAGCGGACCCCTGGCTCTGAAGCGTTACTTCTGAGGATGCAACCAGGAAAAGACGCTCGGATGATGATGATGGATAGAAGGCTTATGACCAATATTTAATTAAAAATTGAGACCATTATGATTCATTTGATAAAAATAAAAAAAAGAACATCAAGAGCTAAATGCCAATTATTTAATAACTTATGTTCCAAAAGCAGACATAATAAGTAATATCAAATAAATGTAGTAAAGTTTAGAAACGAGAATACTTGAAAGTTGTCCTCGCGTTCATTAAAGAGTGGAGTGCCCCAAGGCAGTGTAATGGGGCCGCGGCCGCTTGTTATCTCATACGTTGCCTTTGTTGCGTCTCTCCGCGCACTTACTGCTGTGTCCGTCCACACCTGGTCGTTAAAACTGACTTTGTTTGCTCAATTAGTCAACTGAACAACAGCTTTAAGCACAGTTTCCAACTCTCCTGCATTTCAGTTTCAAATAACATGCTCAATGCCTTGTTTGTTCGACTAAGTACATAAAAGACACCTCGACCCATTCCCGCGCAAAGCTTTTAAAACTATTAACGTCGTGAAAAGCGGCTCCGCCCGACGCAATAACAGTAAATCTCGCCGACGTGTCATAATCTCGAAATCCATCAGCGTTTCATACATTTAACATCTGTTTCCGTTTCATTGGTCGATACAAAAAGCATTATTTCCAACACAAACGAGAATTTCCAGTGCGAAGATAAAATAAATAATTTTCGAGGCGTGATAGAAAAGACTGATGTCAATAATTTATTATTTTCGTTTCCTTTTAAAGCGATGCCATTAGCGTCGAGTTGAGTGCTTCCCTCCCGAGCTCGAATTTTCCACTTGTAAAAGGAATTTCCTAGTACAAGCTCACGGCGTGAGGACGTCTAAATTTTATCTTGCATTAAGTAAATCGAGCTTTTTACGAATGGCGGCTATCAAATTTCTCGGCAACTCGCGAAACCGCAAAACGGATGAAAACGTGTCAAATATTGTTTGGGAGTCAAATATTCTCGCTTTTTCCTCAAGAACAATAAGATCTTAATCTTTGAGAAGGAAGTCGTATCTGTTTTTACACGGACTTTAGTTAACTCTCTTTTTCAAAAATAGGGTTGCCGTAACGTATAATTCTTTCTGAAACAAAGGTAGAATAATTTGTCGAAAAAACGTTATTGTCGCGTTGATGTGGCTGTAAACGTTTGATTACGCATAAAATGCCATGTTTACGGAACAAAACGATAAATCCAACTCGCGCATGAATCATTTATGTCGCGAGCCGCGCGTGTTGTCCAAAAATGGGGCAATTTGTCATGAATTTAGCCGTCGTGATCGCATCCGCGCTCCATAATGAGGGCACACAATGACTCCCAGATTGTACTGCGGAAAGGTCCTGTGACGTAACTGTAGTGCTTCTTATAAAACGTCGATTATCGTTCGAGCGCGGCCATTGTGCTAAACCCTAAACTGGGCTGTAGTGCGTGCGTCATTATCGCGGGCTCTTTTTGTCCTCTCGTCCCTTTTTTGCGCAACCCGTGTAAGACAGATAGCGAATGGGTAATAATTGGAGCTTAAACCTTTTTTGTTGGCGTCGCTTCGGATTTTAATGCGATTTCGGCCTTTACCCCGCTGATTTCATTTTGCGCGTCATTAGCCTGTATCAATTGTGCACTCGGCGAGAAATCGCCTGTGTCATATCCACTTTTAACGGTTATTTTACGTTTTCATTTTATCTTTTGTTTTTAAAACATCTGCTTCAAATCCCTTTTTTAAATAACCATTAAAGATAAAGACATTATCTACAGCGCTTTTATCATCTCGGGACCTCTCGAATTTCATTTTAAATAAGTTACTTTTAATTGGATGTTTTGCTATTAATCCCCGAACGAAAGAAAATTTCGAAGAATAAATCTTTTGCTTTACTTTTAGAAACTGAATTTTTTACTTTACATTTAATCAAAGAAACTATATTTTTAAGCATATTATAATTATTTTATTTTAACTGGAATGAACAAAATAAAACTTGTTTCTACGTGGCTTTGAGCCGACTGGATGCCTACTGACTGATCAATTGATATTTGTAGATTTAGAAAGATTGGCCATAAGTAGTTTATTAGACGACGGATACTTGTGAAAAGTATAACAGAAAGAATAACAGTATTAAAGTTATCTGCTTCACACATCAGTTCGAATCTCAAATCTACTGAAATAGAGTTACAACAGACTTAATATCAAACACAAATCTGAAAAAATCTATAAGGGACTTAACTTTAGCCTCCGTTAATGAACTACGGCCGGCTGTAAAATGGAATTAAAGACATTGGACGTAATCCGGCGGAATTCGGCTGTATTTCGCGAAAATTCTGCAAAATATGTGTAAATAGAAGCAGTGTGCAGCTCATTACGAGCAAGGAAATTAATTTATGGCTTAATACTGCGAGCGTCTCCGTGGGCCAATGCGGAGGAGAAACGGCGGAGAAGATTCTTTATTATAATATCTCTTCCATCGGTCCGTACGTGTTATGTCCCATATATGGGCGAAGTCTTCCCTTTTGGGGTTCCGTACCCAAAGGGTAAAAATGAATAAAACCAGCCAAGTGCGAGTTGGACTCTATAAAAAATCACGTTTGTTGTATATTGTATGTTTAAATATTTATTTTATTCTGTTTTTAGTATTTGTTGTTATAGCGGCAACAGAAATACATCATCTGTGAAAATTCCAATTGTTTAACCATCACGGTTCATGAGATACAGCCTGGTGACAGACACACAGACAGTGGAGTGCCGCTATAACAACAAATACTAAAAACTGAATAAATTAATTGTATTTGCAATACTCCTTGAGTTGCTTGATTAGAACATCAATATACCTGAGACCTGTATGTATTATGACTCATAGTAAGCAAAAAAATGCAAAAGCAAATAAATCTTTGAATAAAGTAAATATTAAAATGGGGCTCCCTGTCCAATGTGATTTTTTATAGATAATGGTTCAAAACCCTTCGTTTCGATCTTTTGCCAGACAATAACCAACAAACCGATCGATTATTTGGATTCCTAGTAAATTTTTAGAAATTTAGTTGGAATCTATTTAAAATGAAACTATAAAAAGTGTTCTAAGAATCACTCTTACACATTGAGAAAAGTATTTCTTGACAAGCAAAATCTAAATCGTTGATAAACAAAAAGCCTTTTCAGTAAAGAAAACTAGACGAGCAAAACATTTAGTTTTCAATATCAGTTCTGAGGATATGCTGATAAACATTTAAGGTACAGTGGGCTGCAAGTGTAGAATAACTTTCTCAGTTTATTTATAAAACACGATCTAATTAACACCAGTACTAGGTTTACATCAGTGTCAGTGGCCACCCAAAACAAGCTGACATTAACGGAAGGACAATTATGTTGGTAGATGCTATTTTGTTCTCAGTAGATATAGATAATAGAAAACAGACAATAACTCTTCTAGGAGCCCTGACTGGACACTTTTATAATCACAGTCATCTCTACAAAATGACACTTGTTGAGAGCCCTAAATGTAGGGCATGTGAGGAACTAGAGGAGACAATGAGACATATCCTGTGCAGCTGCGACTCAATGGCTGGAAAGCGTATGGAACTCTGTGGATCAGCTTATTATAAGTTAGAGGACTACAGGCACTACGCACCCGGTAACATTTTGAAGCTTATGCAGTCCTTCTTCAGAAATCCTGATGCGGGTGAGTAAGGCAAGGGGATAAGTACAATATAACCCAAAGGTTCGACGTGTTTCGAGATATAGACCCCAAAACAAGATAAGATAAGATAAGATATAGATACTGGTTTAAAATTTACAGATTTTAGTACACGTGTTATCATAAGACGGTTTTTGAATAGAAACTCTAAGGAATAAGGTTGAATTTACGTTCCATCAGTGACTCCAAGTAAAAAAGGCAACAACGAAAAACTTATTGGAAAATTTCACGAGCGGCGCAACGTCCTAATTCTAGAAATGGCGCATAAAATCGTAAGGCAAAATTAAAATATCTCTTTTAACTTGGGACGGTGTATCTTGGCAGGATAAACAAGTCGCGGAATTTCTTTAAGCTGGCTGTTAAATAAAATTTAGTGCCCCTTTACACTGGGCGCGGTGATTTTGAATTGAATTTTTAGCTGAGGGTTTCGAGGGAATATTTTATCTTTTAGCGTGTAAGGCGTCCCGGCGAATTCTCGCCGTTGTGAATAAACTATGGATTATGTTTACATTTAAAGTAATGTCCGTTGTCGAGCTGCTACGGTATTATGCCTTTGAGAATAGAATTACGCTTGTTCGAGAGGCAGTAGCACTTTTCTTTTTCTGGGTAAATTCTTAGTAAATATTTTGAATTTTTGTACAAAATTTATATAGTAAACCGAGCATTGTGATGCTGTTAAAAACCAATAATTTAAACAAAAGCCTTCTTCACTATATTAATTTTCAATTCATCTTAATTGAATTAAGTTGAATATCACACTTCTAAATAGTGGGTAGTAGTGAAGAATAACGCATGCTTCAAATGCGTGTGAACTATGTGATAGGAAAATTCGTCAGGGTGATTCGAAGTGACGATAGCACAATTGGTAGTGCACTCACGGCGTTAACGTGAGGGACGCGGGATCGAATCCCACTAGTGGCGAAATTTTTCATCACATGTTTTAATTTGGATATAAAAAAATATATATTCATGATACATACATACCATCAAATAATTAGAACAACTCACGCAGATTGAGCAAGCCCCAAAATAAGTTCGAGACTTGTGTTATGGAATACTTACTCAACGATACCATATTTTATAACAAATACTTATATAGATAAACATCCAAGACTCAGGACAATTTGAATAATTGGCCAAGTGCGTGTCGGGCCACGCGCAGTGTAGGGTTCCGTAGTTACGAATGCCCACTTTGAGTTCATGCCACTAAAAACGTCTAAAACTAATTTTCTGTTGAATTTGTGTTTCATTTTGCGAGTACATTTTATAAATTGATCGCCTATAACTTTTTAATTTGTAAACCCTACTTAGCACTGATAGTTTTCCTTAAACTAAAATTCACATAAATTGTCGTTACGTGAATTTTTTCACGTGTTTATATATAATCGTTTAACAGATAGAGGGGAGGACACTTAAATTAAAATTTTCACTTTAAAACCAAATATTTCAGAAACGGATCCCTAAATCAAAAAACAGTGTTTACAACCTTATATTTTTAAAAGACCTATTCAACGATACGCAACATGACTTGTACTATTGTGGAGGCCCCGGTTGCCCTCCGGATCCGGCCCTGCCTAAAGGCATCTGACATTCATCCAGTATGATTAAAATTACTGATATATTAGTTATTCACCTTCTCATCCGCAGCCAGGCTTCCCATTCAGTTGGTATATGATCCTGAAAGTCTAGACCTTTTGGTGGAAAAAAAAATGCCTTTTCATTTTATTTGTATGGGAGCTAACTTAAAAAAAATTATTCAATATTTTATTTCACCACTTTTTTCACCTTATTAATATACATATCCATGCCAAATCACAGCTTTCTAGTACTAATAGTTGCTAAGTAAAACCGCGGACGGACAGACAGACAGACAGACATGGCGAAACTATAAGGGTTCCTTGTTTACTACGGAACCCTAAAAAGACCATTTTCCAAATTGCCCTGACCGGGGATCGAACCCGAGACCTCTGGGTGGCGGACTAGCATGGTGACCACTACGCCACGGAAGTCATAATTTAAATAAAAAGCCTTTGAATTAACACAGATCTATCTACTTGAAATTCAAACCCTCCCAACACTTGCCCATTATCTTTGATAAGCTTTACCGTCAACTAACGTCAGGAAATTCAGTTATGTAAGGCGAGACTCTCCGCTCCGGTATCTCAGGGTGCGGTCACTGGACCCCGTAAGATTAAACGACCACACCACGGCGCTGGATCACAGTCTTGATTGCAATGCTAGATTTGAGCAAGTGAATCATAAAGATTTATAGATCTCGTCTCCTAAAAATGCATCCGAAGATTTTTTCTAAACTAAGAACGAACGTTAACGCCAAACAACATGACTGTATTTTATAAATATGGGACTATCTTTCAAACAAAAAGTAAACGATTTTCCTAAGTGGTCTATGCATCTTCAAGTAATCAGGTTACATACTCAAAATAATAATACTGATATGAGTATGTTTACATTTAAATTGATAACCTTCCTTGTGTTTTGAAGTCGGTTAAAAAAGTGTAATTTATCTACAAAATAAAGGTCATTGCTGCCAACACATAAATCATTAAAGGTCTACTTGTTATTCGTGTGTGTAAGTGGCCAACACTGGTGCCAGAGTTTTCAAGCTGCCTAAAGGCATCTGACATAGCTTAATAATTGGTATAAATTAAAGACAGCCGGGACCTTCGGACCTTCCGAAGCACGGAGAAGCTTACGTCCAAGTGCGCCAAAATCTACTGGCGCAGTCGATAAGCAAAAGTTTGTATTGAAGTATTGACAAATTATATATAGACATATATGTTACATGTTTATATCCAAAATATCCATATATCCAAAATCAGTGAGAACCCTTTGATATAATTACTATACCTTTGATATAATTAATTAATTATTGAGAATTATCTTGAATTTTGAAGTGAATAGTCTCTCAACCTTTCCAAGATTGAATTTCTGCACCGGTTCTCTGTGATTAAACGTGATAAAAGTGCTTAAACAGTTTTCTGTGATTCGGTAAATCTAGAAATTAAAAAATAGCAACTCCATCTATTTATAAAGTTCACATAAAATACAAGGAGTTAGGTTAGTTAATGTCAAGTCGCTAATATTCCCAAAATTGTCTACAACGCAACAATATTTATTGAAACTACCGACTGCGCCACCACCCAATTTTGTTCACAACAATTTTGTGAACAAAGAATTGAGTTCGTGCGAACACGTGAAACCAATCACGGCTAACTTTCTTATGGAAACAACAAACAACAGAATTAGGCCTAATTCGTCACTCGCAAAACTATAAACCTTGCAAACAATAAAGAAAATAAGATACTTCGTAAGTTAATAAAAAAATAATGAAAACAAGTCGCCAAAGAAGGCTTTTCAGACTTCAGTAGATTGTATTGTCTGAGTCTATTTTTGGCTCGGTATTGGATAAAAGAGTATCGTTATAACTGAGACTTTTCCTTTTCAAACGTCAGACTTATTATTAGAAGATACTTACACAGTTTAGGAGTGTCATAATTTTTCAAAACTAAAACCGACTTTACTCCCTAACTACACAACCGATTTTCATAAAATTTACATGGGACTACCTGACTAATATACCAAATTCAAAATAAAAAAAAGAATTTTTTAAATCGGTCCAGGCGTCTTCGAATAATCGGTAAACATACATAAAAAAAACCAAAAGATCGCGAATTGATAACCTCCATTTTTGGAAATCGGTTAAAAATCAAGATTACTTTGAAAATAAAAAACTGTGTGCCTAGATTGCATAAAATGCACAACTTTTTTTAGATCTTCATTTCAAGTGACACATAGCTATCAAAGATGCGGTACAAGAAATCGCTTTGGCACGTTGTAGCCTGAAGCTCATTGTTCCTGATCTTCGTTATGATAATTCCACTGGCACTGGCAGGCCTCCTAATCTTCAATTACGCAGGTCCGCACAGCTTTTGCATAACGCCTACGTTACACGGATCCCAGATTGCTATAGCTCTTATTTTGCCTAAACATCTCTGATCAATTTATAGTAGTTATTTATAGTGTTTTAATTGCTTATTTTCATTTCGCAAAGTCTTAATTATCCTATGCCTATTGGTAATATCATCTTCAGAGAAGCCAAAAAACACACCCCGTACTCCGAACCAGCAAACCACGGATATAGTCACATTATTTTTAATGGATTATTGAATACTAGTGGTTTTTAGGATTCCGTACAAAATGAAACAAAGGAACCTTTATAAGAAAACTCGTAACGCAACTCGTGCGTCTGTCTGTCCGTCCGTTTGACAATTAACTCCGAATCTACTTAACTAGGTAAAATTTGGTACTGTGGTGTAATCCTATAACCCAAACACAGACGTGCAAAGGAAAAAAAATGTTTGTTAAACAAGGGTCATTTTAGGGGGACAAATCAGGAAATAAAAAAAAAAGTTTTGCAAACCTTACTGTGTCGTATATCAAAATAAAGGGCTCGTTATGAGGATATCAAATATATTTTTGTTATTAATTTAAAATAAATAGTTCATAAAAGAAGACTAAATTGATCATTTCCCACCTGCCGATGTTCTAAGAAACTACTGAACTTAAAATTTTGAAAAAGATGCAATATATAATAAGAATTCTATCACTTAAAAATAAATTGGTAAACTCAATAAAAAACGTTCACATACGAAAAATTGTTCACCATAATACCACTAGATAGCGCTATAGTTAACTCGCGTCTTACTATTACGATTTCAAATGTGATATTTTATATTCATTTAAAAACTTTGGTATTGTATGACGATTTCAAATGCGATATTTTATTATCATTTAAAAAAAAAACATCTTTAATTAGTCTACGTTATAAATACTCAAAACTGACTATACCAAACTACAGCTACACAGCTGTCTTCGCATAATCGGTGAACATACAAAATAAAAGATTCCGACGAATTGATAACCTCCTCCTTTTTGGAAGCCGGCTAAAAATGATATTAAAAATACTCACTTACATTGTTTGAAGTTGGTAAGAAGGTTCACGTAGTAACAATTTCAACTTGTTTATGCCGCTGAAGAGCTAGAACAAATGTAATTTTTTTAACAAAAACAAAAAATTGTACGGAACCCTATCCAGGCGAGTTCTACCCGTACTTGGCTGGTTTTTTACATGGTTTTGCTTTGTCTGCGTCGTGGGAACTAGTCACAGTTCTGCCATAAATTCCTGGCGGCAACTTGCCACAGAAGCAGCCAAATTCTTAAAATTCATAAACGGTGCCTTACGACTTTTCAGATGATGTACGGTTATATTCTGTGTGATGTAGTGTTTCTTTATTCCAATTTTATTGCTGAATATATCAGTATTTAAGTTTTTATACGTTTATAATATTCGGTGTTTCCCTACGTGATCGAAGCAGAAATGAGGAAATTCGTAGAAGAACAAAAGTCACTGACATAGCCCAGTGTATTAGTTCGTTGGAGTGGCAGTGGGAGGGACACATAGCGAGAAGAACCGAGCACTTGACTCTTAAAAAAAATTTGCAATATAAAACTAAATATTTCAGAGACAGATCCCTACATCTAAAAATGATGTTCACAAGTTCACAATATTTTTAAAGGCCTATTCAACGATACCCCACACGATGGGCATTCAAGAAAACAAAATTGACTCCTTCTTAATATCTAGGTAGGTAGTAAAGTAGAAGTCAATTTCGTTAGTTACTCTAAAAAGAAATCTTGTTCAATATTTTATTTTACCACTTTTTTGGCATGATTAATTTACATTGTACCAAATTACAGCTTTCTAGTACTTATAGTCTCTGAGTAAAACCGCGGATGGACAGACAGACAGATGTGGCGAAAATATAAGGGTTTTCCTTATTCACTACGGAACCCTAAAAAGCGGCCAAGGGCGAGTCGGACTCGCCCATGAAGGGTTTCATAGCAGCAAGTAACATAATATAAAAGTTCTTGTAGTTCGTTGAAAATTTGATCGATGTTTTAATAAACTTATAAAAAAAAATACTTACTAGATCTCGTTCAAATCAATTTTTGGTGAGAGTTTGCATGGTAATGTACATCATATATATTTTTTTTAGTTTTATCATTCTTTTATTCTAGAAGTTACAGGGGGGCGACACACATTTTACCACTTTGGAAGTGTCTCTCGCGCAAACTATTCAGTTTAGAAAAAATATAATATAAGAAACCTCAATATCATTTTTAAAGTCTTATCCATAGAAACCCCACACATATGGGATTGATGAAAAAAAAAATTTGAGTTTCAGTTCTAAGTATGAACGCCCCAAATGAATTATTTTGACATCTACTTACCAAAATTCAACAGTATAGTTTCGGAAAAAACTGGCTGTGACATACGGACGGACAAATGGACAGACAGACATGACGAATCCATAAGGGATCCGTTTTTTGCCATTTGGCTACGGAACCCTAAAAAGCTTGTAAAAATACGTGTAAGTGCCGCAACAGACGGGACGCAAGTTGCGTCGCGTAACTGCTAGAGATGGGCAGTGGACAGTACTCAATCTACCCATTTGAGTATTTACTCACTAGATTTAATAAATAGAGTAAATAGAGCGTACTCATATATTGACATCGCATTTGATGACTGTTTACTTATTTTAACATCAAATTACGTCTTTGCACACCTCCCAGCAAAAAATGGTAATTAGTCAAAGAAGCCTACTTTCAGTGTATGATTAGTATGGTATTTTCATATATTTTAACGTCGCATTTGACGTTTACCGACATTTTAAGCATATTATGACGTATACACTTTCCAACAAGAATTTAAGTTTCAAAATTGTCATGAAAACATGAAATAATGAATATGAATGAATATAAATATGAGTCGCAACTCATATAAATCAATCTACTCACCAAAGGGATTAATTAGGATATTTATCGGGTATTTACTCAACCTACTGAGTAAATATTCAAATGGGTTGATTAAGTATTTATGCAACTCCCATCACTAGCTGTTACGCGGCGCAACTTGCGCTCCGTCTGTTACGGCCCTTTTTCTTAATATTTACACCAAGCCGTGAGATAAAATCACACCCAATCAAGTACTTACATCGTTCGTGTTCCAAATAACCCCGAACAATGTCACCCCAGGCCATGCGTTCAAAGTCGAAAGCCGAGGACAATGTTGCAGCGCCTAAGCGCGAAATATGGCGGCCATTACTCTGCGTTTGGAAGTAAGCCCGTAAATTAGGGAGCGAAAAATGTGCGTTTCTTGGACTTGCCATTCCCTGTCGCAATTTTTTTATTATACTTTAGTATGATAAAAAAATCCGTTTCACTAATTTAAAATATCATGTACGTATTTGAGTATGTTCTAAAACCGTTTGGAGTGGAGAAGAAAAGTCAGAAGCAATAAAACGATTTGATTTTGTGTAGGCATATGTATGTGTATATTTTAGCCACCCGGACCCGCCCGACCTAAACTTCCTTTTATGCAGTTATTGCAGTTAATTGTATGTGTTAATGTTTTCAAATGCCTCTTATTATAACATATAGGTAACATCTTCATGGATTAATTATATTCTATGCTGGGAACTATACACATACGTACAGGGTACCTTGCCTATATATGGTTATCGTGTAATATTAAAAAAATGTACATTTTATATACATTTTTGAAGTGAAAACTTCTTTAGGCGCGTTGAGCATTTCGTGAGATGTTACCGTTACCGTAACCGACACCAAGTTTTCACTTCTGTCGGCACTCCCGGAGTGCCACTATTTGTCTTCGTGTGTGTAAGTGGCCAACGACGAATTAATTATATTCTAGGCAAGGAACAACACTATGTAGTAATGTTGTGCTAGCCTGAGGTAAGCAATATTAATATACTATCCTACTTACGCAAAAAAGGTTATACCAGTGTTTTGCTAAATAAAGTAGGTACGCTTCCTCCCGGTACAAAACTAATTAATGGTGCCGGCTCCGCGAGACAATTAATATAAGTCAACAATAAACGCTTAGCGACGCCTATTAATATTACTTTAAGGCTGCGACACATGCGCGGAACTTTGCCTCAGTATCCTCTTCCATTTTGTTACCACAATTTAAGCGATATCTTCTTACAAGGTCCTTAATTTTCGTTTGTAATATGAAAATATTCCAACGAGAAGTTTACGGTATTTTTGTTGAGTGCTTTTCGTGCTAGAATGAGACCACTCTATCTCTTCCTGTAGATGTCGTAAGAGGCAGCTTACATCTACTCCATTCCCAAGGAGGGTTGTCGCTAGGCAGAGGGCTAGTCTACTGACTGCAGCACAATCATTTTAGAGGTTCTGGTTTTTTTTTTCTAACTTGCATTGTCTTCAACATTCTTTGGAGAATTAAAATCTGGAAGCGCTCTTCAAAGCACTACCATGCGCGTAGATGATAAAAAGATTTTCAATGTAGACGAAATAGGAAACTTTACATTATACCTAATCGTACGACATTATACGAGTAACTCGCTCCCCGCCTTACTTCGCCAACAATTAATTCAAGTCAACATTACGCTTAGCGTTCCTATTCATAATGCGTTAAGGCTCCGTCACACGCGACAACTTTCTCACAACTCACGTTTCCTGTTTGTTACTCGTACGTTCCCATTAGTTAAACTTATAACACGTTTCAGAGGAGAACAATAGTGCTATTTTCGGAATGAGGAATCGATGCACGAATTATTCGTCTTGTGGGAAAAAGAAATCTGTATGCTATGTACCTTACATTTATTTTTAAATTGTTTAGGATGGTTGCTATTTAGACGCCAACTTTCTTATCTGTTTTATCTATTGTAGATTTGACTCAATAAAGTTTTTTATAAATAAATATAGTAGTAATTGGTATTGTATTTGTGGTATTGTATGTATGGTAACTTTATTTTCGATACCTGCGACTTGTAGCTATATCTTACCTGCAACAAATAGATGCGCGATTATTATTTATCTTATCTTATACATGATGGAAATATAACCAATTTCTGAAAATATATGGCTAAATTAGTTAGTAAAACAAGTAAGAAAAAATAACCGGCCAAGTGCGAGTCGGACTCACGCAGGAAGTGTTCCGTATCATTATCTTTAAAAAATCCCGTTTGGCGTATGGATACCTTACTTAAATATTTATTTTATTTTGTTTTTAGTATTTTTGCATCATCTGTGAAAATTTTGAACTGTCAAGCTATCACGGTTCATGAGATACAACTTGGTGATGTACAGGCTGACGAACAGACGAACAGCGGAGTATTGGAGTAATAGGGTACCATTTTTACCTTTGGGTACGGAACCCTAAAAAGACCCAAGAAGAAATATCGATCTACCATAGAGACACTGAAAAGTTGTGACACCAAAAAAAAATGTATTTACTTGATAAGATGTCATTTTATAAATAAACAGTGTCATTACCAGAGGTCGGAATTAGGTATAGAGTTATTTTTAACTTGCATCGAAATGTTGATATTAATATGGATCTTACCGGGATTTCTAATGGACAATCCCGTGTTGCCAATACAGAGGAGACAAATAAAACAAAGTTAATTAACATACAGCGTTAGTATTTTTATTCGTTTTTACATATTGGCATAGTCGCGCGTGCAGTGCTTAAAATTGTGTAGAAGTTAATAACTTTTTATTTAATTCCGGGATTCAAGGCATATCCACTTTATTCTTTCGATGTATGAAATCACTGTAAGTACATAAATAGCTCTACCTAATTCCGCCCTCTGATCATTACTATCAAATAATGATAAAAGCAAATCTGGTTCCATGAACCACTAGTTATTCTATGGATTTCCGAAAAACTTTATTACATATTCATAACGCGAATCCAAAATGCAATGAATACTTGTGTTTCTTTTCTATTACACGGAAACTTATACCGTAAAGTTGCAACAAAGAGAACTTTATCTTACGTTTATTAATTCGTTCTACGAGAATTAGCTGAATGACTTCGTTAGCATAATGTACTGTTGTCATTTTAACATCATTTGCGTCATTTTTTTTTGTTGACTGTTCTTCTTAAAGACATTCTTTCTACGCACTCACAGAGAATATTTAAAAGAATTATTACAATAATAAAAGTACATATCTGTAAGTCAACAATAACTTTAATCTTTTCTTAAATAAATTTATATTTAGTTCTTTATATTGTTTTGGTATTCGATTTATATATCTTTGGTGCCATACATACTTCACTTTACAATAAAGCAGTTTTTAATGCATGCAGACACAAATTATCACAATACAACTCACGACGGTTTCTTTTCACTGCGTCAGATAAACTAGGAAACAGATGAGAATAAGTCTTTACAAATATTGCTATTTCCATTATATATAGTGACGGGAGTGATAGAATTTAATATTTTTTAAACAGTGGTACACAACTATCTGTACTTTCTTATTCAAAAAGGTTTTAATTCAAATTTGGTAGACTATAAAGGTGACAACATGCATCGTAATGAGGTAGTAACTCAGCAACTTAGGTAATTCAGCGGCCATGGGCCGGCCCGCTCAGAACTCATGATAAATGGTGCTTCGGCCTCTAAATCACACCTTTATGAGTTCCTCCGCTATCTGGGAGAACCCTCGGTAAACTAACTTCACATTTCCTAGGTAAGCGTTTCTCCGTATCGCTAGCGCCTAAGCAAAGTTAAATTTTAGTTGAAACAAGAATATTGAGAATTCATTGATCACAAAATAGAAAAATTAATAACAAATTGGAAAAAGTTTTGAAGTTATATTTAATGTTATGCATATCATGTTCATCTTTCTTGTAATAGTTACAAAAAATAAATTCGTTTTATGTGAACAAAAGTACAAAAATTTGAATTTATAGGCTAAAGAAAAATAATTGGACAAGTGCGTGTCGGGCCACGCGCAGTAGGGTTCCGTAGTTACGAACGCCAACTTTGAGTTCATACCTCTGAAATTTGTATGAAATTTTCCTTTTCCGAGTACATTTTATGTTAACCTTCTATAATTTTTTAATTTGTAAACCCTACTTAGCTCTGATAGTTTTCCTTTAAATTTCGTTATATATCCTATAGCTGTGAATTTTTTCACGTGTCCATATATAACCGTTTAGCAGATAGAGGGGAGGGGGGGGGACATTTGACTCTAACAATTTTTTTCACTTTAAAAGCAAATTTTTCAGAAACGGATCCCAAAATCGAAAAACGGTGTTCACAAACTCACAATATTTTAAAAAACCTATTCAACGATACCCAACATGACTGGTTAGTCAAGAAAAAGAAATTGATTTTTCACTTTACTTGTACGGGAGCTAACCTAAAAAAAATTTTTTTTCAATATTTTATTTTACCTTTTTTTCCGCCTAATTTCGCGACTTCGCTCGCGTAGGGGTGTTATTTATCAAAATCCTTTCTTAGGGGATACCTACGTCATAGTAGCTTTATGCATGCAAAGTCTCAGCCCAATCGGTTTAAAATTGGCTAAGTTTCATACAAACTTTCATCCCCTATTTATCCCCTTGGGGGTAGAATTGATCAAAATCCTTTCTTAGCGGATGCCTACGTCATGACATCTACCTGCATGCCAAATTTCAACCCGATCCGTCCAGTGGTTTGGGCTGTGCGTTAATAGATCACTATGTCAGTCAGTCAGTCACCTTTGAGTTATATATATTTAGATTCATGTCTAATTACAGCTTACTAGTACATAAATCGCTGAGTAAAACTGCGGACGGACAGACAGACAGACAGACATGGCGAAACTATAAGGGTTCCTTGTTTACTACGGAACTCTAAAAATGTATTGTGGAAACCATGATATGGCTAGTAATAGATAAAGTTAAATACAAAATAGTTGAATATACAGCTGAATATATGCAATATATGATTTTATTGCATATATGCAATCAAAATCATACATGCATATTATAACGTCTATTTTCCTTGGAGGTAGGCAGAGGCAGATACTAAGTAAATGAATATCCACTTGCTACGATCCTTCATAACCTCTTTCACTCTGTCAACAGTTATGATTATTCACATAAACCTCACTAAATTCTACAAACATGTTCACTTTTCCAAAATAAATACAACATTTACGTGTAGTAAACAAAAAAATACAATTATTATTTTTCGTAAACAAATATTGCGAGTCGCAATGTAAACCAATTTATTTTCCAGTCGAAATATTAAACGGTCGTTTGCTTTAAAAATAAAAGCCCGAATAATATCCAATTATTTCGAAAACAGTTGATCAAAGATCGAAAAATAAAAGCTTTCGCGTCAAAGAAACTTAAGTGAAACTTCGTCATTATTTTAACAGGGCTCTATAATAGTAATGATATCGAATGTAAAACAAGTTATTTGTTTATCGGATTTCTCTATGAGATAAGGTCACTGTCGCTTCTTCTTATAGTGTCGCTGGCTCAAACTTCAAATTTTGTTCTTCCAATACGTTGCCACTTTTACGCCTTCCTCCGAGGCAGAGTATAGGTCAAGCATGGTACAGCTGGAAGGGCACAAAGAGCATGAGAAGACGTGATGACCAACTTTAAAAATAAGAGAGTACAGCATATACAGCACATTTCATATTTTTAACTTCAATTGATTCCTTGCATAGACTTAAATACGGTTCACAGAAAATGTGAGGTAATGCATCAATAAGTTTTTTTTTTAAATGTCATTCTTTTGTACAAGCCTTTATTGTAAATAAATATATAGGGACAAATAACACTGATTGAGCTAGCCCCAAAGTAAGTTCGAGACTTGTGTTATGGGATACTAACTCAACGATACTATATTTTATAACAAATACATATAAAGATATAGATAAACATCCAAGGCCCAGGACAATTTGAAAAAGGCCATTTTTCAACTTGCCCTGACCGGGGATCGAACCCGGGACCTCTGGGTGGCGGACTGGCATGGTGACCACTACGCCATGGAGGTCGTCAAGAGATTGTGAGGCAAGAGTATCGATGAAGATGTGTCGTTTTATTCCTGAGTGCCATCGACCACCGTCTCCATGATCAGACCCTAGACATTGTCTAGCATAAAGTGCTCGTTAAGAAAAAGCGAACGAGTCCTACTCAAAGAGGTTATGTAGTTTTATAACTAAGTTCCGTCGAATATCTCCCGGCTCCATCATCAGGACAGTTCATTGACTCCATAATATTGTATTGTGATCCAACTTACACAAGTATGCAAAATTTCAGCTCAATCGGTTGGGGATAACTGGTTGAAAATTGAGTTGCAAAAAAGTTGAACATACATAAAAGATACATGGCAAGTTAAATAAAAAATTGCCTCTTTTTACAAGCTTTTTAACCGACTTCCAAAAAAGGAGGAGGTTATCAATTCGTCGCAATCTTTTATGTTTTTTTTTTATGTATAATCACCGATTATTCGAAGACGCCTGGACCGATTTAGAAAATTCTTTTTTTGTTTGAAAGGGTAAACTTTCCAGGTGGTTCCATAGAAAATTTCTCAAAATCGGTTTAGTAGTTAGGGGGTGAAGTCGGTTTTTAGTTTTGAAAAATTATATACAACTTCTTTCAACTATTGGTAAAGTCTAAGTTTTGTTTTCCTCCCAGACCAGCACGAATGAAAACATTTCCAGTAAACATTCAAAACACTTCGTGCACCTTATTCTCGTTTAATTTATTCATCTTGAGAACTTAAGCACATTGAAAATAAAGGAAAATTAGTGCATCGAGGTGTCTAACAGAAGAATTATTGAAAAGGTGCCATTAATGAGCACAAAAACACTCAAAGACTCGTTAAATTGGTACGGTCGGGCGAGGAAAGCCAGGGTACGCGTCTCAAACGAACGGCTGGTGTTCTCCCTGGGTGCTCGGAGGCAATCGGCGGAAAAGATGTTTATCTGGATCCTGTTTTGATAAACATTGGTTTCGTGTTTGCGAATAATGGCTGCATTATTTCGTGTTGTTCGTCTCGTTTATTATATCGTTCTGTTTGGAATAAAACCTTTTTTGTACAGACGGCTGACTTTGGTCTTCCATTTTTAGGGTTCCGTACCTGAAGGGTAAAAACAGGACCCTATTACTAAGATTCCTCTGTCTGTGTTTCTGTCTGTCATCAGGCTGTATCTCATGAACCGTGATAGCTAGACAGTTGAAATTTTCATAGATGATGTATTTCTGTTACCTCTATAACAACAAATACTAAAAACAGAATTAAGTAAATATTTAAGTGGGGCGCCCTTACAACTATCGTGATGTATGCAAGTTCGACTTGCACTTGGACGTTAACATTATTTTTGATAAACAGCACCGTAACCGTTTTGTTGTCTTAATCACAAACAAACAGTAAGTTTTTTTAATTTTTTTTTTGTACAATCGTTTCTTGTAAGGCCAGAGTACTTTTTAAGACAAAAGAAATAAGCACAAACTCAATGTACTTGCGTCGTTTTATTACTGAGTTCCATCGACCACATTCCGTCTCCGTGATCAGACCCAAGGCATTGTGTACCATAAAGTGCTCGTCAAGACAAGAATCCTACTTAATGAGGTTATGCTGTTTAATAACTGATTTCCGTCTATCTCCCGGCTCCATCATCAGAACAGCTCATTGACTTCAAAATATTGTATTATCATCCGACTTTTACAAGTATGCAAAATTTCAGCTCAATCGGTTGAGGATAACTGGTTGAGTTGCAAGATTTGACCTAAACAAACATACATGCATACAATCTAGATAGGTACGTTGCAAGTTAAATAAAAGCTTTTAAAAAAATACAAAATAACAATATATAAGATTGGATACGGATGTAAATGTAACATATTTTGACGACCTCCGTGGCGTAGTGGTCACAATGCTAGTCCGCCACCCAGAGGTCCCGGGTTCGATCCCCGGTCAGGGCAAGTTGAAAAATTGCCCTTTTCAAATTGTCCTGGGTTTTGGATTTTTATCTATATATGTATTTGTTATAAAATATAGTATCGTTGAGTTAGTATCCTGTTACACATGTCTCGAACTTACTTTGGGGCCAGCTCAATCAGTGTTATTTGTCCCTATATATATTTATTTATTTACATAAATATAAAAAAAAATCTTAGGCTCATGTATAATATTGGCGCGTTTTGCCATTGAGACTTTGGGAATTCGATGCTAGCAATCTGTCAATTAGCCCACCGTCACGCTGAAAGTGGCCTCTGGCTCATATGACTTTGTCTACTCTGAAAAGAATAAAGACGTCATTAGTTTGTTTTGTATGTTTCGCACAAAATTTGTTTTATTACATTTTTTACTCAAATATCTACCGAATAGACACCTTGGTCACAGATTAAGTACAAGTACTCACGTATAGAAGTCTTGCTCTTAAAAGAAATTCAAAGAAATATCTACTTATAGTGGTTAGCGGTAAACTATGGTTTAATTTAGCTCGCCTCCTCGTTTAGATACCTAAACATCCATTGCAAGCCAATGTCATTCTTATTACTCTGGACAAACGATTAATCTGACAGAATTTTCCTCTTTGAAGTGATCGCTGCGCTCATAGTAATAATGTAGGTATATTTTCGATACCTTAACGAGGAGTGACATAGTCCTGCCTTGGTAAAACAACTACGAGTACATCATAAGACAAACGTCGTTTCCATATAATGTTCTTATAAATCCTCCGCAGTACTGGTAGGCTGTACCAACGACAGTCGAGGGCAAGTGTCCTCAATAGAGCCTTAAATATAGTCGCAAACAATGTCGCGAACTGCGCAATATCGGCGGGATTAGTTCCGGAGCGGAGCGACGTATTGCTGTTTTCTGTGTACTTTTACAAATTTCACAAGAATTTGTTTGTCCATGAAATATAGATGTAAGTACTCATAGAGGAAAGTAACTGAGCTTAACATACTTATCCTTTTTAGGGTTCTGTACCCTAACTAAACGAGTCATATTACTTAGACTCCACTGTCCGTCCATCTGTCTGTCGCCCGTGACAGCTAGACAGTTGAAATTTACACACATGATGTATTTCTGTTGCCGCTATAACAACAATTACTAAAAACAAAATAAAATAAATATTTAAGTGGGGCTCCGATTTTTTATAGATAATCGTACGGAACCCTTCGTCCGCGAGTCTGACTCGCGTTAGCCTCAAACTTATAACGCCCTTCTTTTTGTTGGTGGTTAAAAATGGCACACGTTTATAGGTAATTACTGTAGTAGGTATTGACAAATGTTACTTAAATTATTGGTTAGGAAGGTACATTTACAGTTTTCGAATTGAAATCTTGAGATTTTCTCATTTCTTCTGACAAAACTTATTATCATTTCCTATGTCAATTATGATTATCATTTTCTCTATCGGTTCATATCGATATTTTGATTCGATAAAAATACACCTACAATTATTTGCGTCGTATTATTTAATTTATTTGAGTAACAATTAGTTGATATTGTTTGTGGTCACACGAATAAAGTAATATTTCTATTACTTTATTAAAATTATAATTATATATTAAAATTAATAATGTTATATTTCTCTTCGCAACGAAGACATTCATCCGATTTTTCAACCACAGACAACCACGCTGACTTCACCGCGCAGTGCGGTGCCTAGAATCGGTATGCCGTGTTTTAATCGATGATTTTAAATCATTTTCGCGCGCCTGTTTTCCATCACTAAATTACAGTCGGGACGTCAAAGTACCCACGCAAAATGTTACAAACAAGATCCCCATACAAATCGATTAACTGATTTAGTCTGATCAACGGATATAGTTTCTGGGACAGTTTTGAGTACCCCGCAGCAAACACACCCCTACGCATCTATTTCTATGTGAAGAATTAGATTTACTTACTGATTTTTTCATCAATATTTATATTACCTACGTTGTACGAGTGTGTACTAGTATCCAATTCTTCTTCAGGTCAAGCGCTTGGACAGGTTTTGTTAGTATCTATTTACTATTCCAGTTCAGCGACCCCAATTTGTATTAAAATCCCAAAACCAATTCAACATCTCCAGCACAAATCCACGGTCACTGCTCAAAGGATTGACCAGCCAAGGTTAGGCTCACGGTAATCAGTCCAGTGTGTACAAACGCTTTGAGCCGAGGCTCTAATAGAGCCGATTGAAAGCTCTAATTAAGTCGCGTTGTGATTGGAAGGGTTGGGCCCTTGAGATGGATCGCTCGAGGATGTCTTTTGATGTGATTTTGTTGTATCTGTAGATCGATTACTTGAATGAGGGATTTAGGTGAAGCTTAGTTAATTAAATACTTAAAAGCAAAAGCAAGGAAAGTTAAATATTGTCAGTAACAGAGGTTGATGATGGAAGACGACAAAGAATGCTATCTGTATGGATGGTATCAAGTCTATTTCAGGTCGCAAATGTGGAAACATAACAAGGGCGCTTTTAAGTAGTAGTAATGATGAGATATCACATAATCATATTCTTTCGTATGTCCAGCAGTGGAATTCTTGCGACTGATATGACGATTCGTAAAAAAGTTTTTATGTAACTAGAAATTTAAAAGAATATCGAAATTATAACGCGAATAGTTAATCAAATTTACAAATAAAATTAGTCAATTATTAAAAAATCGTTATTCAAAATTAATCAAAGAATTACAACACAACGTGTACTCAATACAATTAAATTCAATTAAAATTTATTCCTTTATTTATGTACAAGACATGTTATTATTCCCTATTCTAAAGGAGTTACAGTTATCTCAAAGGTACTTACAGAAATCTTATTTCAAAGGGATTTAGTAACAATACTAGAGTATAGAGTAGAGAGTAAATAACGTATACTAGTAGCTTGTGTACAAATAGGCCTAGAAAACAGGCCGTACTAGGGCATTTCTCGCACATTGCGGCTGATTGAAATACAGTGTCGCGGCTGTCGGCCGCCGGCGGTACCACACCATCGGGTCTGCTATACAGCTACTCAGATTATCTACAAGCGTATAGCTAATATTTTCAGTAAACTATGTATGTACAATTCAACACAAGTAAGTTGAAAAAAAAATATATCGGCGCACGTACAGTCAAGCTTCAAAAATTGAGTCTTAAGTTTTCATACTAGTTGTATGAGGAATTATGACTCCTTTTTTGAAGCGTATCGTACAAATAATGCGCCGACGACCGCCATTTTGGTTCAGTTTTCGTGTCGGGAATTTGTACAAAAATGCTTTGTAGTCCGCCATTTTTGTTCAACTTATTCGTGTCTTATTGTACTGGTTATAATTTTTCAAAACTAAAAACCGACTTCACCCCCAAACTACAAGTGATTTTGACAATATATAGGACCATGTGAAAAGTACAACCTTACGAAAAAAAAAAGAAATTTCAAATCGGTCCAGGTGTTTTTGAATAATCTGGGAATATACGTAACAAAATATCGTAACAAAATTGATAACCTTTTTGGAAGTCGGTTAAAAATAGGGGAGTCGGACTCGCGTATCAAGGGTTCCGTACCATTATCTGTAAAAAATCACGTTTTTTGTATGGGAGCCCCACTTAAATATTTATTTTATTCTGTTTTTAGAACTTGTTACAGTAGCAACAGATATACATCATCAGTAAAAAATTTCAACTTTTGAGATACAGCCTGGTGACAGACGATGGACCATATTTACCCTTTGGGAACGTAACCCTAAAAATAACCTAGTAAATATGATGCGCTTACATACTTCATCATGTGTTGATGTTTGTAAGTGGTCCACAATGGTGTCAGATATTCAGGTTATGTAAAGGCATCTGTCATAGTTTGATGACTACCAAACAATGAAGTCAGCTAACATAATAATGATAATGTGAGCTTAACGTGCCTACGGAAGCACAGAAGAACTCAAGAATTTTAAAATCATTTGTGGTCACCCATTTATCTAGAAAAAGTTTTTGTACTAACTCCTTGTACTCAGTAGGTGAGAAATAAAAAGCATGCTTTTTTACTTTTTATAATAAGCACGCTTTTTAAACTGCTGTTTGTTTAAACGTCCATCTCTACTTGTAAGCCTACATGGTAGGCGGAATGGGGGTGTTAGGTTTTATTTTGGTTACGGAATTTCTTGATTCGGTCGCCGCGCTCAAAGCCCGCGATAAAAACTATGCAATAGCTTAATAAAAAAAGTCAAACGTTTATTACTAATTGAATAACATTAATTGTTATTTGGTTAATTTAGGTACATGAACAGGTATGACACTTCATAGAATTGGAGTATAATTATTGTCTACTACTACTAGAAACGTAACTATACATCCGTGCACAGGTCAATGTGTGTGTTTGCCTCCCAACTCACGCAATAAGGCGAGAACGGGGGAGAGGTGCGGGGACGGGGAACGGGAACGCATATTGCGCGGGACCTTAGGAGATTCCGTTCTGTATGGAATAAGTACTAGTGCACAGGTAAAGAAAGAAAGAATCCTTAGAAAAGAAATTCAAAGAAATATCTACTCAATGTGGTTGGCGCTATGGTTTAATTTAGCTCGCGTCAGAAGTCCCCACCTCTTCGTTTAGATACCCAGACATCCATTGCAAGCCAATTTCATTCTTATTACTCTGGAGAAACGATTCATGTAACTGAATATCCCCCTTCTCTATCCCCCCCCTGTAACTGAATAATGAAGGTATCTAGTAGAAGGAAGGTCGATACCTAAACGAGGAGTGACACAGGCCTGGTAAAATTTATACAGGGTGTTTTATAAATCACTGGCATCCTTTCTACTGGTGAAAGTACTCATGAATATGAGCAACATTTTGTATGAGACCAACTCAATTCAACAAAAAAAAAAACAGCTGTTCCATACTATAATATTTTACAATACTTAGAATCCTAAAATGTATGGAACAGCTGTTTTTTTTTCGGTTGGATTGAGTTGGTCCTATACAAAAAGTTGCTAATATTCATGAGTACTTTCACCAGTAGAAAGGATGCCAATGATTTTAAAAACACCCTGTATTAATTTCTGTGGTACAGTATCGAATAAAAATAAACCGAAAGGATTTCATTACTTTTGCTTGCACTTCACATAACCCTTTGATGATAACATGCTTTAAAAATTCGACCATTTAGATTCCATCGACCGTGTCAAAGGGACAGTTTCATTTGATGTGCACTCAAATGTTAGCCTATCAATATTGTATCAACATCGGCTATACGCTCGATCGATTCGGGAAATTCGGATGATGGCACCATTTATTTTTGAAAGGTACCTGTTTGATTGACCATAAATTAAATCGATCCCTTTTTCAACACGATTTACTGCACTTTATATTACTACTCATCCATTAATAATTATTTATTATTGTCAATTTCACATTTCAATCATCCAGTTACTTTACGTGCTTTCTTACTGTAAATGTGTAAGCTACTTACCACATTATATGATAGATTTTCTGATGACTTTGACTGAGTTGAACTTAGAAGATTATGAATATTAAGTATATAGAATAGAAGGTCAAGATCTTCTAAGTTCAACTACTGTAATTGTTTTAAGTCTTTAAGTAATACACAGTATTTTAAGTTGCTTGTTATCATAAAGTGTTATTGTTATGTTATGTATGAAGATAAAAAATATCTCGTAAAGCCAGAGTGAAAATGCCAAAAAAGTCATCGAGTTTTAATTTAGAATGCACGTGACGGTTTCTATTAGCTCGAGACTGGTCAGATACTTTCGCAAGGAATGTTTAACTTAAAGTGAGACGGGCCTCCTTGGACGCTCTATTTTTACATGCAGTACTAGCCGTCAAGAACAAAAGCAAATAAATAGCGGAGTGCAGAATTTGGACAATCCTTGAGCCTATGTCCAGAATAGGACATTCTTTGGCTCATACGAGGATAAAAATACCAATATAAGTTAAAAATTTAAAATTAATATTAAACAGGCGTACGGCCCACCTGATGGGAAGTAATTGACGTGGCCTACGGACTTATGTAACACCAAGACTATAAAGATCTATTATACCTACTCTTAATGTTATTAAAATAACTGAAAACAATGTGTAATAATAAACTGAAAACATTGTTTGGTTAAAAAATAAACAAACCAAAGTGAACAATGTACGCCAAAATAAAATTTCACAGCTCACTGCGAGAAGCAACAAGGAACGGAAATCCAATACGACGTTTACACTACATCAAATTATATGGCCTGCGATGAAAATTGTTACGAATGTCGTGTGTAATAAAGTGCAAAATTGAACAATAAACTGATGGCCGTATGTACAATAATTTATCGCGACGGGGAACGTTCGCGATTGGCTTTTTATTGTCGATCCGAGCCGGAAATTTCAGACTTGTAATTTCGATGAAAATTCAAGTTATTGCCGGGTTTACGGAATGTAGCATGTGCGCCGGGTCCACGGAAAGGTCCATGGTAAACAAATTAATTATACGATATCGGGAAAAATCCGAGTCAAATTTATAATGTACTTAATTATAGGCCTTCTTATGTTTTTTATTTAATTTCCTTTATGGTTTCGTATATAAAATGGTGGTTTTGTAGAAAACTATAAGGGCAAAACTAACTTGCTGTCGTATATTCAACTCTCAACAAAAAAGAGGGGTGTGATAAGTTTGATGCCTATGTCTGTCGGTCTGTTTGTATGTCTGACCGATTTCGATGCGTTTTTTTACGTGAAAGCAAGTTCCCTTGCTATGGTTTGTAGCTATAAATAGGTTCAGCCGTTTAAAAGTTATTGGCGGTTTACGCTTGAAATGAAAGCAGCAGAAAGGTTCTGGAGTGGCGACCGCGTACTGGCAAGCGAATCGTAGAACACCCACCCACAAGGTGGTCAGATGACCTTACAAGGTTGCTGGGAGGCGCTAGTTACAGACCGCTCTAGATTGGTCATTTTGGAAATCCTTGGAAGAGGCCTATGTCCAGCCGTGGATGTAATGCGGCTAAAATGATGATGATGATGGACGCTTGAAAGTCAGGGCTTTCAAGGCAGGGAAAACTGTAAGTGCACGAGGTAATTTCTATCAATAAAGATTAAAAAGAGGCGCTACAGATATCAAATCGTATCGGTAGTTACGCTACTAATTACTAGATGGCATTCTTGACAGTCGTTTTTTTAATTGCCTAGAAAATAAGCTTGTTAATAATGCAAAAATTGTCAGCTCTTTTAAAGGCAATGCTGTTTGCACAAAAATGGACCTAATTCTAAATATATTTTCTGTCAGAATATCTCTGACGTCCGCCGGAAGGCAGTAGTCTAAACTAGATTCAGGGTAGCTTGGACATAAATGGAAGTTGATTTGTATTTCAGCAAAGGACGCTGGCACAAACAGCGCTTTACGTAAATAGTTTCCTGAAACTATGTCAAATATTCCGGTTTCAAGTTTCAGATGATGTAATCCGAATCAATATTCAAAGACACCAGCAAATACATACCTGTTTGATTGTTAGAATTAAATCTTCTACAAGAGCTAATATTAGCCCAATAAGGGTCGATCAAGATTTAAGTAAGTACGGTTTTTAGTATCACGGGACTTACCGCGATTAATATAATATAATTTATTAAGCTATCTTAATATCTAGCTTAAAAATATATAATATTATATTAAATTATATAATTTTTAAGCTAGACATTTCGACGACCTTTCTGCCGTCTCCATTTTTGTATATTACTTTTATTATAACTTACTCAACAAATATACTAAAGTACTTTTACAACACAATGCCAACTGCAGTAAACTTTACAAAATCTTTTTTGTGGGTAATCAAATAATAACTTTTATTAGTTATCTATGAAACAAGCTGTACAAAATAAATAAATATATAAATATACACGGACAAATCACAAAGGCTGAGAAAACGTCAAAGTAAGTTTGAGACTTGTGTTATGGGATACTTACTCAACGATACAATATTTTATAACAAATACATATTAACATAAACATTTAAGACCCAAATGTTTTCAAATTACAAAGCTCTGCAGCTTTACTACGAGAAGAACATATGTTTCCGTGGCTAAAAGAACCTCTTTGCTTGAATTTCTCTCCGCTCTCGCAGGCGAGCGAATCCAGCCTCAAAAAATCTTTGAAAGCTGCTACTTTTCTTTTTCGAACCAACAGCTTGTGAAGTATCTAGACAAGTACATAAAGACACGCAAAATTTACTTTTGAGGTCTTGTTTTATTATCATTTAAATTTAAGATTACTTTTCAGATTGATAATGGGCGGACATAAAACTGCCACGATGAATAAAAATGTAATAGGTATGGCTCCTACTATTTACAATAAATTGCCGGATAATTTGAAAAAATTAGACATGTTGTCATTTAAAAATAAATTGAAATTGCACCTGATTGAAAAATGTTATTATAATGTTAAAGATTATTTCCACGATATTTTGATCATATCATTTATTGCATGTTATAATATAATTTAAGAGAGAGAAGAGTTTTAATTTAATGTGAATTATTATTTATTTTTTTGAGCAATGTAAATATAATCACAGTAATACTTATAAGAACTTTGTAAACCTGTGTTCCACAATAAAGATATTTGATTTGATTTAAGAAAACGAGTTTAATAATGTATAACCAAAGGAGAGAATGTGGTTCGCTTGACTACAAAATTGCTTATGGTTGACCCAGGTACATCGCATTCTTGATTAATATAGCATGTTCTCCTAGCAGATAATTAATTATTTATTAGCTGAAATTCTAACTTTATTTCAAGAAGCACACTAGTTTCTTAAAAATCGGACAAAACCCGACAAAAAACTGGCTTCTATTTGTAGCGAGTTTAAAAATCTTCGCACGTCGATACATTTACTTCCCGAGCCAACAGCATGTGAAGCGCAAGATACAGTGCCGTATACAGGGTGTCTTAGATATAGGGTGTTGTACATACAAGCCGATACCGCGAGATTAACGGCGTGCCGTACCAGCGGTGTTTTTTACAAGACGCTCGGTTTACGACGCCCGCGATTGATTCCGCCGTCGTATCGCACGATTTATGGCCATGTCGACGAGCTTAAACTAAATGGAGGTTTCTTTTTGAGAATAAGGTAAGCAATTAAACAAATACCTAGTAGGTATGGTTAAGTTGGTGTCGAGAGTTAACGGTTAATGGCAGAGTTACATGGAAGAAACTGACATTCTCCTCGGATGATTTTAGGAAGGAACAAGCTATAATAAATATGTACTATGGAATATCTGTATCTCAGTTTGTTGTCCAATCTAACTTGCGAGTTATCATTTTAATTGAATAGGTAAGTGATTCTGATACAGGAAAATATAATAGAGAAAACCCACACTCTATTGAATAAAATTCATTTGTGTGCGAAATGAAAAGGTAATGGCAAAACACTCCATTATTCGTTTCATACAATGACAATGACAATAGACGTTGAATGGCTTTTAAATGTGAAAAAGATTCCTTTATCTTGGAACTTAAATGTCTTTGATGTAAGAAAAAACTACAAGGCTTTTTATTTTTGTAAGATAATTTATTAACATATAGATATGATAAAATTTAAAGGAAAATTAATAAAAAAAAACAACTAGGATAGTGAAATTACAGTCAAAATATTAAATTATCAGGAGGATTTTTTTGTGGAATAGAGGAGAGGCGTTTGTCCAAAATACTCCAAAAGCTAGTAAACATTACATAAATAGGGATGATGACAGGATCAGAAAAGTATTATTATTAATAGTATGTCTTTGAAATTATCCAAAAACAATGGACCCATACGTGTATTAATTAGTTTATCACAAGAGTAAAAATTGACAAAGTCACTGCTATGTAAAAATCTTACTTAGCCGTGATATCATGCGAAACTTAAATGCGCTGTATGTTCGCCATTTTTTCACGTCAGAGAAAAAAAATACGTTTACAGTATTTTTTTTTTAACCCAAACCAATGGGCTAAAAATATATTTCCAGCTATCATGCCTATCATATCCAAGTCCATTTGGTTCGAAGCTCCTCTCGCCACCTGCGAAAAGGCTTGGTTGGTGCGAACGGCTTAGGAATTGGTGCGAGCTTAGAATCCAGGTATTGCTTCCGATGCTGATATATTTATGGCCTGCGCCGGTCTAAGGTTACTAGTTTACCAACGGAAATGTGTGGATATTTGCTTTCCACTTCCGTTGATTTATACTACATCTAAGGATTATTCTGTAAAATCAAGTGGAAAATATATACACTATCTCATTTCATCCCTAATAGGGCAGGCAGGATCTAAAGCCGTAAAACCATAAGGCCACGTTTAGCGTATTGGTATGAGGAGCTCGGTGGCCCGGCGGGAGTGCGTATTACTAGCGCTTTTACAAGTAAAGCCATGCCGGGCGTGGTCCGGACTTGGATGATTGACCAGTAATAACTAAAAAAATTCTCGACCTCTTCTGTGCTTCGGAAAGCACGTATAAGCCGTTGGTCCCGTCTATCATTATTGTATGGCAGTCGTCAAGCTATGTTAGATGCATTTAGGCATCCTGAAAAATCTTACACCAGTGTTGGTCACTTACACACACACGAAACGATACTATACGGGCGTATTAGTAAGCGTGAAGATGGAAAAGGGACTCAAAATAGTGGTGGGTTGCTAGTCGCATCTCCCATTTATACAATTCAGCTCCTCGTTTTTTCCATCAGTTTTTACGATCTACGCGGGAAGTGCGCTGCTGGTACATGATTTGACGACCTCCGTGGCGTAATGGTCACCATGCTAGTCCGCCACCCAGAGGTCCCAGGTTCGATCCCCGGTCAAGGCAAGTTAGAAAATGGCCTTTTTCAAATTGTCCTGGGTCTTGGATGTTTATCTTATAAATAGTTTATGTATTTGTTATGAAATATAGTATCTTCGGGTCAGTATCCCATAACACAAGTCTAACTTTAGGGCTAGCACAATCTGTCTAATTTGTCCCTATATGATTATTTATTTTAAAAATACAATTTTTTTCCTTACCGTCATCTGTTTGATATCGATATCAAGATATCGTCAGATAAATCAATAAACAAACATCACTTAACGCCGGCGACTTGCGAGCGACCCAGATAATCTGACCCGATTCCATCGCCATCTCTCATGAATATTTTCACGGCATTAAATGTAAATCATTTGCAGATTCATTAGCAGATATTACCGGTAATTTGAAGGCGACGGACATACCGAGTGGACGGTACGCGCGGCTGAAACGCAGCGGTTTTATTGCTTCTCTCTTCACGAGTAAAAGTGTTTTATTTTTTTGAAAATTCGTGGTCTATTAATGTGGTTAGCATTTTCTGCGTCAGTAAGTAAGATATCCCGAAACTCGTAAACTGCACATTATAAGAATACGATGTGCTTAGCAAAAATTTAAAGTATGTTCAACTTAAAATAAATAAGTAAGTTTGAGACTTGTGTTATGGGATACTAACTCAACGATACTATATTTTTTAACAGATACATATATACATAAACACCCAAGACCCAGGACAATTTGAAAAAGGCCATTTTCCAATTTGCCTTGACCGGGGATCGAACCCGGAACCTCTGGGTGGCAGACTAGCATGGTGACCACTACGCCACGGAGGTCGGCATTATATTATATATGTTTTTCTTTTTACTGGACTTTTCCATAGTATGAAAAACTGCAGTTAAGTTTTAAAGATTTTTAGTTAATTTTTTAATGTTTCTTAAAAACTTTACAGCTGAAAGAGTTTTAAAACCAACAACCGCGGGCTGATAATCTTTTCTAAGCACACCTGTTTCTTGGGGTTATATAAGTAAAAGATCTAGTTGGTACCTTGAAAACATAATTAGGCTGTATTCAAAGGCAAGACATTTCTTATGAAATAAGCAGTAGCTATGTACTCAATGTTCTTACTTTGTTTGTTTCTATGTTTGTATTTTGTGTACATGAATTTTGTAAATAAATAAATGAAATACATGACACACATATTGTATTCCCAAGTCCATAGATCTTTAATGGAATTTTAAGATTCGAAGCGTTCAAAACGCTGACGTTCGAATGGGGTCGTCTTGTTGTGTTGCATGCCTTATGCTTAAACGATAAGAGGATTTAATTAATAAAAGCGTTCCGCATTTAAACTTAAAAAGAATTTGACTCCGACTGAGGAGGTCCTTTTGATCTGCAGATGTTTCGTAGAAGCCTTTGTAAGTAGGTACATAAATTACGTAAAAGAGCACGAAACAGTTATAAATTAATTGTTTGAATTGTTCATTGGTGTAATATCATTTTGCGATGTAGCAAAAATCTTAATTTGAACATTTGAATGCTAGTTTTAGCTATTAAGGTACTAAAAATCGAAGGTAAAACTTGCATACTTTTTTTTTATAAACCAGATGTTGTGTCCGCTGCTATGCTAAGGTCTCCCCTTTATTTTAGGGTTCCGTACCCAAAAAGTAAAAACTGGACCCCATTACTAAACTCAGCTGACCGTCTGTTCGTTTTATCTATCTGTCACCAGGCTGTATCTCATGAAGTGATAGCGAGACAGTTGAAATTTTCACAGATGATGTATTTCTGTTGCCGCTATAACAGCAAATACTAAGAATAAAATAAATATTTAAGTGGGGCTCCCATACAACAAACGTCATTTTTATAGATAATGATACGAAACCCGTCGTGCGTAAATCCGACTCGCACTTGGCCGCGTAATCTGTTGCTATCCATTAAGAAGCCATTTATGTCATCCGCCATGTCTTCCTTGGTCTACCCCTACGTCTATACTATATCTATTATCGTGTGCATTTAATATATGTTTAGGGAAAAAAATCTCTCCGAACGAATAGGAACCGTATCAAAACTTGTTCAGTAATTAGCAAACGGACACACTAAAAGCTACTTACTTTATAATTTTATTTATTTTATTAACATAATTCTCCCCTCGTTTTTATCGTCTAAAATACTAATATAATGTGTGTTACCAGTGATGACTTATGGCTCTGAAACGTGGTCCCTTACTATGGGTCTCATAAGAAGGCTCAAGGTCACTCAACGCGCTATGGAGAGGGCTATGCTCGGTGTTTCTCTACGCCATCGAATCAGAAATGAGGAAATTCGTAGGAGAACGAAGGTCACCGACATAGCCAAGCGGATTAGCTTATTGAAGTGGCAGTGGGCGAGGCACATAGCGCGAAGAACCGATGGCCGATGGGGCAGAAAGGTTCTCGAATGGCGGCCACGTACCGGCAAGCGCAGCGTAGGACACCCACCTGCTAGATGGTCAGATGTATTGAGCAAGGTTGCAGGGAGGCGCTGGATGCAGGCCGCTTCCGATCGGTCGTTTTGGAAATCCTTGGGGGAGGCCTATGTCAGCAGTGGACTTCCTGTGGCTGATATGATGATGATGATTAACATAATTCATGTAATTTGAATACAAACCCAGAAACAAAGTAAGAACATTAAGTACAAAACTGCTTATTTTATAAGAAATCTCTTCCAGCAGACCCAGGACAGGAAAAGAGAAGACAACAGGTAGTAGGCTAATAAATAATATATAAAAAGCAGAAAAGGCCTTAAGTCCGCCATTTTCATGTATCGTAATAAAGTGAAATAAATAAAAAGTATAAAAGGAAGTTAGGGCACCATATTTTTTTTCTACAAATATCCATCTTAATTAAAATGAAAAATATTAGGTATCTTGAGTTCAAAGAACAAAGCTTTATTAAGATAAAATCCTGACTTTGTCAAGTCTTCATTGAAATAAACATGCCCGTCTCGACTCGGCCGAAAATAGACAACCCATACTGATTCCCAATTAATTATTTGAAGTACTCTCGCTTTGAAGGCAATCGGTAAAGGGTTCCGTAGAAATTCAGCGCGTATTATTTCAAGGACACTCAGAAGGATCAAACTTTGAAACAACGAAAGTATAAAACGATAACTCACGTACGAGTATTTACCGACTTTCACAAAGGAGGAGGTTATTAATTAGTCGGAATCTTATTTTATGTATATTTAACGATTATTCCAAGACTTCTAAACCCATTTGGAAGTTTCTATTTGTGTTTGAAAGGGTACCTATACTTGTCAGGTGGTCCCATGGAAATTTTATCAAAATCGGTTGTGTAGTTTGGGGATGAAGTCAGTTTTGAAAGAAATGATAATTAAGCTGCTTCTCTTCCTACGCGGCTCAAAAATGGCAATGGGTAAAAATGATAATTAAAAAAAAAAGAGTGTGACACTCGGGGACTGCCGCGGTAAAGCTATTGCATAGCGTTTTTTATCAACATATGCAATAATAATTGTTTATTTATTTTTTATTTATGCAGAATTTTTTTTCTTCGAATTAAATTCAAGTTTTTTCTTAAATATTAATTCAAGTTAAACTTTTTGAGCGTGATGACCGATAAGAAAACATTTAATTTCTTTTATTGAATGAATGAGGAGTTAATATCGTTTAAAATATTTTTATTATCTTACAATACATGTAGGTTATTCAGGAATTTTTATTATGAGCAGTTAGCAGCTAGTCTATGTACACGCATACGTCTAGTCGCACGCACACAAACACCGTGCCGAAGTCTGCCGAATTGAAACGACGATAGACGATTCATAACCTTAGTTTTGGAGCGCAGGTCTGTATGCCTAACCTTATCTATCCGGCTTACCCCTAAAATACTGCGTGTCAGCGCCCGCTGGCAGACCTTGAGTCTGGACTTGTGTTTCTCTGTCAGCGACCATGTTTGTGCGCCATAGGCAAGAATTGGCAAAAATGTTCAAATATAAACATTAAAAAAAAAATTGTACTCCGGGTGTGCCGACTGAAGTGAAAACTTGGTATAAGTTACGGCTAAGATAATGTTTCAGTAACAGTAACAGTGTCGCGGGTTTAATGGTTTTTCCCGTGTTAAAAAATGCCAAAAAGAAGTTTTACTTCAAAAAAATCGGATCACTTAATAAATTTACAATTACCGTGTCACTCCCATCATTAAGACGAATCTAACGACACCTGTCAGGCTTTAAATCCATCAAGCCATTTAGGCTGCAGAGCGTTCAATCGAAAAAAAGGTACATACATACACTCAAAACATAACCCCCTTTCTGACGCAGTCGGGTAAAAACTACTGGTAATTCCCTTTTTCAGCAACCCCTTGATCTTCATTTAAGGTTTGATCATCATCTATGGTTTGCGCAGAATGAGTAGCAGCCGTCACATTCTACTTTTAAGGATTTCGCAGCCTAAGGGTTACCCTATTACGAAGACTCCGCTGTCCGTTTGTCTATCTGTTACCAGGTTGTATCTCATTTTACAGATGAAATATTTCTATTGTCGCTCTAACAACAAATATTAAAAACAATAATATTAATGCCGTTTTTTGCTTAATATTAATAAAGGTAACAGATAGCGATGCATCCGATACCGATACCGATACCGATATATCGGCGATACTTAGGGTTAGCCGATATATCGGTATCGACGATATTTGTATGACCGATTCAACGATACTTTTTTTTTAAATCGCCTTTCTCCGCAAAACTTAAGATTACTTTGTTTTTTAAATAAAAATGTTATTAATGTTAATTACTAAAATTTATAATAATTATCTAATATCGACTTATGTAACTACTTTTCATATTAATAAAAAAATTATCCGATTGGTGATTTATTTATTTTATCTTCATGTTTGACTCAATAAAATAAAATAAATACGTATATTCAACGGGGGCTCCCATACTACAAACGTGATTTTTTGTAGATAATGTACGAAACCCTTCGAGCGCGTCGAGTGTTTATTTTCAGTTCAGAATGTAAGTAAATTTAGTGGCAGATCTTTTAACTTTTTAATTCATAAGCAAACAATCATATTGGCAGCAGCATGACCGTACTCCACTGCGCTCGGCCTCCTTGACTAGCAGGAGCCAACCAAGGAGACCCCTCACGGTGCATTATCGAGCCCCCAAGCCCCCATTACTTGACATGTGACGCGGGCCGCGGCGGCTCCTCTTACAGTGGTCAGAATTTATATAATGGCACCGTATGTAAGGCTTTCCTTTTCGCTTTCCACTCAATAATCCTAACAAAAGGAATCTCGAAGCCGGAGCGTTTGTCGACTCGAATTTTTTGTATCATTTTTGGGGCGCTATTTTTGAAGTAGAAAGTCAGCGACATTAAACGTGCACTTTACAAGCTTTTATTTTATTTTATCTGTCTCCTGTTGTCTGTCTGTATTTTATGTTTGTGACAATAAAATATAATAATCAGTAAAAACTCTGTAATGAAACACCGAGTTTCGGCTTGTTTGATTCATTTGGAAAAGCTTGAAGCTTGTTTGAAAAAAATGTTTGGTAATTACTTGTTACTTGGTACACTCGCATTCCAATTCAAGTAATACCATTATTTGAAAACTATTTATTTTTTATCGTCTCTGGTTTCTTGATACAAGAGAAAAATATACTAGTCACGAGAAGTCAACGATTGGGATCCAGAGTGATCAAAAATTCGGCACTGGAAATGTACAAAGAAAACATATTCGAAGAATGACTCCGCGTTTCCAAAATATACCCCTGTTGAGAGCAGCGGCGCGTTATAAAATATATGTCGGATAAATAACCGTGGGAGAACGTTTGTCAGACATTCGCTATTGTCGCACGGATATTTATAAAATAGATTCGAGCAGTGTTGATATTGATAGGGTCACATAAAACTCCCAGACCATTACAGAATTCAAAGTACAAGTAATTAATTCGTTCTTATTAAAAAACGACAAAATGGTCAACTCAGTCTAACTACCCAACACCTAGGCAGGCCTGTGTCCCCGTTTAGGTATCGAAAATATACTTACATTATTATCATGCGCGCGGCGATCACTTCAAAGGGGAAAATTCAGTTACATGAATCGTTTGTACAGAGTAATAAGAATGAAATTGGCTTTCAATGGAGGTCTAGGTATCTCAACGAAGAGGTGAGAAGTTCTGACACGAGCTTAATCAAACAATAGCGCTTACCACATTAAGGAGATAGTCCTTTGATTTTCTTTTTTGAGTAAGACTTCTGTATGTGAGTATTAGTACTTATTCTGTGCCTAAGATGTTAACAGGGCCAATAATCATTACCGCACTGTCTTATTTGTGTGTAGTAAAAAATTACCGGCCAAATACGAGACGGGGTTCCGTACCATTATCAATAAAAATCACGTTTGTTGTATGGGAGCCCCACTTAAATGTTTATTTTATTCTGTTTTTAGTATGTGTTGTAATAGCGGCAACAGAAATACATCATCTGTGAAAATTTCAATGGTCCACCTATCACGGTTCATGAGATACAGCCGATGACAAACAGACAGACAGACGAACAACGGAGTATTAGTAACAGGGTCCCGGTTTTACCCTTTGGGTACGGAACCCAAAAAATTAACATCACTTAAAAACCCATGCCAACATCTTAGATTATTGCCAGTTGTCGCGAGTTTACAGTTCGGAGGGAAGTGCCATTCTAGCACGTCTTTATCTCTAATGGAGCAGACAGAGCATTTTGGGTCTTGCGGCTCTAAGCAGATTCAGGGACGTAAGACTCAAATTCGCTTTAAGCGTGATGGTGGGCGAGAAAGTTTTTTTGACTGCCTCCGTGGTCCAGTGGTCAAGGCGTTCGCCTTGTGACCCGGAGGTCATGGGTTCGATTCCCACTGGGAAGCATACTTTGTGAAAAAGTTGTTTCCAGTCTGGATAAGATATTGCAGGCTTGAATCACCTGATTATCCAAAAAAAAAAAGATGATTCCGTGTTTCGGAAGACACGTAACACGATTGGTTCCTGGTTTGCCCTTTGGGTTGTGGAGGTCAGACGGCAGTCGCTCTGTGTAAAAACCAGTAACCTCGTCAAATCTCCTTGGTTAGGTAGCGGACCCCGGGCTCTGAAGCGTTACTGCTGAGGATGCAACCGGGAATACGCTCGGATGATGATGGTGGGCGAGAAAGTGGAAAAAGAAATCAAAATATTGATGGGTTGCTAGCCGGATCAATGATTTGCATTTTCACCCATGTTCTCGTAAATTTTTTACAATCTGTTGTTGTTGTATATCTTTACTGTACATAAACAGTTTACAATCCGCTATTTTCCATCAAGTCAAATCAGATACTTTTTTCTAAACGACAAAACAAACTTTTTCTGTAGGATTAGTATTAAATACAGGCAGATGACATCATAGTTTCTTGGAGTCAAATAGCGCTCTTATTATCAGTTGTTCAGTAATAATAAATCTAAAATCAAGTTAAAATAGATTTTTTTAATGACGAGTGACTTTTTTTTGCGTCGTTTTATTTTTTTAACAGTTCAAAATATTTTACTTTTGACACAGCATAATACCCAATTATAGGAACAGTTACAAACTATAAATGTGTAAGTGCATAGGCGGACTTATCCCATAATGATATCTTCCAATCAACTAAATATTAGCGAAAGTATAAATGAGCATAACGGGTAGAGGTCAAAGTGTACAGAACAAGAGAAATCTTATTTTTACTACATAAATTAACATATACAATGTCCTTTTTAATTAAGTACAAATATTTTAAGAGGTGATTCAGTCCATCATTTTGAACAACTTTTCCCAATAAATATATATCGAAATACGAAAAATTTTTTTGCATTTTTCATAGTAACGATATCACGTGACTACTTCGATTTGTATGAGAACCTACATATTTTTTTCGTATTTCGATATACATTTATTGGGCAAAGTTGTTCAAAATGTTGGACTGAATTACCCCTTAAAATATTTGTACTTAATTAAAAAGGACATTGTATACAAACGTACAATACAATAAACTAATACATAATCATAATTTGCGTGTAATGAAGAGCAGCTGGTAATAATCTACGAGAAAAGTAATATTCTAAGTTACTTTTCTCGAAGACTATTAAATAATTCAAAGTACGAGTAATCCTTTTGTTATTATTAACATTAATTGTTTTCCTTTCACTAGCTTTTGTGCAGTTGTATTGTTCAGGTATAAAAAGGCTCTTTATTCCATTTAAATGATGATGGATTCACATTGGGTCGTCGTTAATAAAACGTTTGAGTTCGTTTGAGTGATGAATGGTCGGAGAATAGGATTAATATGTTTTATTTCGCTGGGATAAATTTAATAAACGCTTTATTTGTAATTTATTAATTTATCTTAATCAAAACGTATGGCCTTGATTTATATATCGATTCAAATGTTTTGTTTCGCTGATATAAATTTAATAAACTATTTTTTGTAAATGTTTTTTATCCTTAAGCGTACGGCCTTGGTTTAAAGTATCTATCCGGATTATTTAGAATGTTTACAGGTGGAAAATAGTTATCACCTGAGACGATAATTTACGAAAATTATAATGAGCCTGTGTCCGGGAGTCATAAACTAATCATCATTATTATTTCAGGCGCATAACGTCTACTGCAGGACATAGGCCTCTCCCAAGGATTTCCAAAATGACTAGATAGATAGATCTAGAGCGGCCTGCATCCAACGCTTTCCAACGACCTTAGTCAGGTCATCAGACTACCTTGTGGGTGGGTATCCTACGCTTCGCTTGCCAGTACGTGGTCGCTATTCGAGAACCTTTTTGCCCCATCGGCCATCGGTTCGTCACGCTATGTCTCCCGCCCACTGCCACTTCAACGAACTAATCCGCTGGGCAATATCAGTTTTTGTTCTTATTCATAAATTAATGTGAAACTACAATCGATCTAGAAACTTCCTATTTTCACCTCGTAGCTACCGGTAACACTATTATTAATTACGGTTTTTAATTTTTTTTTCGTGTGGATAAGATTCTAACTCTGGTGTCAGATTTTTCATGATGCCTCAAGGTATTTGACATAGCTTAACAACTACCAGATAATGATAACAGCCGGGTCCAAAACCTAAAAGAGACTTTATGCATGACGTTGGGCAATGAGGCGGAAAAAGGAAGTGATGGTATGCAAACTAGATTCGCATTTTTTTTTTATAAATTTATGGACAAATAACGCTAATTGAGCTCAATACTCAATACTCAATATTTTATTGCAAACCATAAAGTACATTAGATGTTAACAATACAATTATAGATCATTTATGGACCCTGTCGGGCACAGCAATTTGGTTAGACAAGAGGAAGTCGCACTCAAACATTAAAAATAAGGTTGAAATGAATGTTTGTTGTCGTCAAACATTTTTGGTATTTAAATTTATGATAAAATTATGTACATTGTCGTATGTTCTAAGTTTATTTTATAGGGAATTATGTCATTTAGGTGTTTATTAAAAAGATTAAAAATAAATTATTTGGATTAACTTAATTAGTTACTTATTTTAATTAAATAAATTAAATTTGATTAATTTTATTATTTATTATAGCTAGCCCCAAAGTAAGCTCAAGACTTGTGTTATAGAATACTAACTCAACGATACTATATTTTATATCAAATACATATAAATAAACATCCAAGACCCAGGACTATTTGGAAACGGCAATTTTCTAACTTGCCCTGACCGGGGATCGAACCCGGGACCTCTGGGTGCGGACTAGCATGGTGACCACTTACCATTTTTGTCCATTCCTTCGATAACCTCTGTGGCCTAATTGTCATCATACCACGCTGTCACACCGTTCGATACTTCACTGTATTTGTTATAAAATACAGTATCGTTGAGTTAGTATCGCCTAACCCAAGTCTCGAACTTCTCTTGGGGCTAGCTCAATCTGTGTGCTTTATCTGTAGACAATATGTAACAAAAACCCTGTCCAATCCTTGTAGGAGCAACTCAGATCATTAATATGAACAACTTTTCCTATGGGACCAATGGTTGAAACTCTGAAAAACTCGGTCTGAGTTGCTCCTGTAAAGATTGCACGGGTTTTTTTGTTACATATTGTATATTTATTTATTTTATTCCCTCGTTCAGCTATTATTATCTGCGCGACTGATACATTCTAAGTTTTTTGATTCTCACAGACGAGCAAAGAAGATTAGCTTATTATTAAATAGCCAAACATATACAGCAGCAGAAAGTGGAATGATTCCTCCATCGCAGTATATCGTGCTGTCTCTGGAACCGGAAATGATGGCTATTATTTAACGTTTTGCGTTTCCACGTAGCGCCATTTATAAACGTCGACGTCTCAGCGACGCCCTACATTCGCAGATCTCAAATAACGTGATATTTTTCTACTTACTCCTTGTTGGTTATAGTTAATGTGATTCTCATGGTGTTACATTATGTATCCTGGTCGATGTTTTTATACAAAAACTTGCGTACCGGAACACCAGACACGATAAAAACAATTAATTTTTGCGTAGATACGAGTACTTACAGATACATTTTCACGTCTTTATCCCTGGCAACGGAAGACAGAGCACAAGACCGTAAGACCCAAAGTCCACGTTAAGTGTGATAGTGGGCTTTAAGATGGAAAAAGAAGATTTCACGTAGATATGAGAGGTTAAATCAGTTATATAGTGTAAACACAACCTATGTTAAAAGTACTGTTTTTATCTGACAATTTGATAAAAATATCTGCACTTCCCAATACCCACTATAAGTCTGATTTAAGAAGTTCAGCAAATCTGTGGTAGTCTTGAATTATGTTCTAAAGTCAACATAACATTTACATGGATCTCGTCATCGTTTAAAAAACTAGTGTTCCTTGTCGAATTGAATATACTGGTAGTGATTAACTCCCGACTCAATTTGTTTAATTGCAAAATTCTCAGATTAACATCTTTACCAACCTTATAACCTATTGAGACTAAAATACTTTTAATTTTCTTTAAATTAAAAATATTGTAATATATTCATTACAGAAATAACAAAATTTGCAACACTGATTTAAAAAAAAAAAACACTGATTTGAAAAAACCTTAGATTATGAAGTTATCCAGGAAGTGCAAAAAATATTGAGATTTCATAAATATTTTCCACAAAACGGAAAGCCCCGTAAATAATATTTTTAAGTAGCTATAGTATTTTTAAATACTCCTGTAGTCAAAATTATGGACGTTACATATTGCGTGATCCAAAGGGAAAAATTAATTTGACTAAAAAAAAATAATCAAATAAATTTAACTTATAAAATGTTAAGTTTCGACGCACATATTGCGAATAACTGGACTGACAAATACAGACAACACAACAAAAAAAACAGTTGACAGTTACTAAAAATCTTTTCCATATAAAATTGAAATTTGTTGCAGCAAAATAAAAACAAGGTCCATTTTTTATTTATATCGAATGAGGTCATATAAAACCAATTTTCTTAAAAAAAGATTTTTAACTTTTTTTTATTTAAGCATTTAAGTTGTATTAATGTTAGTTAAGGTCTGTTAGTTTTAGTTGTTTTTTTTTAATTAAATTTACTTTCGAAAAGTGGGTACAAAAATACGACAAAACACTTCAAAAAAAGATAAGTAGTACGCTGCGCTTCCTTTATCTCGTCTTGGCGGAAGCACTCCCGTGCTCCTAGAAAAAATTGCTATTTCAATCCACAAAATAGCAAGTCTTACTTAGAATATGGCCATAGAGCTGAAACTCTTGCATTAATACGAGTGCTAGCGCATAGAAACCCAGTAGCTTTGACAAAGTTAGCCAGCGCGGCAGCCGTCGATACTTCACTGGTAACTCCGACTTTTGTTGCCAATAGCATCGTCCCAACTTTGACAGGATTAACTTGAAATTCAATAACGACGTCTACTCCAAATGTTAACTCTGAATCATTTGCAAGATTCATGAGTTTTTTATTACAGTATAAATATGATTTAAAATAATCATCTTATAACATATATAGCCTCAATATTTATAATATGTTTTCAATATATGTATAGTGTCTACATTCGTTTATTATAATTGGAAACTATAGTTAACTAATTCACCGATTCCATAGCTATCGCTTTTGATTCGCACTCTCTCTGATTTATTTACATTTGTAATATAATGTACCCGTATTAGGCACTCAAGGTCTATTATCTAAGATAGTTTTTAAGTATTAACATAAGTACATAACTGTATGTTGCCAAAATAAAATAAAATAAAATAAAAATAAAATAATCTGAGTTTAACAGTTCCATCTCAAAGGTCAGGGTAAACAAGTAATTATTCAATATAAAATTTTTTAAACAAGTTTTTATCTATAACAATGACCTAAAAAGGTTAAAATACTTCTCAAGACGAATCAATAAAATTTTAAAACAAGTTTTTATTCATAACAATGACCTAAAAAGGTTAAAATACTTCTCAAGAAGCTCAATTGAGCCCAAATTCGGTGGGGTTATATTGTTTTACCATGACCAGTGACCACCTTCCAGCTTCATCATCAGATCAGCTCCATGTCATCTTAACATTGCATTGTGTCGCGAATACGTATCCCTGCAAAAATTCAGCTCAATCGGAGACAGGGAAGTGGTTTAAATTTACCCTACAAGATTTGATTACAGACAGACAGACGGACAATGGGACAAGTGAAACTAGATAAAAGCTTGTAGAAAAACAAATAAAATAGAAGCAAATCGACTTACTAGATATTAATTAAATACCTTTTTCTTGGCAGGTCCGCACGAAGCAACGTTCGGTCTATTTTCGGACAGCAAATGGAGGTCTACTTCGGAATGTCAATTTCGCGTGTCTAGGAATTTGGGAGTGATCTCTGGGGGCTAACTGTGAGTGCGTAGATAGGTCAGTCAAGATGACCAAAACGTACCTTTACATTTTGTACGATAATTATTCTGAATTGTCCAATATGGAACTATTTGTCAAATACGGGGACAAGAATTTTGTAGCACAACTACTTACTACTATTAAATGTCAATTATACATCAAAAATAAATTCCACCTCGATACAGAAATTGCTGGATATGGACAGAGGACGGTATATTTAACTTTTACTTCGCCCAAAAATATTTTCAATTTTGGAAAGCAAAAGAAAAAGTAACTGGTCCATCTACCAACAAGGAATTTGAAGTCAGAAACACCTTTATTTTATACACCAATTTATGTACACGGTAAATTTATATAGAGTATACATCAAATAATAGTAGATTATTAACCAAGGGGATAAAGCAGTGTCTTCTATCGCGGGTGACGACTTAAATCGTGAGCGCAACGAAGGACTCGAGGTTTACTCCCGAGCGGAGCGAGGGTGTTAAAAACTTAAATCACGAGCGAAGCGAGGGATTTAGGACGAGTCCTGAGTGTAGCGACGGATTTAAGTTCACCCAAGACAAAGACAGCTTTATCACCGAGGAAAATACTCTAATTTTCGTACCATTTGCGAAAAAATAAAGACAATAATATCAAGAGACAAGCATTTATTAAAAGATATATTTTAATTAATTTTTATCCAGTTACATAAAAGATACAAAATGTTTTACGTTGAAAATAAATATAGGTACGCAGAAAACTTGGCTGTATGTGTGAGACGCAAATAACCCTTTGCTTTTTCTTTTTGGAAAACTAAACAGTTGGTGTAAACAAACAATGACATGACTTGATTTAGTTTTTTATTTAATTAAATATAAGTGGTTTTGTGGACTTTGCGGATACATGTTGTCGATTTTTTACGCTTAACAATATAGAAATGAATTCAGTTCAGTATAAATTTCGGTAAGTATTCCAAACTTAAACCACATTCTCCCTCTAGAGGATGAATGAAATTCAGTACACTTTTCTTTCCCTGTTTTCATTCTTGGTCTAGAGCCTGAATGGAATTCAGTACATTTTTCTTTCCCTGTTTTTAACAGATTAATAATGACTATTGTTATGTTCGCTTTTTGTGCCATAGAATGTGCCTTTTTTGAGCAAGTGGTACAAAAATGTTGTATAAAGGTATTACTTATCTCAAACGAGACCTCTTCCAGTAGGCTCATGAGAGATGTTTTTGTGTCTTTTTATCTTTTTTAGATAACTGGTAAAGAATGCATGAGCATTAAGTCCACCTTTTGCACCATTATGGTCAACTAGCAATCGCGGGCTTCGCTCCCCGTGGGAATTTCGGGATGAAAACTATCCTATGTCCCTCCCTGGGTCTCAAACTAAACCCATACTTAATTTCGTTTTAATAGGTTCAGTGTTTGACGTGTGAAGAGGTCACAAACAAACAAATATACAAACTCACTTTCGCATTAGTTGGGATAAAAATGTAATATATAAATGTATAAAATCTTTTGTAACTTAAGTTGTAAGTATTACATTGTAAAACGAATTAAGTAGTTTAAATATATTCTTACATTCCGCAGTCACCTAGTCGTTTTAACCGTTTAACAGAACACTGAAAAGTGTAAATATGCAAACAAAAGAGAATTAAGTGCATAGCCGGGATGGTAGTAAAGTAGCTCCTAATCTAACAGCTACCCGGCTTTGCTAACTGCCGCATTTTTCGCGCGTAAGCGCATAAGCCGGCCAATTGAAAGAGTCGGGAAAGCCGGACTTTTTAAAATGGCCGCGCTTGCAAGTTATGAGGGAATTTCGAGGATTCATTGGAAATTGTCTCTTTAGCGAGCAATTATGAATGTTAATGTACAAGGTACCTACCTATTTTTATTTATTTATTTAACCTTATTTCAAATATTATTTTTTATTGTTATTTAAAGAAACGAATTGAAATATACATACTGTTACAAATTATAGAGTTGTATATCTAAAAATGTTAATATTTTATTTAAAAATTAGTATAGCATAGATTTAGTAATTTATAGTTCATTGGTCTATGGTTGTACACTATAAAGTACCAAATCTTTATCGCAAAATGGTAAACATTTTGACAGTTCCCAAGTACCTACCCAAATCATCAATGATAAATTACTTTTCATCGACTTCTCATAAATAATATTGAATATTTTCTTACAATATTAAAATACAACAATAATAAACTAGGTTAAACTATGATAACCATAAAATTTTTAGATTTTTTGCTTAATTATTAATTTTGAGTGTACTATGAGTGAGTGGAATAAATACTCCTTGGTGTATATTTCATTTTTTTTTTATTACAAACAATTTGAATCCAGCAATGAAACCTTTTTCTCTTGATATACAAGAGAAAAAGGTTTCATTATACAATAAAGGTTATGTTAGTACATCAATCTCATCAAGGCTGTCTCGACAAGTAATGGACGTCGGAAATTGCGCTGTTTTAATTCGGGCCCCACTCAAAATTAAGGAGAACACAGTTGTGACACACACTACAAATTATTACATAAAACCGATTGCGAAAAAAATATTTTCACATTATATTATTAGATCGGTCGTTTTGGATATCCTTGGGGGAGGCCTATGTCCAGCAGTGGACTTCTTGTAGCTGATATGATTATAGTACACTATTTCTGGGTTCCGCTCTCCATGACGTATGAAATATACCATATACACTTGTAAAATTTCATAAACATCGGTTGAGCCGTTTCGGAGGAGTATTAACACAAACACCTTTAAACGAGAATTTCATATATGTTTATGTTGCCGACATAATATACATATTTTTTTATAAAGTTTATGTAATTAAATACATCCCAATTTATTCCTTTCGATATAGTTATCTAATGAAATTTTCACCCCATCTACCATTTTTGCTGCAACGTCCCAAACACGGTTACCAACTTAGGGGTTTTCCCCCAGATTTAAGGGGTAAATAAGTGAGATGGGATTATTTTAGGGGGCCGAAATTTTTAGGGTTATTTTTAGGGGTTTTTTGACTGTCTAATATTTTTAAATTGATAATCGTTAATTGAGTGTCGAACGTGCATTCCCTGTCTATAATGTCGTTAAAAATAAGTTTCGAAATAGACTATCTATTAAAATGTTGCATCTTGCAAATCATCATGATGATGGTCCGATTTACATTAAATCGAAATGGTGGATCTTGTACAACATTTAATCCGTCCAATAAAATGTTAAATTTATTCCATGTCAAGTCGTCACGTATGATTTCAAAAAATCTGAATCTTCAGTTAAAGACGAAATATTTTTTGTATTAAATAACTTATAATAAAAAGACTTTTAAAACATATTACAACATATTATTTCTAAATCATAATGAATTTATATTCATATATTTTTTAGGGGGACAACTATGTAATTAAGGCGATTTTAGGGGTTTTTGACACAAACTTTAGGGATAAATATTTTTGAGAGTTGGTAACACTGGTCCCAAAAGTGAACTGGTAGACAATGCTTAAGGGGCTACATGAATTTTCCGGGGTCCAGTGCTGCCCCCATTTGAAATAAATCAATTGATAGGAAACGGAGACATCATTTAAAATTTTGTCTTGACCAGGCACCAAAAGTGGCCATTTTTCGCAATTGTGCGTAGAAAAGCTTTATGTTCTCACTTTAGACTACAAACAGTAGTTCATAAAATAGTTTGAAGGGTTATCTAGAGCCTGATCAAGACAAAATTTTAAACGATGTCTCCGTTTCTTTTCAAATGAGGGTCCAGTGCTGACTAGACCCCGGAAAATTCATGTAGTCAATTAAAATATAAATTCAGTAATTAAAATAAAGTTGTAAACTACAATCTTAAGGTTTTAAGTGATATAAGTTAAATAAATGTGATGCATTCAGGCATTGTATACCTTTGTATTCCCAGGCAATGTGTGAAATGGAATGTCTGTCATATATTATATATGTATTTCTCTATTATATGATAGTACTTACAAGCCTGTGGTATTCTCAAGTCGAAATACATATATTTTGTTTACTCAATCTGCCGCATTGTTCGGAAAAGTCTCTCCTGTCTTCTTCCTCTTGTCTCCTTCCCGTATAAGTCTCGATCATCCTTCTTAAAATGCATCAAGACCGTCAGCGCTTTCTTAGCCAACCAATCCGACCATAAATAGGTTCAGTGGTTGATGCGTAAAAAGATGACAGACAGACAGAGTTACTGTCATATTATATTAGTAGTATAGTATAGCAGCTTGTTTATCCACGGAGGAGCTCGGTGGCCCAGCGGGAGTAAAGCGACACCGGGCGTGGTCCGCACTTGGATTGGTGACCACAAGTGGCATGAAAATTTCGAGCTCCTCCGTGCTTCGGAAGGCACGCAGAAGCCGTTGGTCTCGGCTGTCATTATTGTATGGCAGTCTTCAAGCTATGTCAGATGCCTTAAGGCAGCTTGAAAAATCTGACTCTAGCGTTGGCCACTTACACACAGGAAAAGAAAGAAGAAGATCCACGTTGTTAACCCCCGAAAAAATAGAGGGGTTTTATAAGTTTAATGTTTGTCTGTGTGCCTGCCTGTGGCATCGTAGCTCCCGGGAAGATGGACCGATTTCGATGGGGTTTTTATAACGTTAAAGCAAATTTCCTTGCGGTGTTTCTAAGCTATGTAGGCCGTTTAAAAGTTATTGAGGGTTAACTTTTGAAAGACTGGGTTTTTCAATTTACCTGGCAAACAGACATCAGTTGGAATTTGTAGTTCCGGCATACATCACTAGATGGTTTCGTTAGGGTTATTAGGGTTCCGTAATAAACAAGGAACCCTTATAGTTTCGCCATGTCTGTCTGTCTGTCTGTCCGTCCGCGGTTTTACTCGGCGTCTATAATACTAGAAAGCTGTTATTTGGCATGGGTATGTATATTAATTATGCAAATAAAGTGGTAAAATGAAAAACTGAAAAAAAAATTTTTTTAGTGTGGGAGCTACTCTAAAAAAATTTTTTTTCAGTATACACGTAAAGTGAAAAGTCAATTTTTATTTCTCGACTAAACAATCGTATAGGGTATCGTTGAATAGGTCTTTTAAAAATATTATGAGCTTGTAAACACCGTTTTTCGATTTAGGGTACCGTTTTTGAAATATTTGGTTTTAAAGTGAACATTTTTGTTAGAGTCAATTGTCCCCCCCACCCTCTATCTGCTAAACGGTTATATATCGACAGGTGAAAAAATTCTCAGCTGTAGTATATTTAACGAAGTTTAAAGGAAAACTATCAGAGCTAAGTAGGGTTTATAAATATAAAAGTTTTAGGCTATCTTATAAAATGTACTCGGAAAAGGAAACATTCGTACAAATTCAATAAAAAAATATTTTAGACGTTTTCAGTGGCATGAACTCAAATTTAGTATTCGTAACTACGGAACCCTACACTGCGCGTGGCCCGACACGCACTTGGCCAATTATTTTTTAATTTGCCCGGCAAGTAAACTTGTTCTTTGCTTATAGACCAGCAAGAGGTTCAAACATTTATTTTTGCTAAAAGGTGACAAAATGAACAAGTTATACTTCTAAAAATCTTTAAGTTGTATCCCTTGCGCAGCAAAAACTAGTTTGCATTAATGAAGAATATCCTGCGTTCAAGGGCGGCCTATCCCTGGTGTATCAATAAATTTGACTTTATATTACGCGTAAATACCGCTTTTAAGTTAACAAACTTAGGATTGTTATTTTTTTCTAAAAGATACTTCACTGTAACTATTGCTCAGTCACACTTTTAATCAATAATTTGGAAAAATTGTATTGTAACGTTTCATAATATTAACAGTGTGTAAAAATTAATATAAAATTAAGTACGCTTGTGATTTGCCTTACCAAAAAATTTGCATGACAAGAGACTCTGAATGAGATTCTTCAAATAAGTATTTTTTCGTACCTACCATAAGGCTATTGTTCCCACTTATCATCAGGTGTCCTTTTTATACAAAATAAGTCTAATATAATAAAATATCAATGCCTTTATGATTGCAATATTTATATGTCAGTAAGCACTAGATGCTTTGTGTTTAATCATATAAAATATTTTAATATCAACCTTGTCGTACCTCCAGCAAAGCATATTAAAAACTGTCACGTCTTACTTTGAAGAGGGATGAAAATATGGATTTAAAGAATCTGATTGAGATTTCAGTCGGCATTGACGTCTAAACGCTGGCTGACTGCGATCGAAGCATGCATTATTCAGGAGGAATCCTTGAAAAATCTAAAATATAAAGCCGAATTTAATTCGTCGTTAAAGCGCTGAAACTGCTGTAAAATGACACGTACTTGTGATGTTATGAAGTGTAATTTTGGTCCGAAAGCACGTTCGGATCGTTCTTTATTTTACACGCTTTCCAAAAAAGGATGAAGCTATTAATCTTTCCCTTTATGTGTTAGCTGTTGAAAAAGAGAATTTTTTTTTCTCTGTCTTTTTTTTTTCTTACTTTAACGCTTTATGTCAGTTCACTGGACTAAAGTCCTCTCCCTATGAAATGAGGATTTTCCCATAGGTAATTAATTAGGTATCTGATCGAAGTATATGCACGTAAATAGTACAAAATCATTGCACAGAGAGCATTCTTTAGCATCCTTCAGGATAAAAAGAAATTTAGCGTAGTAGGCGCAAAAGTAAGGTTCTCAATAGTACTCAAGTGACTAGAATAATAAATAAAACAACAAAATACATATACTTATGTTTGTATGTATGATGAAAAGCTTTTTTAATTTTTTTTTTTTGCGCTATCAACTTAGTTAAAGTCTGGCCCCATTGAAGGAAATACAGTAAGCCTATCCATCACTATCGCTTGCGATGTGTCAATAACGAAAATATATTTTAGTCGAAAAATTTTTTGCCGAATAAATGTCTCAATCTGAACCATAAAAACAACGGGTAAAAACATTTCTCAGTATATAGAACGCGTTGTCCCGATTTACCCGGCGGGTTCCACATAAGTTCATGTATAAAGGCATGTATAGCGAGACAGCTGTGTGTATAAAACGTATACACGTGTATAGCGGATACCTGACCGGCGAAATATGGCGTCCGCACGGGAAGGTGCCTGAAATTCGAGCATGTTAGTGCTACGTCACGCCGGCTGGTGACGGAGGTGCTGACGTCACTCTGTAGTGGAGAACTCGTAGTCATATTAAGTTTATGAAACACCTTGTGGCTTTCTTCCTTATTACATTTAAAGTAGACAGAAATGGGTCTAAGGAATTGCGAAAGTCTAAAAACATACATTTTTAACCAGTAAATAGGCCTGTGCAGGCACTTTCACGAGTCAATAAGTTTAATTATATTTAATGATACATAATTATTGTTATTTTAAAGCAAAAAGTTTTCGAATGACCACTGCTGAGGGGAAATGCTAAAATAAACTTATTAAAACAGTATTGGTCGCCTATTCGCCTACAAAACTTTACTATTTGAATCCCCAGTGCATTGTGATTGTATTTATTTACCAAATTTTTAAGATAATAAAAAATGTACAAATGTGGCGACCTCTACGGCCACTACGAGGAACTACAATCAAGAGACAACCGACAATATAGTTCACAAGAAACATATGAGATGGCGCCAGCAGAGTATCCTACATCTCGATCTTAGAGTTCGCCCGATTCGCTGCATATATACAACTTCCGACGATACACCGTCGGAGCCGCGGTTCCCCAGGCGCAACAACATGCCTGGCGGGAAGATCTTCTCTTTGTGGTGGTCGAGCATATCACCTCGCTCCTGCTACACAAATGCAAAAAAGTTTACTTAAATTGATAAGCGGTGTATTAGGAAGATCATTTAGTAGTCAGTTCAAAATATCAGACACCAGTGTTACATTAAACATACCCAATTAGATGTATTACTCCCCAAACAATACTTAAATAATATTTTATTCAAAACTAAAAACCCAAACTATACAATCGATTTTGAACAAATGTCTATGGGACTACCTGAAAAGTATACCCTTTCAAACAAAAAACGAATTTTCTAAATTGGTCCCGACGTCTTAGAATAAACATACATAAATAACCCGCCAAGTGCGTGTCGGGCCACGCGCAGTGTAGGGTTCCGTAGTTGTGAATGCCCACTTTCAGTCCGCGCCACTAAAAACGTCTAAAAACTAATTTTCTATTGAATTCGTATGAACTTTTCCTTTTTCGAGTACATTTTATAAGTTGGTCACTTATTACTTTTTAATTTGTAGTCCTACTTAGCTCTGAAACTTCGTTTTATATACTACTACTGCGAATTTTTAACATGTCTATTATATAACCGTTCATTAGATAGAGGGGGGGGGGACACTTGACTCTAACAAAAATTTGCAACATAAAACCAAATACTTCAGAAACGGATCCCTAAATCGAAAAATAATGTTCACAAGCTTACAATACTTTTGAAAGACCTATTCAACGATACCGCACACGATGGGTCAGTAGAGGTAAATAAAAAAAAATCCTACTTTACTTGTATGAAACTAAAAAAAAAACAATATTTTATTTTACCACTTTTTTGGCACATATTATACCAAATTACAGCTATCTAGTTCTTCTAGTCTCTGAGTAAAACCGCGGACGGACAGACCGACAGACAGACATGGCGATACTATAAAGGTTCCTTGTTTACTACGGAACCCTAAAAACAATCGAGAAGAATTTATAAACTCTTCTTTTTCGGAAGTCGGTTAAAAAAACAATAGAATAAACCCACAGAACAAGTCTATTAAATGTGAAGACAATTGCCTCGTGTCATCCCTGCAGGAGCTTCCTGCTCGGAGCACAATTAATGAGGCTCCTAATTAGGCTGCGTGTTACTTATGTAAGTATATTGTTGTGTGTATATGTATATAGACAAAAAGCTGTTTTAACTCAGTTGTTAGATACGTGCGATCTCAATTTATATAAAAAACTGAAATGTAATGAAATGATACTTATTTTCATACTCAAAATATTATAATAAATATAAAATAAATATATATGGACAAATATCACTAATTGAGCTAGCCCCAAAGTAAGTTCGAGACTTATGTTATGGGATACTATATTTTATAACAAATACATATATAGATACACATTCAAGACCCAGGGCAATTTGAAAAAGGCCATTTTCCTATTTGCCCTGACCGGGGATCGAACCCGGGACCTCTGGGTGGCGGACTAGCATGGTGACCACTACGCCACGGAGGTCGTCAATTCATAATCACCTGAAAATTGGATTATTTGAACTTTTACGAAGTTCCTGACTGAATATATTGTGATATTTGTGTTCAATGTATGTATTTGTCATTTTGGAAATCCTTTAGGGAGGCCTATGTCCAGCAGTGGACGTTGTGCGGCTGAACCGCTGAAATTATGGTTTTTCATTGACTATTGAAAAAAAGCATCCATTTCGGATGTATAATTTTTTTATTGTATGTTCCCGATTACTCGAAGACGCCTGGACCAACTTCCAAAATCCTTTTTTTCTAAGGGCTTACTTGTCAAGTATTCCCATAGAAGTTTTATCAAAATCGGATGTTTAGTTTGGTGTTGAAGACGGTTTTTAGTTTTAAAAATTATTATATCTCAAGCCTTATCCAAATCAAAACATGTGATGAAAAAATTCTTTTCTCAAACATGCTCGGAAATGTGGGCATTATTGTAGTAAAAAGAAGACACGAAGTTTGTAATTCTTAGCTCGTGCATTACTTTGCTGGACTAGGCCAGGAAAGTAGTATGAAAATTCATTCCTGGCCGCTGCTCAAAACAAAGGACTAATTCAAGTGTATTCAGAATGAAGACAGTGACATTGACGTTTCAGATGACAGTTCTGTTTTTACATTTGGCAAAGACATTAAGCATTTAATTTCATCACTTGCCATACAGCCAACTGCTACCAATTATAAAAACTGCACTCTTTTAGCATTTACGAGTATATATATATATATATATATATATATATATATATATATATATATGCCCACAATTTTATTATAATGTTTATATTTTCGTGTGATTTATCATACGAAAATGTTTGGCTTTTGTTGCAAGAGAAAAAAAAACAATGATCTGCGGTATTATTATTTTTTTGCGTGAAATATGACGGGGCTGTATGGGCTTTGTTTCCTTTGCACTAAAGAACGCGGGAAAGCAGTTTATTTTCTTTCAAAGCACGTAGTGATTGATGTGTATACTCTTTGCAGTAAACATTAACTGCTGTCGGTTAATATTTGCATATTTCTGGTTTTTTCTTTAATGATTTCTTCACATTTATTGAGAAAAGCACTATACATGCCTCGGCGGGAATGGCATTGCCGGACTCGTAATTATTGTCAAGGCCTCGCTGACGCTCGACCTTGAAAACTACTCGTCCCGCAACGCCATATTTCCCGTCCTCTGCAGTAATGTACTATTAACGCCGTAAGTGCATTACCAATTGTGCTACCGCGAGTTCAAATCACCTTGACATTGTAAAAGATTTGTTTTGTATTTTTGCTGCTCCCCCACCACAGTTTTTGTCGCCCGGGACTCAAAGTCCGTCGTGAATAGAGTTAAAGTCCATCTTTTGCTGTTATTTTAGATCCTGTTATAAATTTGACATGTCAGATATTACATTACTTACGACGTTTCACTTACGGTTCTAAAAGACGAACGACAATATGCTCGCGACATCTGTCAGTGACCGATGTCGGCGTGTGTCGCGCGATGACACGGGACTGTCGCAAACTGTTACGAACTGTCGCCAACCGACCGTCACCGACGGTGTCATGGACATACTCTCGCTCATTATTTAATATAGCACGGGTTACTCACGTAAAGAGTCAGCTACTGGCCGACATGTTTCAACCTCATCCGGAGGTCTTCATCAGGGCGAATGTGACGCGCTCGTGCACAAAGCTGCTCCACGACACACTGATGTTAGTGGTGGGTCGCGCGGGCGATCGCTCGCTTCGCTTGTAGCGACAGTAGTGAGGATTGCTGGTTTTTTGCGTCGACGACTCCCGCTTATGTAGTGGGAGCCTCAATTGCATCTTCTTCATCGTCGGCTGCTGGTGATGATGCCCGTGCGTGAATAAAGCTCACCGTGTCAAAAACTGTCGGCTGTTATTGGCATATATTATGCGTTTCTTGAAGAACTGGTTTCCAGGGAAGCTCCAACCTGCATTTGTTTAAAATTGGCTAGTAGCTGACTCTTTACGTGAGTAACCCGTGCTGTATTAATAATGTCTGAGTCTCACGTTAGTTCTAATCAAAAAATACTCTCGCTCGTTTATTACAGCCCTTACATAGCAAATTATCAGTTAAATCAAACTTCATAACCTCAATTTCCGAGGCACGTTTCGAATTAAACAACTCATTCATCGATCACAGAGCAGCTCCAGCTAAATAGCTGTTACTCACTGATTCACAAACGCAAACCTAAATGATCGAACGTGACAGAAGCCAATGGGCGAATAATTCGCATTCATTACACACGCTAGTTTAGATAACAAAATGCAAGCAAACCGAATTTCCAGAAGGGTAGAAGTAATTTGAAATGACAAATTACTTTTATGTTTTTTTATAATTTAACTATCACATAAAATGTAAATTTTTAAAATTGCTTTTCGTTTTCGTCTAATATAAACATCCATCACAAAACTGTGCTAGAAACATAAAGCTGTAACGATGTTGTAACAACCCCTATCCTTCATGTCCTTACATACCAATTTTTTCAATCATTCTATTGTTTTTTTACCTTTTTCAACTTAAATTCTTTCCTGATCACTCTAGTTCATTCCTTCACTATCTCTCATACAAGCAACTCATAACTGTAATTATAAAATTTTATCAGTTCTGACCAGGGACAGGAATGGGTACCGATATTTTTTATCGGTACATCGATATCGGTATTTTATCGACATATCGATACTTTGGATAAAATACCTGTATTTTATACAAAATATTGATATAAAACCAGTACTTAGAATTGATATATTAAATTTAGTATTTATATATTGATATATCGATAAAAAACATACAACAAACTTCTGTATATTGTACCCGCTCTCTATCCTGTGTTGTAAATTGTCCTTATATTTCAAGGTTGACTGGAAGAGATCCCTATCTGGGATAAGTCCGCCTTTGTACTGTTCTCTAGTTCAAACCTGTATTTTTATCCTGTGTTTATGTACAATAAAGATTTTACAAACAAACAAACAAAAACATTGATAAAATACCGATATCGGGTATCGATACATCGATAGAAAATATCGGTATCCCTGTCCCTGGTTCTGACAAATAAATGTTTGTGCCATTTACTGTCGTGTCTCTCTCTTACTTTACGACTGTTTCAGATCTGCATAATATTTCATGTGGGAGCACACCCACTAGCTGGGTCAGGTGGAATTCCAACAAATCTATGTATAAGCCAAAATATACTTACTTCATACTACTTTTGTGTCGAGTTTTAAAAAATCTATACTGGTTCAGTTGACATTTCAAGATTAAAATAAGAAACGATTTGGCTATGGAATTCTATCTACCAAATTTAGAAATATCGGGCGTAGCTCATTAAGATACGCGTCTATCTAAATATACGCACTCTTTTTTGCATCAAATATTAAGTGTTAAACTATATTGCGTTTAGTTCACAATTGAAGATGGAAATTATCCTCTTTAATGAATCATCTTTATGAATAGCAATGGCTGAACAATGGCACAACTGCTCTAATACACTTTTAAGTTATTCTTAACTTGCGATGCATATTGTAATACTGTCTGCATAGTTTTAATCAACCAGCTTTTATAATTCCTAACTTATTAATCGGTATTATAACTTTAGGGTAAGAAATGCGAAACTATGAAAGCCGCATCTCTTCGGAAAGTTGTTTATAATTAAAATACAATTTTCACTTCAGAACAGATTCCAAATGAGGACGTTATCCATTTGACCTGACTTCATTATATTAAAAATACGTTATTTTGTTTATTTGTCCTCGGTAACTACTGTAGATGTTAGAAGCTACTTGTAGCATAGACAAGCATGGATTTTATTTGTATTTTGTTTAGACTTCTCATCGATACTTTTAGTCCGGTGCTGCCCTAATTTGAAAGGAAACGGAGATATCATTAAAAATTTGTCTTGATTAAACTCTAGTTAACCCTTAAAACTATTTTATGAACAACTGTTTATAGTTCAAAGTGAGCTCGTGAAGATTTTCTACGCCAATTAGCGAAAAACTACTACTTTTGACTAATAATCTTAGAAAAGCTCCACGTTTTCACACTAAACTGTAAAAAGTAATTCATAAAACAGTTTTAAGGGTTAGCTACGGTTTGTGCAAGACACAATTTTAAGTGATATTTCCGTTTCCTTTAAAATGATTTTGGGGCATCACGGTTCAGGTAGCCCCTTAAGTAGCTATCAGTTTCAATATTTCTAGATACTGTAATTAGTAAAAACCGTTGTATATAGTTTTACAATAAAAACAGTACTCGTATATCCACTTCTATAGCCTAAGCTACAATATGATGACATTATATGTTAAAATGTTTTTGGCGAAATAAAGATAATAACTTATATATAACTATCTTCACAAAATATAAACAAACAACCACTTTTCATACTTGACAAAGTATAACAACAATTTTACTTACATGTAATGTCACTGGAAACGCCGACAATTTTCGATCAATTTAAACTACCATTACCAAGAGGAGAATTATTAAGGGAAATGTTCGTAAATCCCTGTTCTTTGAAACCTAATTTCAACCAAATACTAATCGAACCATTCGAAAACCCGAATTGGAATTTGCATTAACGCCATACACACATAACAGTAATTACGGGTAATTATAATTATGCCTGACTCTGCTTTGACATATAAACTGTAGTGCTTTCACATCGAGGCCTCGAGGCCCTATCATTTGGCTTGTTTTCCTGTTTCCTCTAAACGGAAATGTATATATGTTCAAGTTGATACATGTAAACCTTTGTGTAATCATATGTTATCAGAATAAACTTATGATAATACTAAACATTATAAAATAAACATAACAAATTCAAGTCATTTTTTTTAAGAATTTGCTGTCAAAATTTTGTAATAAGATAATAAAATTATATAATAATATATAAATCAAATTTATTTTTTCGGACTTTCTTTGTCCTCAAAAAATTATACGTACATCCTCGTCAGACAATAATATAGATTGAATCTTTATAAAAATCGTTTGTTTTTAGTAACCATAGTTTGATCTATTAAAAAGGAAAACTTTCTTTTTAAAAGGACTATAATCTACTGCAAAATCAAATAGATTGTCACACAAACAAAAACAGTACTCTAAAATACAGCCCTAACGACTAATTATCCACTGCCACATTTACAACTGTATTTTCACACCGTTGCCCATCAGTTTTAGATGAAGATATAAGTATAAAACATTATCTGGTTCAGTCGTTAGTGATGGAGTGCGGGCGCCGAAAATGTACGCGATAAGTTAACGGAGAGTGTGCAGTGACGAGCGGTGAGTTAATTAGTGTACTACTTCGTTGAGATGAAAATATAGGTATTTAACATTATCTAGTTCAGTCGTTAGTAATGGAGTGCGGGCGCCGAAAATGTTCGCGATAAGTTAACAGAGAGCGTACTGTGGCGAGCGGTGAGGTTATTAGTGTACTGTACCAGTTTTAAATGAAGATTATGTTGCTATTAAACATCTATTTCAGTCGTTAGTGATTGAGTGCAGGCGCTGAAAATGTACGCGATAAGTTAACTGAGAGCATACATGGCAAACGGTGATTAAATTAGTGTACTATTTCAGCTTTAGATGAAGATATAGATATAAAACATAATCTATTTCAATCGTTAGTGCTGGAGTGCGGGCGCTGAAAGATTTACACGATAATTTAACGGACATTAAACAGTGACAAGCGGTGAGTTAATTACTGAACCTACATTTTTGCTGGCTTGTGGCTGTTATTAACCTTATGACTCGATTTAGCTGATTATCAAGGTTATATGTATATTTTATGCATGTTTTAGCTTTTTACGTACCTCATCAACCCGTAGCTGCCGAGTTCCGCTGCGCCTGTGAACAAAACGTGTGGTTTAGTGGATTTTCACCCCAATATCTCAAAGCGAGGCAATTAGGCTAGTTCTGCTCCGCGGCCAAATGATCTGTGCCCTACCCAGTTTACATTAGGCGAGTTCAACGGGCTACTTGTAAATTAATGTGGATAGATTTAGTTTTAACTAAACAACTGATTAGGTACATTTTCTACTATGTTGGTTTGGAGAATAGAAAAATCTTAGAATGTTCCAGTTGATTCTCATTCCGCACAGATCGTAAAAGCAGATCGCGAGAATGAATTATCTCTCATTCTCGCGATCTGCTTTTACGATCTCTCTGATCTAGTTCAGTCTGTTCAGTTGATGGGCTGTGGGTGTGTGTATAATCACCTGGCTTACCTGAGCTGTGTATATGTGTGCGCTCACCTGACTAGAATATTAATCATTGTCACCCATCACTATTTCAATTACTTTTTTCCATATTAACGCTAAACATAGTCTTTGGATGTCACGACGCCGATATTTGTCTACCCAGTTACAATGCGACACAAATAAGTTGAACAGTAATGGCGGACTTCAAAGCATTTTTGTACAGATTCCCGATACGTAAAGTGAACCAAAATGGTGTTCGTCGGCGCATTATTTGTACCTGCGCCGAGAACCGCCATTTTGGTTCAACCTACATACGTGCTGGAAATTTGTACAAAAATGCTTTGAAGTCCGCCATTTTTGTTCAACTTATTTGTTTCGTATTGTAGATGAAAACACGTGACAAGGTGTATCTGATTCAGGCCTGTATTTGGTACATTGATTCCTTCACGTAAAAATGGATATTGGTTTCCTTGAACGTTGGTAGATTTAAATTCTTGTATATACTAATTGATTTTTAAGCCAAAAAGGCCTTAATAAGTCAAATTCAAATAAGTCTTTATTATCATAGAATTTTTATAATATCTCTTTATAATCGTCGCATTGTTTTGTTGCACAAAACAATGCGACTTATGCTAAATAATTATAAATGCGAAAAACTTAGCTCTAAGTAACCATTTGAATGGTTACTTAGAGCTAAGTTTACTGCCGCTTCCGAAGCGCAGAAGAAGCGGTAATATTTTTTCGAAGGACGTCAACTCACTATTGAATTAATACTTAAAGTAGATACATGGACAAAAATACATTGTTTGTTATGTCATAATTTTATTTGAAATTTTAAAATAATGTCAAATTGTATGTTCCATATACCAAATGTACCAAATAATGACATTTGTGAGTATACAAACCTCTTGTGCCAAGCCCAAGCCGGACTTTTTTGTCTTTAAGTTAGTAAACTTAATGAGAATTACTTAAAAAGAATGTGACAAGTGCCTTAACAAAGAATAGAGGGAAACGGAAAAGCCTCACATGCTGTCCCGACACCACGTGAAGTGATAAGGTGAGGAGGGAGAAGAAGGTAGTAAACTAAATAAAAACTCTGCTTTTACACTCGCCACATACTTGACCAATCGGGACTGCATCTAACACCGTGCATGTGGCACCAAACCCGCACGTGTCGTTGATAACACACAGATAACACATAAAATATTTGTCACGCCGACCATAGATGTAATTGCCGAATAACGTTGCCGTCGGCATACTAATTAACTCTATTGGTCAAATGGACTACATTATTGTGTGTGATTGACTGTTTGTATTTTAATTAGGTGCATTAGATATTTTCAAATGATTCTATGATTTTGTAATAGGTACTTTGTTACTTACAAAAATGTTGTTTTAACTTTTTACGACTTACTAGGTACTGGATTTTTAATTTTATTGTTTATTAATATTAGAGTTTTTTTTTTTTAAGTAAGATATAATTGAATTAAAATGGCTTGTCTATTCAATTTGATTAGATAGTTATTTCTATTTCAATAAAACTTACTTTTCTCGAAAAATGTTATAACTATTAATTATACAAACATGCCAGCCGCAGAAGCTCTGGATACAAGAGTTACGCAATGGATAAACAAATATCCACCGTACGAGCCAAATCATGGCAACTCCCACCAGGTAGAGGCCTCCCCTGGTCAGTCTGGAAGTCTGTCAATGGACTCCGGGCTGGTGTTGGGAGGTGTCGCGAAAACAGAAGTAGCGTCACGCTGATAACGTCCTTCGCGACTGCGGTGCCATTCCATCAATGGACCATCTTCTATCATGTCCGAAATCTACGTCGTGTACCGTCGAGAACTTAAATGAGGCTAACGACAGAGGGATCGCTGTGGCCACATACTGGTCAAATGTCATTTGAAATAGAAACTATACTGGAACCATTTTGACTCGACAAAAAGAAGAAGACTATTAAATGCTGACTTTCTCTAGTCTTTCATGAGTTCTTCTTCCATCTTTAAATATGTTTGAACTACCTGTACAAGCTTCTTCTATAAAACCATATAAATATTATACTCCCATTTTATTATAGTGATATAAAACAATTACCAGTTTCCACGACGAACTTTGGGTTCTAATGAAAAAAGTTTCAACTTAATCCGCGACTTGCGTGAGCTTTGCAGGCCGTCCTTATATAGTCGTAGTATTATTTTATAACACATTGATTGCGGCGTTCAAAGAATACATCACATCATTCATCATCATCATTTCAGCCACATAAAGTCCACTGCTAAACATAGGCCTCTCCCAAGGATTTCCAAAATGACCGATCAAGAGTGGCCTGCATCTAGCTCTTTCCAGCGACCTTGGTCAGGTCATCAGACCACGTTGTGGGTGGGTGTCCAACGCTTCGCTTGCCAGCACGCGGTTGCCATTCGAGAACCTGTTTGCCTCATCGGCCATCGGTTATTCGCGCTATGCGCCCACTGCCAATTCAACGAGCTAATCCACTGGGTTATGTCAGTGACTTTTGGTTCTCCTAAGAATTTCCTCATTTCTGATTCGATCAAGTAGTGAAACACCGAACATTATAGCATATAGCATAGCATAACCCTCTCCATAGCGCGCTGAGCGACCTTGAACCTTCTTATGAGACCCATAGTAAGGGACCACGTTTGAGAGCCATCACTGGTAACACGCATTGATTAAAAGAATACATCACAGTCACCTATAAATTTTGATTACGTTATTGTTTCCTGGGACAAATTCATGTGGGATTCCTTGTAAGTAAGTAAAGTCTTTATAACATATTTTTTTTTAACTTAATACCGACTTCACTTCAACTACGACTACACAACCGATTTTGATAAAATTTTTATGAGACCACCTGAAAGTACCCTTTCAAAAAAATTCAGGTCCAGGCGTTTTCGAATCATCGGTGAACATTCATAAAAAATTTGCTTCCTATTTTGGAAGTCGGTTAAATAGACTAGTCTCCTTTTTTTTTGGTAGTTGATATTATAAGTAAGTACGTTAGTTGATTGTTACTGTTCGCAGGCCAGCGTGTTTTTAATGAGTAGAGGGAATGTCTTTCTAGCTAATGCTTTCCGGATTGACAGCGTGATCAATTCTTTGTCAATCCCACGTGAACGTCACATTGTCACAGGAAAAAGTATCATTATGTATTATTTCTATATATCTGTACGAGGTATCATCGTACAGTGTCAGAATTTTTACTCAACTCATTACTTCACTTAGTTTTATATTCAGTTCGCAATTAGCCGGCCATCAAGAGCGCCGCGCGTACTTATTTTACATCAAACAATATTGTACTATTCATTTAGTTTTGGTTTGCTAATATAGTGTTGAACAGTTATCAAGTTTATCATTTTTTATCATCTTAGTTTCGGCAGACCCCGAACAATATCCCTATCTATGTATCTATCTACATGCCAAATTCCATTTCAATCCATTCAGTCTAATCCAAATCAATTGCTATGAGTAGGTTGTCTAGAAAACTAGACTGCCTCCTGTTCCAGTTTTCAAGGCATTATCCTTGTGATCCGCAGGTTATGGGTTCAAATCTCACTGTGAAGAATACTTGGTGGAAAATTGTTTCTGGTCTGGTTAGGACATTGCAGGTTTTTAATCACCGAAAAAGAAAGATGATTCTATATTTTGGAAGGCACGTATAAAATGTGGGTTCCGAACGCCATCTAACGTTCGATCATCTAACTATCCAAGGACTGGTTCTGGCTTACCTTTTGGGTTGCGACGGTCATACGGCAGTTGCTCTGTGTAAAAAACAGTAACCTCGTCAAATTTCCTTGGATAGGTAGCGAGCCCCGGGCTCTGAAGCGTTACTGCTTAGGATGCAACCGGGAAATATACTCAGAGTTCGCCTTGAAAACTCACGACTCCTTAAACCGCCATTTCAGCAGCGCCTTAATAGATTTGGTTCATGTTTGAAGTTAAAAATTCTGCTAGTCCTATCTCTCAATATAGAGTTACCATCAAAGCAACGTGATCTTCAGCTGTAGTGCTGTGAAGCTCGGGGTCCGCTTTCCGGGTTTTTATTTATATATATTTATTTATTTATTCTTCTCCACGTCGCACGGTCTTGAGCTTCCTTGGTAGTAAGACCATGTGGGAGTTCCACCTGTCTCAGCTAGTAGGTGTGCTCCTACATGAATTATGTAGATTCAAAACAGCCATAGAGCAAGAGAGAGAGACATGACAAGGGTTACATTTATTTGTCAGCTGATAAAATTATACATTACAACAATTATAAGTTGCTCGTATAAGAGGCGGTGGAGGAATGAGTCAAAATGGTGAATTTGTCAAAAATTTTGAAACTGGATTAAAAAATGAAATTTGAAAGATGTGGACAGAATAAAATGATGAAGAAAGGAGGTTTGTAAGGACATGAAGGTATGTTGCAACATCGTTACAACCAACGGCCGCACATCATCCATGACGACACGACGTCAATCCAACTTCAAAGTAACTTTAGTTATCTTCAAATATATAAACAGTTAAGGACTCTTCGTTTACTCGCGTAATTAGATTTTAAAATGTGATAAACAATAGACTGGTCCAAACATTTTCGAGTTTGACGAGTGGTGTCGCGTTACTTCAGTTTGTTTATCTCTTGTTCTACCGTCATGGATCGGACAAGCTTTGCTCCAGATTCTATTCAATACTTTATGCCATCATTCATTTGTATTTTAATGGTAGTTTGTTTAAAATTTTATTATTAAATATTGAGGTTTTTTCATGTGGGGACGGAGTAAGAATATAGTACTTCCACACCGCACGCTAGGTAGCCACGCACTAGCTGGGGCAGTTGGAGCTCCTACATGAAGAGGTAGGTAAGGTACGTAGTGGAGAGCTTGAGAGAAATAGACAGCAGAGTTATTTTATTTATTATAACTTCACAATATTGATATATATAAATTTACAATACTGATATAGATGTAATCAGCTCGAGAGATGGTAATGAAATAAATCAGAAAGGTGAGGAAGGAATTTAAAATTAAAAATTGAATTAATGAAATTATTTTTAGACAGATGGACAGTATGAAATAGAAAAAGGAGGTGAAGGGGAACATGAAGGATGAGGTTTATTGTAACATCGTTACATGCGGATCGTAGGAGGCGACCAAAGCTAGCAAAAACTTGCAAATCTGCGGTAGTCAGAACAAGGTAGTACTTTGGAGACACACTAAAGGAGGGCGAGTTCAGACTGGATGTTGTCGGAGGCAGGGCAACATTCTAGGGTGGCATTAACTATGGCACCCACAGCCCTAGTAAGCTGGGCTACTGTTTGAGAAGTGATGTGAGGCAGGCGGCCAATCAAAAAAAAAAATGCCAAATCCAAAAATCATGTCTAGAAAAGTAGAAGAATATGAAGAAGGTCTTTTTCATGCTCAAGCAGAAATAAAAAAACTTTATACAACGTGGAAGGAAAATACACCACCAATAAAACCACGGGCTATACTAAATCACTTTAGTATAATGATATTAAAATAACAGTTAAAAAAAACCGACATTTTCATACACATTGCCCGGGCGGCTAGACACTTATTTTTTTTGACGACCTTCGTGGCGTAGTGGTCACCATGCTAGTCCGCCACTCAGAGGTTCCGGGTTCGATCCCCGGTCAGGGCAAATTGGGAAACGGCCATTTTTAAATTGTCCTGGGTCTTGGGTGTTTATCTATATATGTATTTTTTATAAAGTATAGTATCGTTGAGTTAGTATCCCATAACACAAGTCTCGAACTTACTTTGGGGCTAGCTACAATCAGTGTAATTTGTCCCGATATATTTTATTATTTATTTATTTATGGAAATGCCGAAATTTTTGTGTAAAACTATAGTGATATATTGAGTGAGCCTGTGGTTCAAATTATTACGGGTATGTCCTACCTAACAAGTTGTAAAACATACCTTTTCTTTTCACAATTCGTTTACCGTGTGCATAAAAGCTAAGCCAGTTTTAACTTTTTAATTTTGCATTTCTAGACATTTGACTCAGTCTAAATCGAACGCAATATAATATTTATGATGAAAACATAATTTGCTAGCAATCACCAAAATACCTCTTTAGATTGAAAATGAAAATCAAGATGGCGGCTGCCATCAAAGTCGCATGAACGGTTTATAACGAGGTCGCGTCACTGCCAACTGCAGAATTAGTCTGATTATGACGTCAAACAATGGAGGAAAACAAACGGTTAAAGGTGTGCAGAGATTATATTTGTGCATCATTACTCTTATTATGTTCTCTTTTTAATGATCTTGGAATTAAAAATATATAGGGACAAATCACACAGATTGAGCTAGCCCCAAAGTAATTTCGAGACTTGTGTTATGGGATACTAATTTAAGGATTCTATATTTTTTAACGAATATATATAATTAATTTCCCATCTTGACCTAACGAGGATCGAACCCGGGACCTCCAGTGTGACCTGGCATGATGACTACTAAGCCGCAGAAGTCATCAAACATATAAGGATTTCTGCATCATGGCTCTAATAACGTTCTCTTTTAAATGATCTTTGAATTAGGTATTTTCCTGGGTCAAAACCAAATTATATTGTTCTGATAACGTTGAAATTAATGTTACTTGTATGTGAACATATAAATTTTAACGTGATTTTAGATTAATTATTGCAAAACCACTGATAATAAGAGCGCTATTTGACTCCAAGAAACTATGACGTCATCTGCCTGTATTTCATACAAATCCTATAGAGAAAGTTTCTTTTGACGTTTAGAAAAAAGTATCTGATTTGACTTGTTGGAAAATAGCGGATTCAAAATGGTGGATACGGGTATATTATAGCGGGATTGATTATTTGCAAGAAAGACTAAAAAACCTTCGACTGCCAAGAACGCCAGTAAGTGCTGAGTAGCGGAAATACCTATACGACTTGATATTAGTAGTGCCATTTATTTTTTTATACAAAAAGCCCTGACTTTCAAGGATTAACTAACCCCCAACAACTTTTAAATTTTCATCAAACATAGCTAAGAACCGCCGCAAGGGAACTTGCTTTTGCGTAAAAAAAACGCATCGAAATCGGACAGACAGACAAGCACCCGACAGACGTTAGCGTTAACCTTATGACACGCCTCTCTTTTGTCGGGGGCTAAAATTGGTCTTATATTGCTTTTCTCGCGACTTTTTCTTTCGAGTATAACTGATTCGGTAAAAAATATTTAAAAAAGAAATGAAACAGAACTGTATGAAAAATTTAAGAGAGGCTTTTTCTAGCAATATACTTTAGACAGTTAAATTCACAATGTTTTGCATAATCAAATATAATAGAGAAAGACATGCAAAGGAGATGCCGTTGTGCTCAATAAGCAATTCAGTTCGTCAGTTCCAGTTTCGCCTGATAATCTAATCTCGCCGGAAGTTGGAGAAGTCTGGAATTCGGAGCTTTCCGAACAAAGTGCCAAAGTAATTAGTAATCGGAATATTTTAGTGACGACTTGAATTATATGTAAACTTTCGGGGACTTTTTCAAAAAATAACTGGTTTTGTTTAATTTCTTTTTCTACTCGTGTTTTATCTGTCTTTTAAATAGTCACAACCACTTATAAACATTAATAATTTATGATTTCAGAAAAGTCTTATAGTCTATTCTTCATGTACATCACTTGTGTCGTAAGTAACTACCGTTAGAAACTTACGCAATAAGAGTGACTTAGTTGCCCCGTATTATAGGCTCAAAACAGTTAGTAAAACGTTTATGGGGAACGGTATACTTTTTTTTAATAAACTGCCACAATCGGTCCTTGATATGCCTGACAAAAAGTTTAAAGCTTATGTAAAGAAGGTACTCTGTGAGAAGGCTTATTATAGGACCGATGACTATCTTAAAGACAACAAAGTCTGGCTTGAGCTTGGCGCGGGTCCCTCTTAAAGGTTTGTATACTCAGAAATGGTCATAATCTGGTACATTAAGTACATATTGAATTTATAACTTGATTTGACATTATTTAAAAATTTCGACATTAAAAAAATTAATTTAAATTATGACAACAAACAATGTATACTCTGTCCACATATCAACTATAAATATTAATTTCATTGTGAGTTGACGTTCTTGAAGAAAATGCTGCAGTGCAGTTTGTTACCGCTTCTTCTGCACTAGCGCTTTGGAGGCGGCAGTAAACTTAGCTCTAAGTAACTTTTTGACGTCAACAATTATTGTGCAACAAAACAAAGTGACGATTATTAAGAGATATTATAAATACCCTATGATAATGAAGATATATTTGAATTGAATTGAATTGTAATTTCGCCAAAAATATACGCCTTACGCTTTACGCGATACGCGCAGATAACAAGTTATCAGTATCAAAGATACACCAGAGTAGAAAGTATTAAAACAAGAAACTCAACTTTTTGTTTTGAAAATTTAATAATAGTTAGATATAGGTGTATTATAGAAATGTCATTTAAAAATAGATTAAAATTCTGGACAAAAAGTTGAACAATTGTTTAGATTCACAATATAATAAAACTAAATAATAGGTACATTTAATGCATGATTGAACGAGCGAGCGAAGAGAGCGCAGTTTTCCATATCTACTTGAACAATCCGGCGTTTGTATGTATGCTTGTTCGACGATAACACAAGTAGTTTTGATCGGAGCTCCATGAAATTTAGTAAGCGTGTAGAAGTAGCCAATAGAATTTTTAAGTTCTAACATGAGCCAAAGCAGTTAAGGGTTGCCGAGTTATGGGGTTCGTGAGTTCACAGTTCGGGGTGAACTATTAGTACAATATTTACTACTTAATGTATTTAAAACGACACGATATTACTCGGACACACTGTCCGAATTAACACTTTTTAATTTTAATATTTTTCACTAACAATTCGGACACCATCAAATTTAGTACAGTCAGATCGAAAAAGTTAAGCAAATCCATATTACTATTGTCAGGCTAAAAAATACATCAAATATTGATTCGGTCATCATACGTTAAAAATGTTAAAACTCATGATGACCAAGAAATATCCGGTGAAAAACTGTTTTTTACAGCTTTTGTCTTTTAAAGTATCGTCGGAAATTTCTTTCTGACTGTACTAAACAATTTTTCTTTATTGGTGTCCGAATTGTCAGTGAAATAAATTAAAAGTCTTTAAAACAACAATTGTGACCATATAAGAATACAAGAAAAGTCCATAATATTAAATAAATTTTACCAGTAAGTACAACAAACACAGATTTTATTTCTGACTTTTCTTTTTTTTTTTACAAGCTTTGAGTTAGTTACACCTATCCCATTGTCTGTCGGTCTGTCTGTCTGTCTGTAATCAAATCTTGCAAGTTAAATTTGATCCATTTCCCGGTTTCCGATTGAGCTGTAATTTTGCACCCATGCGTATATCGCGTGGCAATGTAATATTATGTTGACATGCAGCTGATCTGATGATGGAGCTGGAAGGTGGCCATAGGAACTCTGTAATGAAACGACGAAATCCCATCGAGTTTGGGCTCGTTTGATTTGCCTTAAGGAGTACTGATGGTAAAAGCTTGTTTTAAAAATATTTTTTTAAAAATTACTTGTTTCGATTGCAAAATATATGTTTTTGACATAACTTGTGTATTTTAAGTACCTGCCTCAAAAAATCAGCATTGCCATACAACGTGGCGATGCTGCCAGCCTTTTGGCCACGCTGGTGATATTTTAGTGGGACTACATAATTTGTGATTTATAAAAAAGTTTTACTTTCTAGTTTTAATTTAAAAAAATCTGCAAATAAATGGTTTCAGTACATATGTTTTATATTAGATCTACAATACTATTTCAGTACTAAAAACCGACTTCACCTTTAAACTACAAAAGCAATTTTCATAAAATTTCTATAGATAAACTTGACAAATATTTCAAAGAAGAAAAAAAACGAATCAGTCCAGGCGTATTCTAATAATCGGTGAACATACATAAAAAAAAGATTGCGAAAAATTTGATTACCTCCTCCCTTTTTGAAGTCGGAATTAAACTTTATTGTAATTTTAAAAAGGATTTCTGAAATTGTTCCTACAATATTTAAAAAAAAAAATCCGTCAACACGCAAATCTTTGATATTGTCTACCTTCAGACAGAAAGCCGATTTCAACCGGCCAATTTTTATGAATTGTAATTAAGCCTATCAGTTTTATGTCAATCTTACTGATTGTCTTAAATTAAACTAGCTTTTGCCCGCGGCTTCGCTCGCGTAAGGGTGGAATTTATCAAAATCCTTTCTAGTCATAGTAGCTTTATGCATGCAAACTCTCAGCCCGATCCGTTTTCAAATTGACAAAGTTTCATACAAACTTTCATCCCCTATTTTATCCCCTTGGGGGTAGAATTGATCAAAATCCTTTCTTAGCGGATGCCTACGTCATAACATCTACCAGCATGCCAAATTTCACCCCGATCCGTCCAGTGGTTTGGGCTGTGCGTTGATAGATCACTATGTCAATCAGTCAGTCAACTTTGAGTTATATATATTTAGATGGTAAATTTCAAATGGAATTAAAACAGTGTCGCACAAAAAAAAAGATTTTCCTGTTTCACTGTCCATTGTATTGTCCAGTAACTTCAATTTTTTTTCATATAGGGACTAATCACACAGATTAAGCTAGCCCCAAAGCAAGCTTAAGCTTGTGTTATGAAATACTAAGCCAACGATACTATATTTTATCATAAATACATATATAGATAAACATCCAAGACCCATGACAATTTCAATAATTGGCCAAGTGCGTGTCGGGCCACGCGCAGTGTAGGGTTCCGTAGTTACAAATGCCAACTTTGAGTTCATGTCACTGAAAACGTCATAAAACTAATTTTCTATTGAATTTGTACGAATTTCTTTTACGAGTACATTTTAAATAAATAAATATAGGGACAAAAAACACTAATTGAGCTAGCCCCAAAGTTAGTTCGAGACTTGTGTTATAGAATACTAACTCAACGACACATATTTTATAACAAATACATATAAATATATAGATAAACATCCAAGACCCAGGACAATTTGAAAAAGGCCATTTTATATGTTGATCGTTTATAACTTTTTAATTTAACTTACTTTGGGGCTAGCTCAATCAGTGTGATTTGTCCCTATATATTTATTTATTTATTATTATTAATTTGTAAACTTTACTTAGCTCTGATAGTTTTTCTTTTAAGTGCGTTATATATACTTTCCCTTTTTTTTACCGGTCCATATATAACCGTTTAGCAGATAGAGCGGGGGAACATTTTTACTCTAACGAATATGTTCAATATAAAACCAAATATTTCAAAAACGGATCAGTAAATCGAAAAACGGAGTTCACAAGCTCATAATATTTTTAAAAGACCTATTCAATGATATCCCACATGATTGCTTATTCGAAAAAAAAAATGCTTTTCACTTTACATGTATGGTACCCTAAAAACATTTTTTTTTTCAGTATTTTTTTTTACCACTTTTCCGCATGATTAATATACATACTCGTGCCAAATCACAGCTTTCTAGTGCTTATAGTCGCTGAGTAAAACCGCGAACGGACAGACAGACATTGCGAAACTATAAAGGTTCCTTGTTTACTACGGAACCCTATAAAGGCTATTTTCTACCTGGCCCTGTCTGGGGATTGAACCCAGAACCTTCAGATTGGCGGACTAGGTTGTTGACCATTACACCACATAGGTCGTCAATTCGTTTGAAATACGAATTGACGACCTATGTGGTGTAATGGTCTTATTTCTATACCACAAAACGGAATTTAAAACAGTCTTCAGTACTTTTATCGAATATTTATATGTATATTATACTTTTATTTTCGTGTGCATATCTTTATTGAACATTATTTACAACTTCCGTAAGTAGATAACCTTTTGTTTTATTGGCAGTTTATAATTTGTTTTCATTGCATAGCTAATATGTTTAACTGTAAATTCCTAAAAGTAAACAAATTGAAAATTATTAAAACGCCCAACTAAACAGATTGCATTAATATTACCATTTGGCAAACAGCCATTCCTAACGGGCTTCAAATGAGTTACATAATTTGCGTTGCATTATTAAATACGCCACGCAGTAGCCGCGACTGCCACTAATGATACAAATGAGGTTAATGTTATATTGCGGTAAATCGGTAACTTTTTTTTATGCTATAGGACGGCAAATGAACAAGCGGGTCACCTGATGGTAAGTGATCACCGCTGCCCATGGACAACTGCAACACCAGGGGTGTAACAGAAGTTACCGGCCTTTCAGGAAGATATAGACTCATTTTATTTTTTAAGTAATAAACTTTATTTATTATTATCTATTTATAAGCACAATTAACAGACTTAAAACACAAAAAGAGAAACAAATTAACCATACAAATATAAGAGCCAGTCCAGTCTGCAATCGAAACAAGTATGCCTAAAAGCTACATTATTTACAGAATCAGAAGTTAGGTTACACTGTAAATACAAGAATAAAAATTGGCCAAGTGCGTGTCGGGCCACGCGCAGTGTAGGGTTCCGTAGTTACGAATGCCAACTTTGGGTTCATTCCCCTTAAAAACGACGAAAAACTAATTTTCTATTGAATTTGTATAAAATTTTCCTTTTCCGTGTACATTTTTAAGTTGATCGCATATAACCTTTTAACTTGTAAACCCTGCTTAGCTCTGATAGTTTTCCTCTAAATTTTGTTATATAAACTATACCTGTGAATTTTTTTGTGTCCATATTTAACATATAGATGTGACACTTGACTCTAACAAAAATATTCACTTTAAAACCTAATATTTCAGAAACGGATCCCTAAATCAAAAAACCGTGTGCTAACTCATAATATTTTTAAAAGATCTATTCAACGATACCCCACACGATTGGTTAGTCGAGAAAAAAGAAATGACTTCACTTTACTTGTTTGTTATTCAATATTTTATTTTACCACTTTTTTGCATAATTAATATATACCTATGCCAAATCACAGCTTTCTAGTACTTATATCCGCTGATTAAAACCTCGAACAGACAGACAGACATGGTGAAACTATAATGGTCCCTTGTTTCCTACGGAACCTTTAAAAGTAATAGATAATTGCAACAAAACAAATCAAAACAAAACAGAAATTATAGAATTACAAAAGCATGTTAGTTTAGTTTCTTCTAGGATTTACCAAAACAATATGGTTCAAAAGGCGGACTTAATGCATTCAGCATTCTCTGCCAGTCAACCTTCGGGATAAATAGAAAAAAACTCGTGGTAGGTGTACAAAAACAATATAATAGGTACTTACTAAATTAATACTTATAATACAATTACTTTATTTATAATGAGATATTACTTTTTTCGGGTTTATAGTTGGTACAAATTATCACGTTTTCATCTTAAGATGGACTCACGTACCAAGGGTTCCGTATTATCTAAAAATAATGAGTCCATTCATTTGATATATGACGTAGTAAGGTTTGCATTTTTTTTTCTAAATTTCCTTATTTATCCCTCGAAAATGAACCTTATTTACTTTGCACATCTATGTTTGGGTCGTAGGATGGTGTAATCCTATATTCAAATTTCACCTGATTTGGTCCAGTAGATTCGGAGCAAATTGGCTGTGATAGACGGACGGATTGACAGACGCACGAGTGATCCTATAAGGGATCCGTCTTTCATTTTTTTGTACGGAACCCTAAAAACACGTTTGTTGTATGGGAGCCCACTTAAATATTTATTTTATTATGTTTTTACTAGAAAATTTCAACTGTCTAGCTATCACTGTTCATAAGACACAGCCTGGTGACAAACAGACAGTCAGACGGACAGTGGGGTCTTAGTAATAGGGTCCCATTTGTACCCTTTGGGTACTCTTAAGAAACAATAAAATTTAAAACCGCACTAAATTTAAAACAAGGGAAACAATAAACACAACCAGCGAATGTCCCACCCAAATTTTTAAAACTCGTCACCCTGATATACCGAAAGCTTTTGAAGGCTTCAAAGCTTCACAAGCGAGTGCCTACAGCGAGGCAAGGAGACAATGTTAAAAAGTGAACACGCGTGGGCAAGGGTCGGAAAATTAGGGTTATTAGGGTCGTACGCAACTCTTCAGGTCAATTAGCTTCCGCGCACTGGGGTGGGGAGGGAGGCATAGGCTGAGGCGGGCTTAAAGGCTTCCTTATACGTCTTGAGGTACAATAGGAATGTGGACTGAAAAACAATGTGAACTAAAAAATATAATTTGTTTATTTGTTTTCAATAACAACTATAAAATTAAAATAAAATAGAAAAGCCTTTTTATTCCATAATAAATTGTACATGGTTGCTTTAAAATCGTTTAGATTGACCAAAATATTAAATTACATTAAAATTAGTAATCATAATGTCTATTCGATATTTAATTTAATTTATATGAAGTTATTTGATTATTATAGTGATCAATTAAATTATGGACCCCTTAACGGGTAAAGGCCTCCTCCATTTGGTTTCACGTTTTTCTGTTTTGGGCCTTTTTTATATTTCATTCCGGCTAATTTTACAATTTCATCGACCCATCGTTCTCTAGGCTTTCCTCTTTTTCTCTTGCCTATAGGTCCTTTCCATATGGTGGCTAGTCCATCTTTTTTTATCTTTGGTACGTTCTATCCAATAACAACTACTTAACAGGAATTTCCCCAACTTATTAGTTGCGTTATATCTACCTTATGCTCTTAACATCATAACTTATTGCATACAGTGCTACCTTAGTAAAATCATTCAGTTTACTAGAGAAAAGATCGATTGTTTTGTTTAGTCTGTCAACTATATAGATTATCCAAAAATGACTCATACTTTTTCGTTTATCAAAAAAGGAAATATTCACAACGATACAGCGCTTCAAAGTTTCGGAGCGGGGGGGATTTACGCCACCTTTGGTTAAAATCGTGGCTAATCTCACGATTAGCCACGATTTTAACCATAGGTGACGTAAATTCTTCCTGCTCCGAAACTTTGACGTCGTGACGTTACCGACAAGCGAAATTTAAATGCTTTTTATCTTCGTTATAATTTGCTGAGCAGGGAAAAGAAAACAATAAGTATTATAACCATACCTTTTTAGGGTTCCTTACCCAAAGGGTAAAAACGGGACCTTATTACAAAGATTTCACTGTCCGTCCGTCCGTCCGTCCATCCATCTGTCTGTCTGTCCCCAGGCTGTATCTCATGAACCGTGATAGCTAGACAGTTGAAATTTTAACAGATGAAGATGTATTTCTGTTGTCGCTATAACAGCAAATACTAAAAACAGAATAAAATAAATATTTAATTGGAGCTCCCATACAACAAACGTGATTTTTGGCCATAATTTTGCTTAATGTTAAACGCTTGAAATATTCACCGAATATTTAGTTTTATATTCACTTTAAAAATAATAAATAGTTTAGTTAAAACAAAAATAATAATTCAGGGGGGGGGGGCTCCTATACAACAAAATGTGATTTTTGCCGGTTATTAATAATCTATCTAATGCCAAAATATTTTACGACTATCAATGGACTAACGACTTTATTGACTGACTAGATTGTTTTAACGACCTCCGTGGCGTAGTGTTCACCATGCTAGTCTGCCACCCAGAGGTTCCGGGTTCGATTCGCACTCAGGGCAAATTGGAAAACAGCCTTTTTTAACTGTCCTGGGTCTTAGGGGTTTATCTACGTATGTATTTGTTATAAAATATAGTATCGTTGAGTTAGTATCCCATTACACAAGTCTTGAACTTACTTTGGGGCTAGCTTCAGTGTAATTTGTTCCTGTATATTTATTTATTTGATGGGTGATAATCTTAAATAAGTATTGAAACCTTCAAAAAACGAGTCTATATCTTCCTGAAAGGCCGGCAACGCTTCTGTTACACCTCTGGTGTTGCAGTTGTCCATGGGCAGCGGTGATCACTTACCATCAGGTGACCCGCTTGTTCGTTTGCTGACCTATAACATTAAAAAAAAGTGATGCGGTAAGCATTTCATCACAGTTTTGATGATCTTTGTTCCATCTTCACAACCACCACCATACTAAAGGTGGCATTTGAGTCTCATGGCCCTTGGTCATATTTTCAACCCCCGACCAAAAAGAGGATTGTTATAAGTTTCACGCTTATGTCTGTGTATGTGTCTATCGTATCACTCGAAAAGATGGACCGATTTCGATGCGGTTTTTTACGTGAAAGCAAGTTTCCTTGCGGTCGTGGTCAAAAAGACGGGGCTTTCTCTAGCAAAAATTGCGGTACGGATATCTATCTAGTGATGAGTAGCGTAACTACTATCACTAGATAGTGTTCTTGACAATCGGTTTTTAAGCTATTGCATAGCTTTTATCGCGGGCTTTGAGCGCGGCAACCGAATCAAGAAATTCCGTAACGAAAATAAAACCTAACACCCCCCAGCCACACAGCGGCGCGGCGTTGAAAGCCGTGCATCGTCTAACGTCGTTTCAGTTTGGCAGACTTCGGCACGGTGTTTGTGTGCATGCGACTAGACGTATGCGTGTAGACTAGCTGCTTACTGCTCATAATAAAATTCTCATTCGAATAATCTACATGTATTATAAGATAATAAAAATATTTTAAACGATATTAACTTCTCATTTATTCAATAAAAGAAAAAAATATTTTCTTATCGGTCACCACACTCAAAAAGTGTAACTTGAATTAATATCAAAGAAAAAAAACACTACATAAATAAATAATTATAATTGCAATAGCTTTACCGCGGTCCTAGTCCCGAGTGTCATTTTTTTTTTCCAATTTGCTAGCAAATAACTAGTGGACAAAAAAGTGATAGTTTATCTATATCTGTAATAACTGAATGTTATGTCTTAGACCATTATACATCGAGTCGCACTCTACGTACAGTCAGCAGATAAAGCGACTCTCCACTTTGTTAATTTTTGATAAGTTAAAAAGCCGCTAGTTTGCGAGCTTCCAAAATGGCGACACGGCAGAGCTTCGCAGCTGGAAACTCGTTAGCGGTTGTAATTTTCAAACTACCTATTATGAGGCAATTATTTACGAAAACCAAATATTTTGTTGGAAGCTGTTTTGATAAATTGTAAGTTTGTTGGTGGAAGCTCTGGCCTCTTGTTTTTGGACGCTATGACGTTAAGGCCTACAGTATTATTAGCTACTTCCAACGCCGAGAAATATCAGTCACGTCTAAATATTCTGGCTGGCATCAGAAATATTCCGACAGAAAAATACAATATGCGGCGGGGCTAAATTGCTCATTATATGTTATTTTCAATAATAGTGTATTGCTCAAAGTTGTATTTATCTCGTTTCGTCACACCAATTGAGACAGAAAAAATCCAAGCTAGATGTGTTCCACAGAAGATTTTATAATTTCATAGTTAAAGCTCATTTGCTGTTGTATAATTTAAATAAAATTAAATCAAATTTAATTGCATAAATAGGATGTTAATTTATATTATAGTACCAATACATTGATATATTTAACCTTGAAAAGGTGTGCAAAATTGTATTATTATTGAAATTAATGATCAATCCTCTTTGGTGTCGAATAAAGAGACATATCAGAATAAACACGCATTTATGTATCAAATACTAGTTTACACATACTACAATAAAATGTATGGTGCCATAGTGCAAAAGAACAAGTAGGTTAACTTTCAAAGAACATACAACATTATCATAAATTTACTAAAGTCAATTTAATATTAGTCAACCATGAATACAAAATCAACTTTGAGTTCAGCTAATATTTCAGTGTTTAAAATCAAAAGTGATTGCAAAAAATAATTATATCAAAGCAGCTAAGCTATAAGCAGCTAAGTTAAGATTATTGAAAAAGAAATCGTAATTAACTCACGTTAGTTTGATCTATAAATGTACAGCAGTACTAACCCTGTATCTGATCACTAATGAAAAACCGTTCTGTGTAAAGAATAAGCAATCATTTTTCTGATTTTATCTGTATTTTTGAGATAGCTTGTTCTGTGGAGGTTTTTTACATTTCTTTTTATTCTTACTGAGTAAATACTGTGACTCCGGTGCGAGCCACAGTATTTACGCAGAAAGTACAAACTACGTCAGCGTATTATTGCTACCTTGTATAAACTATACTTGAGCCATTTTGAATCGACAAGAAGATAAAGTTAATCAACTGTGTATGTCGACTTACTATGTGCACTTTACTGTGGCTCTCACACCGTCGCACCGCAATACATCAGAGAATCGACGCCAGCGTATTATTGCTACCTCGTATAAAGTTAATTAACTGTGTATGTCGACTTACTATGTGCACTTTACTGTGGCTCCCACACCGTCGCACCGCAATACATCAGAGAATCGACGCCAGCGTATTATTGCTACCTCGTAGAAAGTAGGTCACGCGAAGTCGCACCTCGGTGAGAGCGATCTTTTCATTAAAAATACAACGTGTTTTTGTTGTATTCGTTCTGGTCATCTATTTACTCGTTGAGATATGTTTGCGCTGTGTGGAACCTGGAAAAACCTACGCTATCCCTTCTTGTGGATTTTACTAATATCTCTTGTTTCAATCGGCAAGGGCCACAGTTAGTTTCATTTAAAGCTTTTGTTCTCCACTTCGAAAGGTATTTGGTAAACTAAAATCCTACAGCATTTATCACTAGTGGATCTGTGAGCTGTAGAGTACCTCGCGTTTCTCCCCAACCCGTTGAAGTTTATAGGATAAAAAGTTTGTCAGACAAAAAGTACCGTCTTATGAAAGGTTGAACAAACAAGTTTTATAAATTTTTCGAATTGGCTGAAGTATGATATTTAAAAATATATCTACCCCCCTTGTTTCCGCTATTTTTAATAATTTCGAAAATCGAAATCAATAAATAACATCTAAATAATTTTTTAACCAGTTCGCACATTTTCACTAGAACCAGTTGTAGTAGGCGAGAACAGCCGAATAGACAGGCAAACTGACAGCCAGAGAAAAGCAATTTCAAAAATTTTTGGACAATCTCGAAACTGAGACGCTTCGCTCGCTCGGTCAATTATCTGAAAAATAACATACTGGCCCGGTATTGCGTCTAAATCGTACCGTTCCAGTGGCACTTCCTTCACTCCGTTACGACCCGGTATCATGGCACAGTATCCGGTACTTATAAGAGCGAACTGAAATGATCCATCATGTCCTGCAACCTACATAATAGTATTATTTTGCTACCTACAACTTCATACCATGAAAGTTACTAAACGTACCTTTCCACTTCCTTTACTCCGTCACGACCCGATATCATGGCATAATTTCAGGTATAATAAGTGACCTGAATTGATCCGCCATGACCTGCAACCTACATAACTGTTGTTTCGATACAACTTCACACTATGAAAGTTACTAAACGTACCTTTCCCATAGCGCTTCCTTCACTCCATCACGAGTCGGTATCATGGCATAATTTAAGGTATAAAAACTGAAATGATCCATCATGTCCTATATAACTGTTGTTTCGCTACAACTGCGTGCTACAAAAACTACTAAGCACACCTTCCGAGGCGCCCCTGCACTCCATCACGAGCCAGTATCACGGCACAATTTCCGGGTGTCGCATGTGTGCGATCATGATTTACGAGCCGCTTATCGGCCGATAAAAAACCGGCAAAAACTATCGGGAAACGTTAATGATGTACTCGCTGTTCTCGGCGAGCGGGATTAGGTGAAGTTTGGCGGATTTTTAGCTCGGTTTTTAACTTCGTGACCTCATTTTTTAGAGATCATGAAGACTTTATGTAATATTGAGAAGAATTTTTCGTTGTGCAATTAGTCTAGCTCATGATATTAGTATCATGCACGGGTTACTCACGTACAGAGTCAGCTACTTGCATGTCAATTATAATTGCAAGGCACAATACACTTATTTCTTAGTACACTTATATCCTGCAAGCTTATAAAATTAATCAATTAAAGTGGGTCCACTAGTGGTGCCTCTCTCAGAAATGTCTCAAGTCTAACTGTCCTCTCGGGAGGTGTTCACGATAAAGAACTGCGAACGGCGCCCTCGTCGGCATTTACGAGAGCATTTTAATCAATAGGCTTAGTTCTGGCCTCATTTGAGGACAGGCTCAAATTGCTCCCGGGAGACACACGGCTAATGGACTGAGGGCTGGGAATACAGAGAACTGTTTCTGCTAGTCGGTAGTCTGATTGTTGTATTTTTGACCGAGCGAGGATTCTCGGGAAATTTCGTGAGAAGGTTTGAAAATTATAAAGGGTTACTTTTGAAACACCAGCGCGTGATGTCCGTTTTAGCGTGACGGTAGGCGAGAAGGTGAAAAGGGTAATCAAAACACAGATGGGTTGCCATTGCATTAATTACCGCGTTGCTAATTAAAATGATTCGCATTTTCAACTTTTCACTCTTTAATGATTTGCGCGAGAGGAGAATTAATTTTTTTTTTCTTCCATGGAAGAACTATTTTTTATTAAAAATATATCACAAGAAATCTCTATTAACTTTTTATTATATGGCTTTTCATCGACGAATGTCGGCCAGAAGCTGACTCTCTACGTGAGTAACCCGTTAATCCATGCTAATAATGATTATATATGTTTATTCGTGGGTACTTAAGAATCTGTTCATATTTAAGAGCACGATGCGTGCTACTTTGGCCTTTTCAATTTGAAACTTACCCCTTATGGACTCACCTTTAATTTTATCCATTCATGTAGTTTTTTGAGATAAGAAAATTTAACTCATTGTTCTGATTTAAAAATTATTATTTTTAGTTTAAGTATGTTTATTGCGAGGTCATTACCCTGTCGACAGTTCGCATCGTATTAATTGGATCAGCGGAGTGACGCGTGACTTGACGCCTAATGTTGACGCTAATTTGATGATGCTCTTGTCATGAGTACCTTATTAGTTCTCCAAATAGAGTAATAGTTTAAAACAAGCCTGAGTTAGGGACAAATGACACTGATTGAGCTAACCCTAAAGAAAGTTCGAGACTTGTGTTATGGAATATTAACCAGGACACTTACTATAACTAAGACCCAGGACAATTTGAAAAAGGCCATTTTCCAACTTGCCCTGAACGGGGATCGAACCCGGAACCTCTGGGTGGCGGACTAGCATAGTGATCATTACGCCACCACGAAGAATGATGATATAAAGACTGTAAATAAACAAGCATAGTAACCACTACGCCACGGAGGTCGTCGTCGGAGGATATATGTTCATCATCATCAGGTCTTTTTGGTCTCCACTGCAGAAGCACGAACCTCTCTGTACTACCAGAGCCATACTTGACCAGAGCAGCCAGAGGATTTGGCTTACACTCTCCAAGCTGACCAGAAGAGGTATCATGAAATTTTGTAAGCGTTTAAATGAGAGCTATACAATTTTCAAATTGAAATATAAGGAATACCCATCAAAGGGTTTCCGAGTCATAAAGTTGAAAAGAAGAAGCGAGGTAACAGTTTGCCGAGTGTTATTATTTAAATTAGCAGACAATAGAATGAGCATTAGAGCCATTTCACAGTGAAACGGCAGTGGCTAACAGCGTACTTTACTGTAAAACCATAGTCACCTTAATTTCTATTATTAACTTCAATTGTGGACGCGCCGTGCCACGCGTCTACAAGTTGCTAAGTCTTTTTCGAGCTTTTCTATGCGTTTTAATATAAAAGATAAATTTATTTTGCTAAATATGAGTAACAAGCAAGATATTTACATTTGAGTTCATCCAATCGTGTTTTACCATCACAGGCGTGCACATTTTGAGAAAGGCGGTATATCATAATACTAGAAAAATATACCACTTATAATGAATCTATCAATCTACCATAATATAATACACTACTTACTAATATCATGTCATTACAAAATAGATAAAAAATCTTTTACACTATAATAACAGTATTCAATCAACAATAAATTTAATATTTTCTTAAATAAATTTAAATTTAGTTCTTTATATTGTTTCTGTTTTTGATTATATATCTTCGGTGCCATGCATACTACATACACAGAGATAAAGGTGACTACGGTTTGACAGTAAAGTACGCTGCCAACCGCTGCCGTTTCAGTGTGAACTGGCCCTTATCATTCTCTGCATTCAAATTGTGCGTTTCCATAACTAGTTGACTTCACGGGCTAGTAAGAGGAACGTTTTCAAATATCCGACTCTGAATCGCGCAAACTCCGAATGACAATGGAGTCTCGACGACAAAGCAGACGCTCGCTTCTACGCAAAGAAGACTTCAATAATGATGGAAAAGTTATGCATGTTTAGGCGACGTTGCTGAGCGATCACAATAATATCGGTCCCGATGATGATGATATAAAGACTGCAATAAATAATATACTAGTTGTATCTACGAGAAGGTGGCTAGAGTCAACACACCTGACAAGCAATGATTTAAAATTGCTTTAGTTTCACTAAATAGTTTGAGAACGCATTCGACGAGTGGTGGCGTCGCTGGTCGGGTCGTTGGATTCCCTCTAATATGGTTGAGTTTAACGATGGCTGATCCGTGCGTCAACTCGTGAACGGGTGCTGCCGGGAGGGACTGGTCAGCTCGGCTTCGCTTTTTTTGACTACTTATTATTTTTTATTACGCAATTTATGTTTGTTTACTTGTTCGCAAGCATTACATGTTATAATGTGTCAACATTGTATTATATTATAAGTATTTATTAATTAAAAGATAATTATAATAATATGACAAAGCCCTTCCGGCGAGTAGGCGACCAATACTGTGAAAATTAGTTTCTTTCAGCGTTTCTTCTCAGCAGTGGTCGTTACGAAGCGCTGGTATCGGTAACTTTTCTTTAAAAATAAATTAAATTTTAATATACTTTACACGTAACATAAATTATACTTATTGACGTGTAAAAGTGCCTGTAAAGGTCTAATTACTGAATAAACATTTGAATCTTTGAATCTTTGAATCATTGACGTCAGAGTACAACTTCTAGTTAGCTACTATTTAGATGATTAATATATAATAAGACACCCGTATGACTTTATTCATAATATACTATTACATAACATATAATAACAAATTAACTTAACTAACTTAAATAAACTTTAGGTAGTAAAAATAAGTTACTTAAAAATATACTATATGGCCTATACCTCCGCTAGTCCGCTACCCAGAGGTCCCGGGTTCGATCCCCGGTCAGGGCAAGTTGGAAAATGGCCTTTTTCAAATTGTCCTGGGTCTTGGATGTTTATCTATATATATATTTGTTATAAAATATAGTATCGTTGATTAAAATTAGTATCCCATAACACAAGTCTCGAACTTGCTTTGGGGCTAGCTCAATCAGTGTTATTTGTCCCTAATAGATATTTATTTATTTATATTTATACTAATAAAAATAAAAAACATCCCGCAAATCCTAATAGGTCTATTCAAAAATGCAATTCACTTCAAATTTTTGTGATATACTTACCTCCATCCATACCATTACGACTTTCTACGATTTGTCGTTAAGGGTTTTCGTCTAATTCATATTAATTAATTTATCTACGTTTCTCTAATTATTTCACCATGGAAATAGGTAGATGATAAGTCAAATGAAACATAAACCACTCGTTAGAAGTCTACGGTCCCGTGAAACAAGGCTTGCTCCGTGTCGTGTACTCTTTACTTTAATTTCCGTCAGTCAATTTCCTTTGACGGATACGTGTTACGGCTACCGACAGCGGGTACGGCGACAGTCAATTTTGAAAGTCAACTTCCTCGGGTTCGTTAAAACGTTTGAAGTCTCTAAATACACCCTTTGACCCGTAATGCATTAGGGATGTTGATGCGGAGATGTTAAGGGAATTAGTAAGTTAAGTACCTACTTATTTTTAACCACTTACTCAATAGGATACATGAATTTTTCGGGTCTGGACCCTTATGCCAGTTTTGTCCCCGTTTGAAATAAATTATTTGAAAGGAAACGGAGATATTATTAAAAAAATTGTCTTGATCAAGCCCTAGATAACCCTTCAAACTATTTATGAACTACTGTTTACAGTTTAAAGTGAGAACGTGCCGTTTCTACTCGTACACCTAATCTTATAGGTCTACTGCTTGAATCTCTTGTTACGACTCCAAACCCGTGTACTACAATTAGAATTTCAAAATTCCTTGTAGTGTTAAGTTTAGTTATTATGTTTAGTATTGTAACAGTAAAACAATTATTATTGAACTAGCTGATGCCCGCGACTTCGTTCGCGTGGACTTTATGACTCCGGCGTATTAATATAAATAACAACTAATGAGAGAGAGAGAGAGAGAAAAATAAAGAGAGATAAGAAAGTACTTGTAACAGTGTTAGGAGTTAAAAGTCAATATTATTTTAATTCTTTCCTTCGGGAGCCAATATGAAAAGAGCCGAAGTGTTACTAACCCTGGAGAAAGCAACATTAAGTTGGCTATGCGAAAAACCAGTCCTTAGATCGACATCAGCAGCTTTAAGCCTCTAAAACTGTGACTTATTTTCATAGCAAAGCAAGTAAACACATGGAACTGTGTATTTTCAAAAGGAAAATTGTTGGGGATGAGTGGCATACGCGGAATAAATACAGTTTCACTGGCACCACTCTCAGTAAACTTGAAGTGTCTCAGCAGACTATGCCGAAGTTTAGCGGCTAAAGTTCAGTGTCTAAAGTTCGGTGGGGATGACACACTAAATAAGCTGAAGTTCAGCCGCTGAAGTTCGGTGGAAAAGCCGGACAGTAGTGATGTGCCAATGTGAGAATTCAATCTTCCGTCTTTGGCGCGTCTGCAGCGAACGGAAACGGGAGCGGAAGAGGGAACGGAAGTGGAAGAGGGAACGGGAGCGGAAGCGGGAGCGTAAGCGGGAGCGTAAGCGGGAGCGGAAGCGGCAACGGCGGCGGCAGCGGCGGCGGCGGAGGCGTCGGCGGCGGCGGCGAAAGCGGCGGCGGCGGCGTCGGCGGAAGCGGCGGCGACAGTGGCGGCGGCGGCGGCAGCGGTGGTGGCAGCGGCGGCGGGAGCGGCGGCGGCGGCGGCGGCAGCGGCGGCGGCGTGAGCGGCGGCGGCAGTGGCGGCGGCGGCGGCAGCGGCTGTGGCGGTGGAAGCAGCGGCGACAGTGGGGGCGGCGGCGGCAGTGGCGGTGGCAGCGGCGGCGGGAGTGGCGGCGGCAGTGGCGGCGGCGGCGGCAGCGGCGGTGGCGGCGGCGGCGGCAGCGGCGGCGACAGTGGCGGCGGCGGCGGCGGCGGCGGAAGCGGCGGCGGCGTCGGCGGAAGCGGCGGCGGCGGCAGTGGCGGCGGCGGCAGCAGCGGAGGCGGCGGCAATGGCGGCGGCGGCAGCAGCGGCGGAAGCGGCGGCGGCAGTGGCGGCGGCGGCGGCGGCGGCAGCGGCGGCGGCGGCAGCGGCGGCGGCGGCAGCAGTGGCGGCGGCAGCGGCGGCGGCGGCGGCGGAAGTGGCGGCGGCGGAGGCGTCGGCGGAAGCGGCGGCGGCGGCGTCGGCGGAAGCAGCGGCGGCGGCAGCGGCGGCGGCGGCAGCGGCGGCGGCGGCGGCGGAAGCGGCGGCGGCGGAGGCGTCGGCGGAAGCGGCGGCGGCGGCGTCGGCGGAAGCAGCGGCGGTAGTGGCGGCGGCGGTGGTGGCGGGTACGGGTACGGGTACGGGTACGGGTACGGGTACGGGTACGGGTACGGGTACGGGTACGGGTACGGGTACGGGTACGGGTACGGGTACGGGTACGGGTACGGGTACGGGTACGGGTACGGGTACGGGTACGGGTACGGGTACGGGTACGGGTACGGGTACGGGTACGGGTACGGGTACGGGTATGGGTACGGGTACGGGTCCGATTCAGGCAAAAGCATCGGAAGTTCGGCATTATGTGTTGCTAGTAATGCAAATAACATTGCAGGCATGCATTGGCTGAAATTCAGCCGCTGAACTTCGGCATACAGTGCTGAGACACTAAGTTGGGTTCCGTTACACAGTTTCGGCGGAGTCAAATTTCGCATCAGCATTATTGGCCCTCCGTGTGTTATGCTCTGAAGGTCCGCAAATACTGAACTTATAAGTTCTTCTTCGGACGAAACAACTTTTTTTTTAAATTTAATATACACACACTTTTTTTTACTCTTTTATTATAGTATAGATTTAGTATGTTTTTGTTCAGCGGCAACAAAAAAACAGCATCTATATAAATTTCAACTGTCTAGCTATAATGGTTCATGAGATACAGCCTGGTGACAGACAGACAGACAGACAAACAGTCGGACGGTCTAAGTAATAGGGTCCCGTTTCTACCCATTTTGGTAAGGAACCCTAAAAATCGAATAAAATAAGTATTTATGGGGGGCTCCCATATTACAAACGTGATTTTTCATAGATTATGGTACGGAACCCTTCGCGCGCGTCCGACTCGCGCTTGGCCAGTTGTATTATAACTCAACAAAAAGTTCTCATCAGACTTAACAACTTTTGCTAAGGCGGCATTTTAATATTTCTTATAGTTTAGCTGGACCATTATAGTTCTGCATCATGTGTTCCATTTTCCAAAATCAATTATAGCCTATATGTTGCCCAGGCTTCACAGCTATATAACAAAAAAAGTTTCATTCGAATCCGTCCAGTATTTCCGGAGATTAGCGTGTACAAACAGACAAACAGACAAACAGACAAACAGACAGACATTTTTTTTTATTTTCTTACTCTATTACTATATCTCCAAGGCACCAAATATTTTTTTTTGAAAAATTTTTAATGTACAGACACATTTTTTTTACTCTTTTATTATAGTATAGATAACGTTTGCAAGCAAGTTAAAAAGAAATTTCTATCTATCTATGTACAGTTGATTTCAACGATCTATAATACCTACCTGTTATTTATTATTATTACGATTCGTTTATATCCCAATGTTTGGCAAAGGCCTCTCTCTCTCGTTACCATTCACTTTGGTCTTCTTCTTTTGATCTGTATTCAGTCACTACCTAATACTAGAATAGCTCTTGGTATTATAGCAATATATTATGAAATAATCAATGAATATATTACACTACTTATCTAATTTCCCATCATTCTTCTGCATAGAGAGATTGCCTAGAAGAAATTGCTTAGCGATAAGGCCGCGTTTTGCGCATTTCCTACTTTCCGAGATAATTCTGTGCAAAATTTATTTATTTTGTGCAATAAAAGGTATTTTATATTGTATCATATCCCTTCAGAATGAGTTGAATTTTAAATTATGAAACATTCTAGCAATCCTTTCCAAGAGGTGTGTCATTTTCAATTTAGCTTTATCGAAGCGCGGTATTCGCCCAACCACCGCCCGACGTACATTTCGTAGTACATATGGCACGTTTTATATGTCTCACACAAGAAAAGGTATTCTCTGTCGACCCTCGTCGCGTATGGATCGGTGATCTAAACCCTTATTTCCGTCGAAAAACCTCTTAAATGTAAAATATAGAAGGAGAATGATCACGCCGTCAATTATAATGCTCGCAGACGGTTAAGGAAATATTTTAACATTGTTATCTCAGGAAAACATGCGTATTAACAGCCAAGATTTATTTTCATACCTATTTAGGTAATGTTGAAATTTAAGACTTTATATGTACAGTGAGACAGTATAGGTGAAATAAAAAAAAAATATGTAAAAACTAACTATTTTGAGATAGATAATGAATTTTAAGCGGAGCACACGAGTTTATATAAATGGAAGATCGTCACAGATGACCACAAACTAAAGAAGAATAGTTTTGCCAGCAATAAATATAAAAGTTAATAACAAAATTATTGACTATTGTTTAATTTAATTAAACAGGTACATTTAGTATAATATTCTGTCGTTAGGGAATTAATACGTGAAACAAGAATCTGTGCCTCTCATATACTGAAATCATTGTAAGACGTTCTTAAAAAAGGAGAGGTTAGAAGTACCCGTAACCGGCGGGCATGCATGAAGAGAGTGATGAGTGAAGATGAGGCGAAAGAGGTCTGTCAGGATCGTAGCAAGTGGAGGTCCAAAGTCTCTGCCTACCCCTGTGGGAAAAAGGCGTGATAATATGTATATGTATGTATGTATGTATTGTAATAAAGGATTCGGTTAGAGACCCATCACTTGATTCCTTTTTCCACCTCCTCGCGCCTACCGCGTTACAGAATGAATATAAGTATTACATACGTCCCCCGACCTCGCATCTCTCCTTCGTTACGGTGGTCGGCTTTGGGCGCCTGCAGCCGCCTTTACAAGGCCAGAATGGGGAAAAGGTGCCAGGACGGGGAACGGGGACGCATATTTCGCGGGACTTCAGGATATTATATTCTGTATGTAATACTTATATATTAAGTCTGTCGTAACGCTAAAAACGACCGGGTCTTGCGGCCCTGGACTCTGTTTAGAGCCGCATCAAGGCTTGAAATGCTCTGTCTTCCCCATTAGAGACTTATACGGGATGATGTATGTATCAGAAATGATATCGCGATCGAATAAGAAAGTAAAAATTCGTAAGAGAACGAAGGTAACTGACATAGCCAAGCGGATTAACTCATTGAAGTGACCGTGGACGGGGCACATAGCGCGAAAAACCGATGGCCAATGGTGCAGAAAGCTTCTTGAATGGCGACCACGTACCGGCAAGCGCAGCGTAGGACACCCACCTGCTAGATGGTCAGATGTATTGAGCAAGGGTGCAGGAAAGCGCTGGATGCAGGCCGCTTACGATTGGCCATTTTGGAAATCCTTTGAGGAGGCCTATGTCCAGCGGTGGACTTCCTGTGGCTGATATGACGATGATGAATGTATGTATGTTAGATCAGACATTACCAAAATGTTAATAATTCTAATTATTAACATTTTCTATGACAACGTCAATCCAGCATTCTTTTATCCACGTCTTCTACCGCAGTCTGTCCTGTTTCAACATTAGTGCCCTAATCAACAACTCGAGTTCTTCTGTTTGAAATCTTTATTGCTTATTATCATTCATGAAGTCGTAAAGTTAATATCTCAAAATCGTCTAATCGCAGCTAAATTACCCCTTAAACACGGCGAACGACAACCAACCCATCATATTTTAAGCCATTGGTAAAGCGGATTCAAATTTAATTGCAGAAGAGTCACACACGTTTTCTTTTTAATTTTAAGCGATTAATAAAAGTAAATATCTTCCGTAAGTAGAAAAAGAAAGATTTAATATCATATTCCTTGTGTTTTGGTTCAATAAACTTATTACAAACAAACAAAGTTATCTTAAATATAATCTATACTTAAATCAAAATGAAAAGATTGCACATACAATGTGGAAGGGACATACCCGTAATAAATTGAACTACGGGCTGTACTAGATCACTGTAGTATAATGAAATTAAAATAACAGCCAAAAAACCAAAAACAAATTCGACATTCCCATACAAATTTCTGGGTATGGAAGTGCCAATATTTTTTTTTGCGTTTTTTACTGTTATTTTATTCTAATTTCATTATACTTGGTGGTGTAGTTTAATTTATTACGGGTATGTCCCTTCCTCGTTATTTACTTTGTAGATAAATCTAAAAAGCATGTTAAACAATTAAAAAAAATGCAAAATGTAAAACCTTTCTTGTGTGAAATGTATTGGTGCTGTATAATATATACTTCATATTTATTAACATCCTATGTATTTACCTTCATTTATGCAAACAATTAATATGATTTAATTTGATTTTGTAAATGAATGCTGCCACTGCCACTTGTACAATGTAGAAAATTTGAATCTGTGGAATGATTTACGTTCGTTGTTCTATGTATTTATTTGAAACACTATGAAGTATAGTAATTCAAGCGAAACTAAAATACATTATCTTACGTCAGTCTAGTTAGGTAGTACCGTAAATACTAAATCGAATGCCCTTGCAAGACCAAATTTGACAAATCTGACCAATAATCACAAGAAATTATTCACAACTACAACACACAACTGCACTGTAGCAGCTAGATCTTCTGTGTTGTAGTTAGCTGCATAATTAATAAGACAAATGATTGATTCGACAACCTCCGTGGCATAGTGGTCACAATGCTAGTCCGCCACCCAGAGGTTCCGGGTACGATCCCCGGTCAGGGCAAGTTGGAAAATGGCCTTTTTCAAATTATCCTGGGTCTTTGATGTTTATCTATATATGTATTCATTATAAAATATTGTGTCGTTGAGTTAGTATCCCATACCACAAGTTTCGAACTAACTTTGGGGCTAGCTCAATCAGTGTTTTTTGTCTCTATATATTTATTTAAATACAAACTTCGGATAAACTGGACATCACTGCAGTAAAGATCAAATGATCAAAGAATTCATAATACAGGTAAGCGTTCCAATGCTAACCCACATTGCTAAGGGGGACGATAAAGATATACCAACATCCATGTTTTTGTCGTCCTAAATGAAAGCGACGTCTCCGGCTCTCACAATGGACGTCATAACCAGGCGAGGGGGTGAAGGTAGGGGGTGGGGTTCCGTCGCATTATTAATTCCGAGCAATGTTTTGTAATAAATGTTGCCTGTGTAATTCCCATGTCGTTTGTCCGGAATGTGTGGGCAAAGGTTCCGCTGTTCTGTACTGATTTCGTGCTGGCTTTATTAAATTCCTGCTACTTTATTGTGCGAGTTGACTAACTTAATGCTTTAAGTGTTTGATTTCTTTATAAAATACAATGCAATACAATATAATACCATATCTTGCGCAAAATAAATACAGGACATGAAAATAAAGTAAAATCTTTAAACTATTCAAAAAATATGACATAGTACCTAGTGCCTATTAACATTATTTTTACTGCGATCTCCCCTTATCTAACCAAATTGCTGAGCCCGAAAGGATAAATGATCTTATATTGCATTGATAACATCTTATGTACTTTATAGTTTGCAATAAAATATTAAGTGTTGAGTACAATTGTCTTAAAAACTAGGAAATGCGCAAAAGGGGGCCTTATCGCTAAGCAATTTTTTCCAGGCAACCTCTTATACCTATTTCTATATTTATCGCTTACGTGCATTTAAGAGCGGCCTTCCCGCTTCATACAAACGCTCGTACGTGATTATGACGTTGTAACTGATCTTTCTTGCAATTTTTTGAAGTAACAGGTATCTTGTGCGCTATTTCTAGATTTCTACCGAAATAAAAAAAATAAAAATTAAAAAAATAAAATATTTTTTTACAAAATTTTACTTGAAATTCAGACATTTATAAAGTATTCATAAATTGTAAAGGTAAAAAAATATTTCGATAGATAATTGCAAATGTAATGAAAATTTCAAATAAAAAACATTTATTTCACACACTTGTAAGGTTTACTGAAAAACACGTATCACCTGGAACAAGTTTTATGACATTTCCGCACCCAATGAAAAGTGAATATTCGTTCAATGGAGGGTTAATAATAACAATAATTTTTCAATAGAATGTAAACCGAGCCCTCTGGCGCTATCTTTCTCTTTTTGGTTTGCTTCTTTTTTAGCATTGCCCTGGAAGAAATAACAAGCTTTTCAAACTATGCTCGCGATGACGACAGAGCGGCCAGGAAGGCCGCCGCCTTAAGCAGATTTCATTTGGAATGATCCATACGAGTATTCAAATTTGTTGCAACTGTAATGTTTTACTAGGTCATGTATAGTAATGTCAGCTTTATTAAATATATTCGGTGACAAGCGAAGGGAGTAAGGCATGGAATACCGGAGTGATTTTCATACCGATACTGATACTGATATTGAAATTTCAATTACCGGTATACCGAAATTTCAGTATTTTTTCAAATACTGCAAATTACTGGATATATTAATCAATACCTTTGCAAATTACAAATAAATTATGTAATTTATAATTTATACAATAAATAATTTGTAATTTGCGAAGGTATTGATTTATAAAGTGTATATTTCAATAAAAAGACATGTCAAGATTGTTTACATTCTTTTAAATACCTAAACAAATGGACTATAGACATCTATTGCAAGCCAATTTTATTCTTATTACTCTGGACAAACGATTCATGTAACTGAATTTCCCCGTTCGAAGTGGTCGCCGCGCGCATAGTAATAATGAAGGTATATTTTCGAAATCTATGCGGGGAGTGACACGCCTGCATACATTAAAGAGAAAGTAAAAAAAATGTTTCTATATCGAGAAGGGTTTTAAATGAAAGGTCTTAATAAGTATATTTAAAACATATATGACTTTGACGACCTCCGTGGCGTAGTAGTCACCATGCTAGTCCGCCACCCAGAGGTCCCGGGTTCGATCCCCGGTCAGGGCAAGTTGGAAAATGGCCTTTTTCGAACTGTCCTGGGTCTTAGATGTTTATCTATTTATATGTATTTGTTATAAAATATAGTATCGTTGAGTTAGTATCCCATAACACAAGTCTCGAACTTACTTTGGGACTAGCGCAATCAGTGTCATTTGTCCGTATATATTTATTTATATATACATTATACATTGTTAGCTGTAAATGTCTCTTGTAGTCGGATATTAGTTATTTAAATGTATATCTTGACGACTATGATGACCTTTGTGACCTTATCATCATGCCACGCAGTCACACCGGAGGTCGGGTTCGATCCCCGGTCAAGTCAACACGGAAAATGATCTTTTCAGATTGACCTGGGTCTTGGATGTTTACCTATACCTATTGTGTGTTTGGTATTAAATATAATATCGTTGAGTAAGTATCCCAAAACACATCAAGTCTCAGCACAATCAGGATATGAGTATCAGTCCTTAGTGTGTGTTGAATTTTGCGCACTTAACATATTTTTTTGAAGTTTATTTTAAACCAATAAGCTTGTTTTAATAAGCTTTAGAGCCACTTGTCAACTCCTTGACACATTTTTAAGAATTATTTTACGGGCCCGGATACGAGTTTTAGAGCCTATCTCTAGTATTTCCTTTTTTTTTAAATATTTCTAACAAGTTTCAATTAAGGGCCGTAAACTTGCGCCGCGTAACAGCTAGTGATGGGCGATGCATAAATACTGTTGACGATGGGCCAACGCAGGTCCTTGTAAGGATGTTTAGTGGACTGTAGACACTAGATGCTGGTTCCAAATGAAACGCCGGAGAGATTTTCGCTCTGATGGTATATTCACTGTTGCTGCTTGTACACTGTCTGAACTCGATTGAACTACTGACTGACTAACTGACTACAAACTTTGTACAAGCTAGGGCTATATATATACAATGGGCGCTACTCGCAGGTAGCGCCGATACGCGTGAGTGTCCCGACCAATCAGGGCGCGCGCTCGGGGATCGCCCGAGTGTGCGTGAGGAGGGGTGTGCCTCTCATTGGCTGGAATGTAGGCGTCCTGATTGGTCGGTCCTCTTACAAATTTTAGGCGGCACGCTGTCTGTCGTCAACATTCTCCCTCCGGCGAAGGAGTTCCGTAGCCATCCCTGGAAGACGACTGCGTGCCCGTTGTGCAGCGCGTCCTCTCCCTCTGGTCCGGGGAGAGTGCGGTTGATGACTGAAGCGCGATGAGCTTGGCGGTGGGTCGTCGAAAAGTTCCGCCCGCAGTCTTGACTTCGACGTTGCGCACCACGCCGTCGGGCCCGGGGAAGGTGTGTGTGACGATCCCCCGATGCCATGTGTTGCGCGGTAAGGTGTGGTCCACGATGTCGCCGGCCTCTATTCTTTCTTGACGTCCGTGGCGGTCGGAGCGTGGCACGATGGTTGGAAGGTATTCCTTCAGCCAGCGGTGCCAAAAGATGTCAGCTAGTCCTTGCGCGGCCTTCCATGTTTTCCTGTCGGCTTCGTGACACGCTCCGGCGAAAGGCAGGCCCGTAGACGACCCCAGCAAAAAGTGGTTAGGCGTTAATGCTTCTGGGTCACTTGGGTCGACGGGTACGTGTGTGAGAGGTCGAGAGTTGACTGAGTGCTCCGCCTCGGTGAGCAGGGTTGACAGGACCTCTTCTTTTGGAGCCTTCTCGTGTAGTGTTGTTGAGAGCGCTGTCTTGACGGAGCGCACCATCCTCTCCCAGGCCCCTCCTTGGTTGGGCGCACCCGGTGAGATGTACTTCCACGTTGTCCCGTAGGTGAGGCCGGCTCGGTTGAGTGCAGGCAGCCACTCCTTGTAGGCCCTCTTCAGCTCGGCGTCTGCTCCTTTGAAGTTGGTGCCGTTGTCCGTGTATATGACGGCGGGCCAACCGCGCCGCGCCGCCATCCGTCTCAGCGCCAGGATGGCTGAGTCGGTTGTGAGTGACGCCACCACTTCCACATGTATGGCTCTTGTGGTGAGGCATGTGAACAAGGCGCCCCACCTCTTCTCATGCCGCCGGCCGATCGTGACGGTCATTGGGCCGAAGTAATCCAGCCCACAACAGCTGAAGGGTTGTCGGAAGGCTTGCAGGCGTTCCGCTGGTAGGTCTCCCGTAGGTGGGCTCGTCGGGTGTGTCTTCCTAAGGCGGCACATCTGGCAGGAAGACGCCACTGTTTTCACCGTAGGCCGCAGTCGCACGATGTAATACTGCTGGCGTAGGTCGTTGACGACTCCTTCCGGGTTGGCATGCCCGGCCCGTTTGTGGGCCCGGGCCACGAGCAGCTTGGTGAAGCTGTGGCGTCCACTTAACACGATGGGATGTTTCGCCTCGTCTGGGATGTCCGCCTTGTTCGCGCGCCCGTCGATTTTCAGTAGGCCGTCTTCCAGCTTGATAGCGAATCGGCGTAGCGGGCTGGATCTCGGCACGGCGCGCCCCTTCTTGAGCTCGAGGATTTCTTGTGGAAAGGAGTCCTCTTGCGCACGTTGTAACCACAGTCGGGTCGCTCTTTTGATGTGGTCTTGGCTCAGCGTGGCGCTTCGATCTTTACAGCGCTGAGGAAACAGGAGTACTTGAGCCGTAGCGCCTATCAAGCGGTCATATGAAGAGAACCGCTCGATGTCGGGTAGCGCTGAGTCCTGGCTCTTCGTGATGACGTGTACTTCTTCCTCACGGGTATCTTCTCGGCATGCGTCCCATTGTGGCCATTCAGACTTCGGCCGTCTCAGGAACTCTGGCCCGGAGAACCACACGTCGTTTTCTTCTGGGACGTAGCCGCTCCTCGTAGCGATGTCGGCGACGTTGAGATGAGTCGGCACCCATCGCCAATCTGTTGCTCTCGATGACTCGGTGATTTCGCCGAGACGGTGTGCGACAAACGGAGTGTATCTACGGCTCCCGTTGCGCAGCCAATGTAGTACGGTCTGCGAGTCGCTCCAGTAGCACGTGTCATCCACTCGAATGCGATGGTCTTCTTTGATGGTTTTCGCGAGTCTAGCGCCAATCAGCGCCGCCTGCAATTCCAAGCGCGGCACCGTCTGCGTCTTCAAAGGCGCCACCTTAGCTCGTGCCGCCACTAGCACGGTCTTGACTTCGCCGGACTCCAGCTGTAGCCGCCAGTATGTCACCGTCGCGAAGGCGTCCTCACTCGCGTCGCAGAAGACGTGGAGTTCTCTGCGTCGCACGTCGCTCCCTCCGTTGTAGCTCCGAGGTACTCGCAGGCGTTGGATAGCTTGGAGCCCGGCCAGCCACGCGTCGAAGTCGGTCGCGACGTCCTCAGGCACCGGCTCGTCCCATGCAGTCTGGCAGCGCCACAACTTCTGCAGCGTGATCTTCGCTGTGATGGTGTAGCAGCACAGGAGTCCGAGCGGGTCGTAGATGCTCATCACTGTTGACAGCGCCTCGCGTTTGGTAGGCGCCCTTGTGCGTGTCCGGACCGCCTCAGGAACCTTGTTCAAGGCGGTGTTGAAGCTCAGGCTGTCCGTTTTGGAGTCCCACAGAAGTCCCAGCATTTTCTCGGCTCCGCCCAGCTGCGTGGTTGCTGCGCTGGCACGGCGGTCTTCTTGTGTAGCGGCGAGCAGCTCGGCGCTGTTGCTGTTCCAGCCGCGCAGGTGAAAGTCCGCGTGTTTGTGGACCTCATCCACTTGTCTGATGACCTCCTTCCCATGCGTGAGGTCGTCGAAGCTCTCGACGAAGTCGTCCATGTAATGCGACTCCGTTATTGGCCGTAGGGCGGCCGGGTGTGTGTCTCGATGGTGGTGTGCGATTTTGTTGCGCACACTGTGGGCCAGGAACGGTGAGCTGGATGCCCCGAAGATCATCGACGTCATCTTGTACTTGCACGGCGGGTCCGTCGGTCGTTCCCGCCACAGGAACATCTGAGCCGGCTGGTCCTTCCTCTGGATCTTCACTCGCAGGAACATTTCTTCTATGTCCGCGGTGATTGCGTAGTCGCCTTCTCGAAAGCGAAACAGGATCGAGTTGAGGGACCGCAGCATGTCAGGCCCCTGAAGTAGATGGTCGTTCAGGCACGTCCCGTGGGTCTTCGCCGCCGCGTCCAGTACCACCCTTATTTTGCCGGGCTTGTTTATGTTGCGTACCGCGAAGTGAGGCAGGTACCACGAAACAGGACTGGCGTCTTCGGTCCCGTCGCAGAGCTCGGCGTAGCCCTTGTCGATCATGCTGTTGATCTTGGCGTGGTATTGCTTCTTTTCGTTCGGGTCCTTTTCAAGCTTGGCCTCGAGTGTCTTCAGCCTTTTCAATGCGGCGTTGTAGCTCGGCGGCAGCTGGGTTTCGTCGTTGCGCCATGGCAGGCCCACTTCGTAGCGCCCGTCCTTGTAGCGTACTGTGTCTTCGAAGATCTTCACGGCTCGCTTATCTTCGATCTTCATATGTTGTGAAGATGTCGACACCCCCAAAGCGTCGAGTTGGAAGTGTCGGGCCACTAAGTCCTCTAGCGGCTCGGCACCGGCAGGCTCGTTGGTGACCACGTGCAAGACGTCGTGTGCGCGTCTCAGCATCACGCTCGGCATCACTCCGTGTAGCACCCAGCCGAGCTCGGTTTTCGAGGCGGCCGGCTCCTCTGCTCCTCCGCAGCGCAGCTCCCGTGTCATCAGGAACCTCGACAGCTTGACGATGTCGGGTTCGGGGCCCGGATGGGCTTCGGCGAAGTCGTACCATCGGGGCTTCAGGTGCAGGCTGAGCTTGTCAAGTACTTCTCGTACTAACAGCGAGTCCTGCAGGCAGCTTTGCTTGACGTTGCTCAGGACGGCCACGATGTTCTGCACTTTCACGGCGAAGGTGTTGAGCTCCATCGCCGTTGTCCCCAGTCGCGGCAGATTCTGGAGGTCTTCGAAGGCTTGATCGGCTAGGAGGTCGGGCCTCCCGAAGCACTGCTCTAACGTCTCCATCACGACGTCTGGGTGTGTGGCGGAGTTCAGCAGTGACGCCACGGTGTCGCGGGCGTCTCCCTTGAGGCAGTTGCGAAGTCTTGCGATGTTCTCCGTAGGCGTGAATTTGTAGAGCTGCGTGGTCTCTCGCATGGCGGCGGCGAAAGAAATCCACTCCTTCGGAGACCCGGAGAAGTGCGGCAAGTCTGTAGTCTGGCGCGGCGGTGGCCGAGACGACATCATCTTCTCCATGGTGGCGGCAAGCTTCTCGATGCCGCGGCTGTGCGGCGTCGGTGACCTCCTCTCGGTGCGGCGGCTATGCGGCGTCGGCGACCCCCTCTCGGCGTGGCGGCTATGCAGCGTCGGTGACCCGGCGCGGCGGCTATGTGGCGTCGGCGACCCGGCGCGGCGGCTATGTGGCGTCGGCGACCCGGCGCGGCGGCTATGCGGCGTCGGTGACCCGGCGCGGCGGCTATGTGGCGTCGGCGACCCGGCGCGGCGGCTATGCGGCGTCGGCGACCTCCTCTCGATGCTGCGGCTGCGCAGCGTCGGTGATCCCCTCCGTCGCTCCGGCTGTTGAGGCAACCAGTCGATTCGCCTGCCTCTGGCGGTCAGCGTCGCGGCGGCGGGTGTCGCGGCGCTGTCGGCGGCATCCACTCGAGGCGCTGCATTGACTGGACCGGGTTCGGGCGCGAAGTTGGCGGTTGCCTCCCTCCGTACGGTGAGGGCGGCGCTCGGCGTCGTCTCGTCCAACCAAGCGTGAACTCGGCTGATGTTCTGGGTCGGCTCCCCATCTTCCTCGACGCTGTCGTCGTCCTCAAGCTCGGCGAGGTCGGCAGCCAGTCGCTTCTTTATGAGTTCAGCTTCGATCTGAAGCTCCTGGCGTCGAATGGCGGCCAGGCGTTCTTCGGCTTCGAACTGTAGACGTGCCACGGCGCTCGCAGTCGATCGTGTAGAGCGCGCAGTTCGTGACCGTGTCCCGGTTGCGGTCGGCTGGCCGGAATGCGCCACCAAACGTGTACGATGCTGATCACGTATAGGCACGTTGGTGGGGGGCACCTCAGATTGCACTAAGTGCCCAGGTAGCGGGGCGCCGGTGGGAACTCCAGTTCGAAGGACAGGCGCAGCGCTTGATGCGGACGGTGATTGAGGTGGCTCGTCGAATACGCGACGACCCTCATCCACTCCACTTTGGCTTCGAGTGACGACCATCTTGATCCCCTAGGTGTTTCTTGAACGCCAATTCTTGTTTCTTGATCCGGCTCGAAGGACCACGCGCTGTTGACGATGGGCCAACGCAGGTCCTTGTAAGGATGTTTAGTGGACTGTAGACACTAGATGCTGGTTCCAAATGAAACGCCGGAGAGATTTTCGCTCTGATGGTATATTCACTGTTGCTGCTTGTACACTGTCTGAACTCGATTGAACTACTGACTGACTAACTGACTACAAACTTTGTACAAGCTAGGGCTATATATATACAATGGGCGCTACTCGCAGGTAGCGCCGATACGCGTGAGTGTCCCGACCAATCAGGGCGCGCGCTCGGGGATCGCCCGAGTGTGCGTGAGGAGGGGTGTGCCTCTCATTGGCTGAAATGTAGGCGTCCTGATTGGTCGGTCCTCTTACAAATTTTAGGCGGCACGCTGTCTGTCGTCAACAAATACTCAATCAACCCATTTGAGTATTTACTCAGTAGATTGAGTAAATACCCGATAAATATCCTTATTTATCCATTTGGTGAGTAAATTGATTTATATGAGTTGCGACTCATATTTATATTCATATTCATTATTTCATGTTTTCATGACAATTTTGAAACTTAAATCTAGTATACACTTGCAATTCTTATCAGAAAGTGTGTGCGTACGCCATAATATGCTTAAAATGTAGGTAAACGTTATATGCGATGCTAAATTATATGAAAATACCATACTAATCATACACTGAAAGTAGACTTCTTTGACTAATTATCATTTTTGGTGGGAGGTGTGCATAGACGTAATTTTACCTAAAAATAAGTAAACAGACATCAAATGCGATGCCAATACATGAGCACGCTCTATTTACTCTAAAGTCTATTTATTAAATCTAGTGAGTAAATACTCAAATGGGTAGATTGAGTACTATCCACTGCCCATCTCTAGCTGTTACGCGACGCAACTTGCGCCCCGTCTGTTGCGGCACTAAAAGGTTGTTTAGATATATACCTACATATTATTATTAATCGTGGATTCTAATTCATAATTAATTATAATAAATGTTCAACTATTATAGAGTTGGTAAAAAGAGTTAGTTGGAAGTTACAGTCTTAATTTTAGTAAACAACTTTTTAATCCGAATTTCTACAAGTATGGCTTAATTACAGCACTTTTTATAAATTACATAAGCTATCGAGTCCATGTAGTCAGGTCAAGAATGAACCAATATTATATGAGAAAATGACGACACTGAGAGCCCATATGTCTCTGCCATTCGCCTTTACCTAGGGGTCAGCTCAATCTGGGTGATATATTTATAATCTTGATCTCTTGTTGATACAGACGCCCATCGCCACGCTAAAGAGGCTTTTGGAATTTAGATCCGAGCTATATTTTTTTTTCAGGCGTAAAATACACAGATATTTTACTCGAGTGAGTATGCTATCGTTCAGTGGAGAAGAAACGCCGCGGCGTGGGCACACGGCGCGAGATTTACGAGGTTCCTGATTCGGCTCCCGTCGGCAGTTGTTATCTCGCGACTTTTTATGCTCACCAACTTTGTTTCATAACTTCAGCCACTTTTACTTGTTACTCGATTTTTTTATTTTCTTGTTTTTGTTTACCCCTTGCAACTTAAGTCCTTTTCGTGTTTGACATGGAATAACAATTTTTATTTCAACCTACCTATCTCTAACGAGAGAAAGTTGTTTTATTTAGCATCATGGGCCGAATTCATGCTACATAAAACTTTCCTAACGGATCCTGTAGACCGTTTGATACCTGAGAGGTTGAGGAAAGTAGATTCGGATTATTTTTTTACTTATTAAAAAAAAATTTTTGAGCCAAAAGCTTCAGTAGGTGGACTTAATGCTAAAGCATTCTCTCCCTGTCATTTTTAATTTTTTATTAGCCTATACTTTCCCACCGCTGGGCAAAGGCCTCCCCTCTAGTACGCCACTGATCTCTATCTTGCGCGATGGACGTCCAAGACTTGTCAAAAAGCGCCAGATCATCACACCACCTTGTCCTTGTCCTCTCTTGCGACGCCAGCCTACCGGCACCCATTCTGTAGCAATCTTGGCCCACCTATCTGGGTGCATCCTACAGACATGCCCCGCCCAGTCCCACTTGAGTTTGGCTGCTTTTTTCCCAACGTCTACTATCTTAGTTTTGGAGCGAATACTGATATTACGTACATGATCTGTTAGTTTAATCCCTAGTATACTACGTTCCATGGCTTGTTGGCAAACCCCGAGTTTGGACTTTTTAGATACGGTCAATGACCAAGTCTGTGATCCATAAGTCAGAACGGGCAGGATACACATGTCGACTAGTTAAAGGAAGTTTTCCTTTGATGACGTTTCCCATGGACCAGAAGCTTTTCCAGGCATTTTGGATCCTTCTTTCTACCTCCTTATCTTGCCTATCTTTGAACGAAGCTATCTGGCCCAGGTAGAGGTATTCGTCGACATATTGTAAGTATATCCTGGCCGCCCACCTGGATTTTAATTTTGGACCGGTTGGTCATGACTTTGGTCTTAGGCCTGTTCATCTTAAGTCCAATCTCGAGGCTTGCTGTGCTCAGGTCTTGTAGCATAACTTGTAGTTCCGTTGGGGAGGAAGAAACAAGGACAATGTCATCGGCGAAGCGTAGGTTTGTTAGCCTCTCCTCCCGTGACAACACCCTTATCCTGCCATTTAACAGCCAGACTCTTAAAAACTTCTTCCAGGGTACACGTAAACAATTTAGGTGATAGAGGGTCGCCTTGCTTAACTCCTTTTTGAATTGGGAAAGACGTTCCAGTTGATTCCAGTTTCACGGCACCTATCCTTTAGGAAAAGATAAACAGATAAGAAAATTGGAGTCTAAATAGCAAATACTTAAAAGATATAAAGCTAGATGTGATATCTTCATTACTTTAAATGATTATAAATATAATACAATTAATACATATTAAAACAAAATATAATATATACCTACATTCATTTATGGAAAATACTCGTAGTAAGAAACGATGAATTCTGCAAATTGATTATACTTTCAAAAAATAAATCATACACTTTTTTATAAACATATATATATACTTACATGTCTAGTGATTACACTACACACTTGGCTTATAATGTAGCAGTGTTTTTAAAAGCTGTCTATCACCAGTATTTAAATGCAACTAAAATGCGACTTTAATTGGGATGTGGAATGAAAAAATGTTTTTGGCTTATTAGATAGATTGTTAAAAAGCATAGTATACCTTTTTCTTCTTTTCTCGGATGAGCAAAATAAATAATGAAAAGAATATAGGTGCCTTTGTACAACATTTATTTGATGTATTCTCTGTTTAAATTTGCCATGTACATTTATTGGTTAGTAAATAAATAAATGATCACCCCCAATCTGAAACTTCGAAGTGTATACTTGTTAATTTTTGCTACTTTGCTGAACAAAAAAGTGATATGTTGATGATATGATATTATACACAAAAAAGGGTCCTTTGAATAATCTAGTTAACAGACTAAATAATACTAGATTGTGCTACAAGGGGCTAAGGTAATATTTTGAAGGCGAGGGCGCTACTTTGAATCCAGAGCGAAACGAAGGATTCCACAGTTGAATCACGAGCGGAGCGAGTGATTCTACGGTGGAATCCTGAGTGTAGCGAGAGATTCATGTATACATAGGGCGCACTATAAGTTTCCGGAACTGGCCACTTACATAAACAATATTTAAAAAATTATTGCAACATTTGAAAATAGAACTCTTTGTCTGTAGAATGCAGTTTGTTTCATCTGACTGTCTTTTGTTATTACCTTGTGGCGCCATTTAAAAAATTGTGTGTCTGCATCAACATGGATTTAACTCAGGAAAATTTTCGTAGTATGATTTTCTACGATTTTAAGTGTAATTTGACAGCTCAACAGAGCATCGCTCGGCTTGAAACAGCTTTTGGCAATGAAGCACCATGCAAGACAACTGTTTATAGCTGGTTTGCAGAATTCAAGCGTGGTCGTATCAATCTCAGTGACGAATCTCGCGATGGTCGGCCGTCCACCGCTGTGACCAACAAAAACATCAATGCTGTGCGCCGTTTGATTGAAACAGACAGGCATGTGACCTACCATGAAATTCGCGCATCCTTAGAAATAGGCATGAGTCAAATACAATTAATCCTACACAAACATTTGGGTGTGAGAAAGCTGTGCTCGCGGTGGATCCCACACAACTTGACCGAGGCTCAAAAAACGGACCGCGTCACTTGGTGCAGTGCCATGCTTACCAGATTCAACGAAGGTGCGTCAAATTTGGTGTGGAACATAGTAACAGGTGACGAAACATGGATTTATTGCTACGATCCCAAAACAAAGCAGCAATCGAGCGTATGGGTCTTTCAAGATGAGCCGAAACCAACCAAAGTGGCGCGCGTGAAAAGTGCATCTAAGCGGATGATTGCTTCTTTTTTTAATAAAACTGGACACGTGGCTACTGTTGCTTTAGAGAATCGTCGTACAGTGAATAGTGACTGGTACACGACCATTTGTTTGCCGGAAGTTATTGACGAACTCCGTAAAAATAACCGTAAACGCCGTATCATCCTGCACCACGACAATGCTAGTTCTCACACGGCCAGACAGACAAACGACTTTTTGAAGGCGAAAAATGTAGAACTCATGAGTCATCCTGCATACAGTCCCGACCTGGCACCTTGTGACTTTTTTCTGTTCCCAAAAATTAAGAACCAATTACGCGGTCAACGATTTTCATCACCAGAAGAGGCTGTCGAGGAGTATGAAAAACACGTTTCAGAGGTCACCACAGAGGAGTGGCACAAAAGTTTTCAAAACTGTTTTCATCGAATGAAAAAGTGCATAGACGCCAAGGGAGATTATTTTGAAAAACAATAAATTAATTTTGTACCTTTAATAGTATTTTTTCATATTCATTCCGGAAACTTATAGTGCGCCCCACGTATCGCCCGAGATAAAAATATTACTGTACCCGAGTAGCACACTCTACTTTTCATCTCCATCTATGAGAAAAACTAGCACATACAAAACAGAATATAAAGAACAGTAACTAGAACACCTATAATACCTAACAGACTTCAAACCGACAATTTAATACTAACCTTTTCTTGGTGTCGTTTTCATACAATAAATACTAAGAAATAATTTTTCGAAGACCACCAACTTAAGATAAAGTGTTCACTCATAACTTTGTTTGCGTGGTCCTTCATATCTTTTTATTTTTATACGTAAACTTGATAACTATTTACAATTGGCTTATACTCACGAAAAAGTATTCACATTTACGTAAATAATTCCATTTCAATACAAATAACCTAAAACTTCTGTAATTACTTGAATCAAAAGGAAAAATTGCGCTTTTTAATTATACTTCTTTCTTTTTCCGAAGCAAAGAACATAAAATTTTAACCTACATTCATCCATGTTGAAGACGATATGTATTCCAAATTTTAAAAATCACGAAGTCTGTACCAATTATTTTTTATTTTAAAACAAAATTCTTCTTTTTCTTTTGCTGGACTGCCAACATTATTTTTGATTCTACATAGATTAAACTCGAGTTCTGTTTTCAAATTGGTTTTAATCCCTAGAGATCTTCTTTTTCACGTTTTAGTCCCGAGAGAATAACCAGTAACTTTAGCTCCAAATGTTTTGGGATGAAAACATCGTTTTTTGAGTAGATGAGATGAAAAATAATATATGCTTTAGTCATCATCCCTTTTTTAAAATACAACATAACCGAGACTTAAAAAGAAGTACACCAAATAGAACGCAGGCATATACTTCGGCGAGGTCTTACATTTTGCAGCGCTGCGCAAAAAAGTTACCTAAAACTCCGATATTTTCGGCGCGGCTAATTAAGCTGGATTCCAAGCCTGGTGTACATTTTTAATTTACATTTAATTAGAGAAGATAAAGCATTCCTCGCTCGAGATAAACTAAAAATAATTAATTTCAACCATAAGCATTCGCAGGCTTTTCATCTTAATTACTTCGAATTTGAGATGGATTACTGTTTTCTTTATATTAACAATTAAAGCGAAAATTGTTTTTACACCATTACGTTGTTAAAGTGTTTTAAGAATAAAACGCGATGCAAAACTAAAATTAAAAATGTAATTAGTTACATATATTTGTCATTAGTTATATGAAACAAAAAGGATACTTATAACAAATTTATAAATAATTACTGCAAGTTAACTTACTACAGTATAAACACATACAAAAACTTAAAAGTAATAAATAACTCAATGATTATGATATGTTTGTGAATTGAAAGATCAATCGTTATTAATGATAACATATTTTCTTTAATCTGCAAAAATTAAAACATAAAAAGCAATAAAAGAAACAAAGTAAACAAAAGTATTTCATAAAATAATTACGAACACGTAGCCACAGAAAATTGACGATCAAAAAGACCGTCCAGCAAATTTCTTCAAAACGCGATACAATTCCGTGAAATCTAAAGTTTTCAAAGGCGAAAAGTTGGAAATGACTTTTACTACTTAGCGCAAGAAATAAATAATACCATGAATACTGGAGTGGATCCAATATAAACACGCGAATATTCCGGCTAAATCCTCCTTTACTTATAATTTGGGTTGACCGCGGCCTTTGAACGACCAACAAAGGCTTTAAGACTCCGCGGCCGAGTGTGGTGCCTTTGAGATTTTCCAATTTAAAGCGAACGCTCAAGGAACGATGGACTTGACAGTTGGCAGATAGGACATAGTACAATCAGCGGTAAAACGCTTAGAGATAAATGGAAGCCGTCAAATTATTTCTATGATATCTACGAAACAAAAACGACGAGATAAAAAATTTCAATTGCATATTTTAAAATCCTGACATAATATGCCTATAGCAGTGATGGTAGTGGATTCCTTTCAGCGATGTTAAGTGCCACATTGAATAAAAAAATATTAATAATTGTTCTACATAAACACCTTGGGAGCTTAAAATATATTAGGGTTATTGTTATTATTTTATTTCATTAATACAAATTTATAAGTTATTATTAACAAGTATGGGTTACTCACGCAAAGAGTCAGCAGGCAGACATGTCGGCCAGTAGCTGACTCTCTACGTGAGTAACCTGTGCTTGTTAATAATGCCTATTTCTCACGTTAGGCTACGTCCTAAATTTAGGCCTGTCGGTCCTTTTTTAGGGCTATGTCATTTTTAAAAGCCTATGATCCTAAAAAGCCTTTTTTGAGCCTGTAGGTATTTTTTGGAGTAATATTCTTATATTTAGGCTAAAGCCGTTTTTTTTGGTATCAGCCAGAGTAAACCATCATAATTATGAATAAAGGATTTATTTCATTTTTAATTAATTTGGAAAAAAGAAAAGAAAATTTATATTTTACTTAAATATCGCCAAAACACATCGAACCAAAAGCCTATAAAGACTTATAGTGCTTCAGGCTTGGTCTTTTAAACAGGCTTAGCCTAAATGAATAGAAGCCTTTCTAGGCTTTTAACCTGTCAAGCCCTTTAATTAAGAGACTAGGCTTCAAAAAAAAAGGCTAAAAGCCTATTGTCCTCGGTATCACCAGTTGCAATATTTAGGATATACTGAATTTTGTTTAAATGAATCCGCTAAATTAACAAAGTTGATCAACGCAAACTGCCGTCGACTGTACCAAAGTTCGGGTGTACAAATGCGCATCGCTTAATCACGGCAAAGCGGCTTTACTTAAAAATGTTTTAATTAAAATGGCGACGAGGGACATTCTAGCTGCTCCGCGTCCAGGCATAAACGGGAAAACGGGAAAACGGGAGCGCAGAGCGCTGGCTGTGCGGTGCAATATGCTGGCCCGCAGATTTGCGGGGTGTATCAGAGAAGTTAAGCTAACATTGTTTAAAGCTTACTGCCAGTCCTTCTACACCTGCAGTCTGTGGGCTGACTATTCGCGGCGCGCATACAGTGCTTTGCGCGTTCAATATAATGACGCGTTCAGAATATTGTTTGGGCTGCCGCGTTTTTGTAGTGCGTCAAAAATGTTTGCCGACGCCCATACAGACTGCTTTTATGCAATTATTAGAAAGAGGTGTGCGGCGCTATTGGGTCGCCTACGTGCTAGCTCAAATAGTATTCTGCGCGTGTTCACAGATCGATGGGACTCCCCACTACTGGGCCACTGGATGCGCCTTCATACTGAGGTTGTTGTCCAGATACCGGTGACCAGTAGGTGGAAACCTAGCTGTTAGTTGTGTTGTTTTGTCTGTGTTATGTGCTGTTTCCTGTTACTAACACTAGGATTAAGTTTACTTTGTTCATTACTAACATAATATGGATTATGTCCGAAATAAAGATTATTATTATTATTATTATTTTTATTTCTTTTATTTTCTCGGTTTATAATTAAACCGGTTTACTGATATACACGGGCCTAAGCCAAGTGTATTTCAGGAAGGTCATTACTTTCGTTGTTGTTCTCATTTCTGGTAATATTATTTATTTCTAGCTGAGTTGCTATTAACGCAAATTGTTGGGGATCATTATTTGAGAGGTTCTGGGTTTGTTGTGTATGAGTAGTAAGGTAAGTTGTTTGTGTGATGGATGTATGGGTAAGAGTGTGACCGTCTGTTTGTAGGAACTTTCTCACTAGTCGGCATGTATTTAAAATAACTGCTTTTTGGAGAAGATGATAGGTTGTAGGTGTTAGATTTAGGGTTTGAAGTGATTGATGCAATTGTTTGGGTATGACTCCAATGGAAGAAAGAACTATTGGGACTATTGTTACTTTTTGAAGATGCCAGATTCTAGTTATTTCGTCCTTTAATTCTGTGTATTTGGTTAGTTTTTCAGCTATTGTATTTTGAAGGTTGTGTGTATTTGGAACAGCGATGTCGATTAAATATGCGGTTTTGTCGGTTTTATTTACAAGTGTTATATCAGGCCTGTTATAATGAATAGTTCGGTCAGTTAATATGGCTCTATCGTAATATAATTTTGTCATGTTATTTTCCAGAACTGTCTTAGGGCTGTATTTATAATATGGTTGTATAGATCCTATGAAATTGTACTGAAGGGCAAGGTTTTGGTGAATGATATTGGCTACTTGATCATGTCTATGTTTATAATCAGACTGGGCTATTGATTTACATGCTCCTGTGATGTGCTGGATGGTTTCCGGAGAGCTATTGCATTTTCTACAAGCGTCTTGTCTTATACTTTTGATGATGTGCTTTTGATAATTTTTGGTCTCTATCACCTGATCTTGAATTGCCAACATGAATCCTTCAGTCTCCGGGAAGAGTTCGCCTCGACTCAGCCACGCGTTCGACGCATCTTTATCGACAGAGGGATGGCATAGGTCTTGGCGATGTCTCCCGTGAAGAGACTTTTATTATTATTATTATTATAAAGCAACACGAATAGAGAAGTAATGCTTTAAGACTAAGCAGTCAAAAAACATTCCCGCGCTAGTTCTGCCTTCGATCCCCCCCCCCCCTATACAAGCATACAAGCAATAAAGTCGTCTATCGCTTACGTCATCCTCATGCGTATAGACACAGATCACTATAAAAATAAACGATGTGTAAAAATAATCTGTTGTCAGTGTTTAGCACATGTTATTTCCCTTGTGTACGATTAATTTTATAACATGATAGTACGTAATACAAGAGAACTATAAAAATCTTAAAACGAGGAATTAGTTTCTTTAAAAAAAAAGTATCGATTAAAAGTTAATCAAAAATGTAAATACTTAATGTAGCACTATATAAAGGATCATAAAATCACGGGATAAAATCCTTCATTAATAAAATGTGTCAGGTTCACAACATGGATTCAAAAACACACCAGAATTTGGAAACACACACGAATTTTCAGAGAATACTTTGACCTAGATTACACAGAAGTACAAACACATACGTATGCAACATGTTTTTTTTCTGGTTGAATGTTGAATTAGTCAATAATTATGTACCAATGCATTGCACGCCTCATAAACGGAGCGCTGAGGAAGTTAGTGCTCTACTCTCAAAATATCAGCGTCAAACATTTTTCTGGACTTAAACTGTCTCTATTATATTCATAAGTATCATCATCATCGTCCCACTGCTGGGCATAAGCCTCCTTTTGTCAGCGCCATCCTGCTCGGTTGTTGGCCATCGCAATCCAGTTATTTCCAGCAACTTTCCTGATGTCATCAACCCACCTAGCCGCCGGACGTCCCACACTATTTTACACACTTTCCCATTTCTGTGATACCATTCGGTGACGGCCTTACTCCACCTTCAATCGTTCCTTCGAACCAGGTGTCCTGCCCAGTTCCACTTTAGAGTCGCAACCCTGGAGAGCACGTCATGAACTTTCGTTCGACGTCGGATTTCCACGTTACGAACTCGGTCTTGCAATTTGATGCCCAGCATGACTCGCTCCATGGCTTTCTGCGCAACCGCAACTTTATACATAGTACCTTTTGTAAGAGTCCATGTTTCGGCACCATAAGTTATTGTAGGCAGAACACACTGGTTGAAGAGGCGTGTCTTTAGTTTATTCATATTGCACTAATAAAATAATATAAGTACAGACATGTGAAGAAAAACCCTTTCATATACTTGATTAATACTTGTAGAAAATATTAATCAAGCATAACATATATAAAAATGATGTAAAAAAATGGTTCGTGGTTGTCCGAATGTCTGATGTCTGTATGGTGCGTATGTGCTACGATTACTCTCGTAATACTTAATGTTTTTGTACCATTTTTTTAATATCTTCATCACGTCACGGGATTGTTTATTGAAAATTACTTCAGTGTCGTATTATTATAATTAATATATACTTTTCTGAATGTGCATTATAAGGCGTTTACTTTTGGATTTTCCAAATTTATTGTTTTATGGTGGTGCAATGAGGTTAAGATCCTTATAATTACCACTACAACTACTTGTACACTTGCAAACAATCGTTTTTGGTGTAACATTTTAATTGTTCTCTTGAAACACAGCTTGAGAATCGTCAATCAGATATTGAATCATCAAGCTATTTCAGTTGTTCATTTTAAAAACCACTTGACATCAGTATTTTGAGATACAAGTATTTTTTCACGTTGTCACTTCAAAATGTATACAGTAGGTAGTTTATTAAATAGATTAAAGGGTTACATATTGTCCAATGAGACCTGAGAGACCTAGAAAATGAGACAAGAGAATTAATGATATCTTCGTTTCCTTTCAAAAAAAGACACACGAGATTTTCTTCTTTACTGTCAGTGATTTGCGTTCGGATCATTAATATTTCACCATCAATGCGGCCATCTTGCGGAAATCCCCGAACTAAATCACTTACATCGGCAAAGGAATGAAAACATCTCTGAGTTTCACTGCTGAAGTCAAACGCTTTAAGAAATTCCGAAGTCGGTCTGCTTGCAGCCACCGCCGCGATCGCTGCCACTTGAATATTTTATAATATTTCTTGATGAATTACGGAGATATTTTCAACTAACTTCAGCGATTTATAATGCTACTGTTAGCATACTTTCAAAAGCAGATAGATGGTAAGTATTTTGCTTAAGACGTGCTAAAGGCATAGTAACATTTATTTCATTTTATCCAAGCTTGTTTTGTTGATATGTTGCTTCGAATCCCTAGTAGTAGATAAGTTTACAAAGGATAGTACACTCCGAATGTATTAAAACGACATCTGGTTGTAATTTTAACTTTACTTGACGTCTACCTACCTTGGAAATGTTTTTAGCTAGCACGATATGTTAAATAAAAGGTTAGTTGCGTCCCACCAGTACTGGGGAAAAGTTGAATATATATATTTACATAAGCCTGTTTTTTATTTTATTTTGTTATGCAAATGTACTTTCTAGCTTGAAATTTTTTTAAAGTGTTATTTTTTGTACAAGCTTTTTTGTGAGGCTTATTAAGACAAATAAAATAAGCCTTAACTCGATAGGATTGCGTAATTTTGTTACTGCGTTCTATCGGTCACCCTACACAAATATGCAACATTTCGGCGCAATCGGTTAAGAGCCTTTTCGCCTTTGGTTGGCTGTCTCGCTCGCACAATCAAATATTTTTAAAGATTATTAAAAAATTTTACTCATTTAAAGAAAAGTATTTCATAAACTTTTTAATATATTATATGTTAGATATTGTAGACATGTTTTTTTATTGTTTATGTGTGTGTGTATCGAGAATATTGATGACCTTATTCTAATATATTCTTCAAATGAGTCACATTTTTTAAAATCTTTAAAAATGTTTAAACTTGCGAGCGAGACAGCCAACCAAAGGTGAAAAGGCTCTTAAGGATTACTGATTGAAAATTGAGTTGAAATATTTGTTTTAAACAAACATACATACTAAAATAAAAGCTTTTAACAAGTTTATTTGCTAAACAAATTAATAAACTTCCAACTTTCCATCGTTTCAAATGTATGATTATAAGTACAAACAATATTAATCTATGATTAGTATTATGATATCATACATCCGTTCTTCCGTTCGAGAGCTAAGATGCCACAGACAGACAGACAGACAGACGTTAGCGTCAAACTTATAACACGAATTTTTTCGTCAAGGGTTAAAAAAACCAGAGCCGCCGTGGGCTTGGATTTTGATAGTATTCTTTACGCTGCCGCGACACCTTGTCAAGGAAGCATACTTCGTTTATGGGTACTGTTTAGTTAAACGCTCTAACAAGCCACTTCTTACATTGATCACCGCAATTTACTCCGTCTGTTCTTTCCCCACAATCCAGTAATAAAAAGATAGCACACAAGTAGCTTCCTCAATCATATCACGCTCCTTACTCCAGAAATTTATGGAAATCAGCCGCGGCACTGCGGGGAGCCCTAAATCTTGCCATTCACCACGATAATATGCACGCACATATTTCATCCCAGAAATGGCTTAAACTTACACAGTAGTTGGTCGAGAAGCCTAAAAAACATCCAACATGTTTACGCGCAGGGGCAATAAGTCAAAACTTTTTTGTTACGCGGGCGGGTGTAGGAATCGGCACATTTGCTAAAGTGTTCGCTAACTTTCTCCATATGAACTCGAGTGTCGCCGAGTTAACTTTTTATAACCGTCGTTGTTCCCGATTTGACAAGTTCTCCCCGCTCGCGTCTCCATTCGGCTTCCGATGTTGTTGCAGTTTGTTCCGCTTCTTTTTTAAGTTTTGCCAAACTGTCGCAAGTTTTGTTGACAAATTGCGTTGTAAACCTGGAGATTCATGGGGATAGACTAGCGATTAAAGTTTTAATTCATTATTTTTAGTGTTGACTTACATATTTGTGTAAAATACTATAATAAAGTCGGTAAATCGTCTAGGCGTCATCGGAGGCTAATATCCACTTTAGGCTACCGCGCCACGCCACCGTAGTAGGTAAGTAATTAGGTAAATAAGGTTTTAAAATTAGATAATACTTTCCTTTCAGTTATGAGCGAACATTTAAATAAAGTTAAATAGACAAGGATACCTTCCATTCTCCTTTGTCTAACTTCCATTTCTTTATGAGAATCGCTTTTTGTTTAATTAAAAAAAAATATGCATAAATATTATTTCATTTACCTATTTATTGTTTATCAAAATGCGTTTAAAATAATGCGTATTTTATATGATTGATATATTTCTAGACTAAATAAATTCTGTGATGCCAATAATTTAATTTAAAGTGCAAATTTCCTCCAGGAATAACCTAAAAGAACTTATTTCGTTTGTGAAGCAGAAACAAGATTGAAATACCTCAGTGGTCCAGTGGTCAAGGCATTCGCCTTGTGACCTGGAGGTCATGGGTTCGATTCCCACTGGGAAGCATACTTTGTGAAAAGTTTCCAGTCTGGATTTTGCAGGCTTGAATCACCTGATTATCCAAAAAAGAAAGATGATTCCGTGTTTCGGAAGGCACGTAAAACTGTGGGTCCCGAACGCCACCTAGCGTTTGATCATCAAACTATCCAAGGATTGGTTCCTGGTTTGCCCTTTGGGTTGTGGAGGTCAGACGGCAGTCGCTCTGTGTAAAAACCAGTAACCTCGTCAAATCTCCTTGGTTAGGTAGCGGACCCCGGGCTCTGAAGCGTTACTGCTGAGGATGCAACCGGGAATACGCTCCGATGATGATGAAACAAGATTGAAATAATGGTGATAACTAAATACATTCCGTGATATCTCCCGCTAATTGCTAAAGCATCTTGATCTCTATTGCTTTGACATCAATGGCTATTTTCGTCTAATTCTTTAATTAAAGGTGTACAAAATACCAGTCATCGCTGACTTCAATATGATTTTGAATAAACTGTGAAAATAGCCGAGTTGCCGGGAACGCATTCCGACTTACGCCAAACCGAAACGAGTTGACGGAATGAAGCTGAGAGTTGTTAAACATTAGATTTTACAAGCCGTTTAATCAATTGAAATAAAATAAAAGGGGGACAATATTTTAACTTTGGTTTACATTTTGCTCAGATTCATAAAATTTTTCAGTATGAAAGAGTACCCAACGACATAATTTCGCGTGCTGATCTTCAAACTTCAATATGGAAATAGCACGTAAGTAATAAGAAATGTAGGGAAAAAAAAATATCACAAACCCAATTGAAACAACAGCAAGCGCAGCGTGGGATACCCACCTGCTAGATGGCCAGATGACGTAAACAAGGTTGCAGGAAAGCGTTGGATGCAGACCGCTTCCTATCGGTCCAATTGAAACAAGGTTTTTTCCAGTTCGTCCACCAGGATCCCCCAGATCAATCCCCCAGGGGATCCCCATGAACTTTCAAATCAAAACTTATATCCTCGGGTATCCATACGTGGTCTAGGAGAGAAGAAAAAACTCAGAATGTACCAACTGCTCATCTTTCCACGCAGATCGTAAAAGCCGTAATATTCGAATCTTTTTAATAGGCAATGCGGCTAGCAGCCCATCACGCTATGGTCTATGGGTCTGGCGGATCTAAGTAGACAGGCAAATCCAAAATGCTCTGTCAGTCCCATTAAGAATAGAGACGTGATAGTGCTTAGTATGATAAAAAAACTTAGATTTCCTCTTCATTTCCGAGACAATAATTTTTATTTCGAGTGAGAACTGCATTGTTGTTAGAGCAAAGTTTCAAATCAAACCTTTTCTAAACGCCAAAACAAACATTTTGCATGGGATTTGTATGAAATACAAAAGCGTGATGTCAAGCTTTTTGGAATCAAATGGCGCTTTTAATAACAGTTTTTGCATCTGCATCAGTAAATCTAAAATGTTGTTGAAAATGATCAATGAGAAGTGACACTATTTTGTGTCATTTTATTTTATGGACTGTACAAAATATTATTCTTGTTCCAGTCATCTACCCAATTCTACATATTTTATTGAAAACTCCGAATGGTGTTGACTCAACGCGTTCCCTAAAAGTAAAACGCTATTATTGCTTGAATATTCACAGGCATGATTCTACTCCCATTCTATTTATATAATGGCATACTAAACCACAAAGCGATTGTGTCTCTTATGAGTATATTAACGCAAGAGAATTGTGCCCCGTACATTTATTTTTTCTTTCATCATTTGCTTTTAACAACATCCCTTTTGTTGGTTATGACGACCTCCGTGGCGTAGTGGTCACCATACTAGCCCGCCGCCCAGCGGTTCCGGGTCCCCGGTCAGGGCAAGTTGGAAAATGGCCTTTTTCAAATTGTCCTGGGTTTTAGATGTTTATTTATATATGTATTTGTTATAAAAATTGTATCGTTGAGCTAGTATCCCATAACACAAGTCTCGAACTTACTTTGGGGCTAGCTCAATTAGTGTTATTTGTCCTAATATATTTATTAAAAAAAAAACAACGTTCCATCCTTTTTAACAAAAATTGCGTGAATAGGGTTGAAGACAAATTTCTTTTTTGCCTCGTTATTTATTCTCGAAAAAATAGCAATCGTACTTTCTTTTCTCTGATAAGCAAACAATGACGAAGATACAGCGAATTTAAATTTCTCGTGACGTCATTATCAGCTACGATTTTTCACCAAATAAAACCGTAAATAACCCCCACTCCGAGACTTCGAACCGCTGTATCTTTGCGAATTTTTAATACTTTGCTTAACGAAAACATAATGGGTCCTTTATTTATAAATAATCTAGTTGAGAAACTAAATAAAAAAAATCCAGTCAACGTTCGTAATATCGCTAATAAATTAGGCGGATTATTATTTCCTAGGAATGAGAGTTATTAAATGCTTCACTTTGTTCCCGGGAAGCCGGGTTTATGCAAAATGTGTTGGAATATTAAAAGATAAGTATTTAATTAAAATATTTCCGAACTATAAATACTCTGAATAGACGTTTCACTGCTCTACGAAGAAAACGCTGAGTCGAGTTAATTTTAAGCCCTGTAGTGTAAATAGAGGGTTAAAATTGATTCTCAGTCCCGAGTTTGCTAAAGAATCCTGTCAATGAGCAATTGCTTTGAAATCGTACCCAGGGCCGGCAGTAAATTGAATCTTGTCTTACCTTGTCGGAGTTAATCCTCTAATTTTAAACTCCATCTCGACTCTCAAGCGGACTAGGAAAAAGAATTTTCTGGAATTTTGCGGCAGTAAACCGTTAATCGCTCTCCATGGAAAGTAATGGAAAATTTATAAGGATTTAATTTAATTTCTGTAATGGATAATAAATAATCTTCAGCTGGAAATATTTTAACGACGCGAATCTAAAACTAAGAAAGATTTCTCTTTGAAGTCAATTCGATTATTAAGTTTAATGGTATTACATTTTTTTGTCAATTCAGTCATGAAAGAGAACTAGTTAATAAAATGTGTGAGCATTTTTATTTATTTAAGTAATGATTACTTATTTTATACATCATTATTATATATGTATAGAAATCTGCAGATAAAGTACTATTTTTACTTTATGAGACAAGCTACATGAGGAAATGGAGAACGTCAAGTCGTGAACTACAGGGAAGTTGAAGAACTGGCAGGAAAGAGACGGATATAAGGAATCACCGACATGACCCATCGCCTTCTTAACATAATTATTTCTCCTACTTGACACTAGATGGTGCTTTAACTATTTACTAAAACTTATTATTATTATTATCTAAATAAAGTAGTACTCTAGTTAATCAAATATGATTTTAATGAAATGCAATAAATATTTTTAAAACATATTCAACACTTTTTTAGTTACTTTTTGTTACTTTTTTCCTAGTCATGTGTTGTGCCATCTCTGTGTGCCTACTCCGGCCCTCCAATAGTTTTAATAGCGTTGGGTATCTGTTACGTGAGTATTTATATTATCTTTGTCACCGATAAGAGCAAAGATATTTAATATTTAAGGTCACCATGCTAGTTCGCCACCCAGAGGTCCCGGGTTCAATCCCCGGTTGGAAGTTATGAGTATATTAACGCAAGAGAATTGTGTCCTGTGCATTTATTTTTTCTTTCATCATTTGCTTTTAACAACAACCCTTTTGTTGGTTATGACGACCTCCGTAGCGTAGTGGTCACCATGCTAGTCCGCCACCCAGCGGTTCGATCCCCGGTCAGGGCAAGTTGGAAAATAACCTTTTTTCAAATTGTCCTGAGTCTTGGATGTTTATCTATACATTTATTTGTTATAAAATATCTTATCTTTGAGTTAGTATTCCATAACACAAGTCTCGAAATAACTTTGGGGCTAGCCCAATTTGTGTGATTTGTCCCTATATATTTATTTATTATTTATTTATTTATATCATGATAAATCACAGTAGGTTGGTAGATTACTATACTCGTAGTATTGCCGAAATATTAGTAATAAACAGACATTACAGTAAGACTGTGCACAAATGTAAACAATTTTATACATTGGCCAAACCAAAAGTCGAACACGAGCTGTTTTATTGCTGTTGTTTGCCAAAATCATAGTCCAAAGTGCCTCACTTGTTTAATAAACGTAAATCCGCCGAAATTCAGTACAAAGTGAACTGTATTTCGACTGTGGCTTACCGAAGATTTGTAACGGGCTTCTAGCATAAATCCAGTAAATCGCAGCCCCCGCCCCGCCCCCTGGCTCTGGCTTAGGGGTATTTAACGTGCCATGCTTTAGTGGAATTGAAAGGCAACTCCGTGACACTCCATCCCGGCAAAATAAACACGGCCCGAGCGGCCGCACGCTACTTCTTTTGCGGACCTAATTTCCATTATTCAGCGTTAATTTCGCCTGAAAACTTTGGGTTTAAATGTAGCCGTTTAATTCTACTGCTTTTAGAGTTGCGGGAGTCCGAGGTTTATTCTATTTTTAGAGCTTTGTTTATGTTTTGCTTAATTATTTATGCACTTAAATTGTTTTATGTGCACTTTAGGCGGTTTATCTTTTAAGAAGAAACATCAGGATGCGGTCCCAGGCTCCAAAGTTGGACCAACAACCGGGAACCCTACTAGATATAAAGGTGGGATGGATAACAGAATCACACTGTAAAAAAAGAACTTTTCATGTGTATGTTTACATTATATTATATCTCATTAATAATTGTTGACGCTTACCATTTTAACGTTTTTTTTATTTATTTGAAATATAATTAGAATCTTTTCAGGCTCTTACAGACTAGCGACAGTATGCCCGTGACACCAGTCAGCGACCGTCAGCTTTGATCGGCGAATGTCACCGACTATCGGCGATTGTCGCCGAGACGGTCGTGCAGCAGTTTTTGACGGTTTGTGACAGATTGATACGTGTCAGTCTATCCGACAGTCGGCGACCGTCACCGACAGTCAGCGACACAGGTCGGCGACGGTCGCCGACAAGTGTCGCGGGCTAACACGAGTCGCTCGTCAGTAAGAAGGCTAAGGCGTACTAAGTCGCGCCTGTTTTTAGCAAATTGTATTCACCTTAATTGACCGAGAGAGCGACCAACAAAAATGCTTTATCATCTCATCTACGCGAAAAACGATGTTTTTATCCCAAAACATTTGGAGCTAAAGTTACGGTTATTCTCTCGGGACTAAAACGTGAAAAAGAAGATCTCTAGTGATTAAAACCAATTTAAAACAGAACACGAGTGTAATCTATGAAGAATCAAAAATCATGTTAGCAGTCCAGCAAAAAAAAAGAAGAATAATGTTTTAAAATAAAAAATAATTGGCACAGACTTCGTGATTTTTAAATTTGGAAAACATATCGTCTTCAACATGGATGAATGTAGGTTAACATTTTTATGTTCTTTGCTTCGGAAAAAGAAAAAAAAGTATAATTTTAAGGCGCAATTTTTTTCTTTGATTCAAGTAATTACCTATTTTAGGTTATTTGCATTGAAATGTAATTATTTATGTAAATGTGAATACTTTTTCGTGAGTTTAATAGTTATCAGGTTTACTTATTAAAATATAAAGATATGAAGGACCACGCAAAAAAAAGTTATGAGTGATCATTTTACGTTAAGTTTGTGGTCTGCGAAAAAATATTTCTTAGTATTTATTGCATGAAAAAGACACCAAACAAAGGTTAGTATTAATTTGTTGGTTGAAGTTTGATTAGGTATTGTAGATGTTCTTTTATATTCTGTTTTGTATGTGCTAGTTTTTCTCATAGATGGAGATGAAAAGTAGAGTGTGCTACTCGGGTACGGTAATATTTTTATCTCGGGCGATATACATGAATCCCTCGCTACACTCAGGATTCCACCGTAGAACCACTCGCTCCACTTGTGATTCAACTGTGGAATCCTTCGTTTCGCTCTGGATCAAAGTAGCGCCCTCGCCTTCAAAATATTACCTTATCCCCTTGTAGCACAATCTACTATTGTTCGGCTGTCAGTTTGTCAGTTTGGTTATTTGTCCGGCTGTTTTCGTCTATAGGTCGACTTTCGTATTTCTCAACCGATTCTCGTGAAATTTTGTGAGAAGGTTTGAAAATTATATAGATTTTTTTTGTCGATAAAGTTTTTCGAAATTTTTAAAATGTATGAAATACGGGGGTTGAAACTTTAAAAATACCATATTTCAGACATTTTGATTTTTTTTCAAAAATTTCGTATCGCTTTGTTGTTACCCATATTGAGAACTTATTTTTTGTCTCAACAACTTTTTAATCCGCTAAACTTAACAGGTAGGGGTGACTCGCGAGGTCTATAGCTCACAGAACCACTAGCATAATAACATAAATTATTGGGTTGTTCCGATGCGCTAGTGCGTTGTGAAGCCAAAAGTTTGAAAACTAAGGCGTGTGTCTCGCGCATTTCTAGTAGAAAAGCAGCCTAGTGCCATACTTGAGGTGTCCCGCATGTAATATTTAAAGCGCGCCTTTAATCACGGCTTAGCACGGGTTACGGCGCCGCGGGGAGGTGTTACTCTGACTATGATGGAGTCTCAGCGGCTCCGGGCCCGTTACACCCGCTCCATGGGAATTTGAGAGATATATTCTTTTAATATGATTTATTTTCCGAGACTAACGATAATGTATTGCTATTGCTCGGGAGTTGAGAATTTAGATGATATTCTCATTTGATGACAAAGTTAGATAGATAAAATCTTTATTCACTGTTTGTTTGTTTTTTGTGTGTGTAAGTGGCCAACACTGGTGTCAGATTTTTCAAGCTGCCTAAAGGAATCTGACATAGTTTGACGATTGCGATACAATGATGACAGCCGGGACCAACGGCTTTTATTAAGGCCTTCCGAAGCACGGCAGAGCTCAAGAAATTTCGTTTCCGTTTGGCTGAGCGTTGGTCTGTATGAGAAGACGATATTTTATTTTAAATTTTTAATAATTTGTTTATTTTTTTATAGGTTTATAGGTTTTACTGTAATCTATAAGTAATGAAATATAATATTTTGTATTTTTCTTTTCAAAATTTTAGGCTCTGTAGTTTCGAAGACCATGATCAATTTTCGTCTTCTTTCGTGAATAATATCAAATCTATTTATTTTACAATAATAACAACAATATATTTTTGATCCTCATAATGAGCCCTTTCATTTGATATGTCACACAGGTTTGCAAAACTTTTTTTTTTCCCTAATTTGTCCCCCGAAAATGACCTTATTTAAAAAAAATACTTTGCACATCTGTATTTGGGTCATAGGATTACACCATCCTACCAAATTTCACCGGATTTGGTCCAGAAGATTCGGAGGAAATTAGGTGTGACAGACGGACGGGCAGACACACGCACGAGTGATCCTTTAAGGGTTCCGTTTTTTATTTTTTGTACGGAGCCCCTAAAACATATCGAATTAAAGGAAGATATGTAATTTCATCTGGTTGATTGATTCCTGCCCTCACGGTGCAGCTCATGATCGAGTAATCACGTGAAAATCGTGAAATCAATCCGAGCGGTAACTCGATACATCGGCTTATTTCTCTGGAGATGTCTCAACAAATGGACGCGCGGCGAGTGAGTTACTGCACTGATATTGCAGTTCGCCCCCAATGACGAACAATATATCGTATAGGCCAGACACTCGATAAATTGGTCACTCTATTCTGATACAATCTAGATTTTATTGAGTTTTCGATAACACAATTAGATTACATTCTTCACTACAAAACTTATCGTAATAATACTCGTCGTAAATTGCGACCAGATTGCAGACATTCTTAAGTAGAACCGACCAAGAGTGAGTTGGACTCGCGCATGTAGTGTTCCGTACCATTATCTATAAAATATCACGTTTGTTGTATGAAAGCCCCACTTAAATATTTATTTTATCCTGTTTTTAGTATTTGTTATTATAGCGACAATACCTTATCTGTGAAGATTTCAATTGTCTAGCTATCACAGTTCATGAGATACAGCCTGGTGACAAACAGACGGATAGTGGAGTCTTAATAATAGGGTCCCGTTTTTACCCTTTCGGTAGGGAACCCTAACAAGACGAGGTAAGAAACTCATACCCGGTGCCCATTATCACTATCACTCATCAAGAGAGTGAAAAGTGTAGATGAAGCTAGAGAGGTCGGTCAGGATCGTAGCAAGAGGAGGTCCATGCACAAAAATCTGGCTATGTCACCTCATCATCATTATCCTAGCGTATTCCCGGTTAGCTCACCGGTGACGCTTCAGAGCCCGGGGTCAGCTACCTAACCAAGGTGATTTGACTTAGTAACTGGTTTTTTACACATAACGACTGCCGTCTAACCTCCGCAACCCAAAGTAAAACACAAAACAGAAAATGTAATACATAAGATAATATGTAATAGACTAATAAGGCAAATTGAAAAAGTTAAAGGTGTTAGATAAAATACCTAACATATTCATTAATCCCCCCAGATAGTATTATAAATAAAGTAAAAAGAAATAGGGTAAATTAGACAGAAGTCCCATCCGTACAGGCAAACAAAAGATGAAGAATGAAAGGTAAAGTAATGTAGTTGGAAATGGCGAGAGGAATAAAAGCGAGAACTGCTATGAATGAGAAGCTAGAAACCACAGGCTCCGATTAATGATGGAGGTAGAAGTCTTAAAAAAAACCAAAGGGTAGACCAGAACCAAACCTTGGAAAGGTTTGAGAGCAAACGTTAGATGGCGTTCAAGACCCATAGTTTATACGTGCCTTCCAAAACACTGACTATGCGACCTCGTTCCTTCCTAAATTTTCCTTCCCAAGTATTCAAACATTGATCATGATCCACCACAAATGTATTTGTTCCTTACTCCTGTTTATTCCGGATTAAAACCAGCAAATGGCAATTTTCGCGACCAAACAAACGTACTTTAGAGGCGAAGTTATTAGTATAAACGTACAAACAAGGACTTGCACACAACAACCCGGATCGAACAATTGTTTGCGATGGTCATCGGAATAGTTGTGAAGCTTAGAGTAAATAACACGGGCCAATCAGTATACGAAGAGGAATGTGTTAATTGTTTAGTTATTGAACATTGTTTTACCTTGGAATTCAATTTATTTATTTATATAGGTATTCCAATTGCTAATTCAGTATATAAATATGAGTATGCGGGTGTCAAATTTTTTTAAGTTTTATTGTGGTTTTGTTAACATTTTTACTGATCTAAACAAAGACTACCAACTTATTTGAGAAGATGAATGCATCAATCACCTTATCGATATCTTTGGTTTTTATTATTAAAAATAAATCAGCCAAACGGATTGTCTATGGGAGATCAATATACATATTTTTTTTGTTGGATTAACAATAAGTCATCATATTTTGGATATTCTTTACAATTTTGTCGGTTTACATTTTAGATTACAATGTCGGTATTTTTCACACATGTAAAAACAGACTACCAACTTGTTTAAGAAAGTGAATGCAATAATTCACCTTCTAAAATAAATTGATCGTCTTAGATTATTATGACGTGTGAGTCACGAGCTTTAAAGTCTACGTACTTATCGGCACCATGGTATAATAAAATACTATACCAATGGTCGGCACGATATTATTCATCATAATTTTCTTCGCCACTTCCATATTTGCGGTCGGCTCTGTATTTCAACTGTTTCCACTTCTTTCTGTCATTCACCATATTTGCACTAGCTCCAATTAAATTATCCTATCCTAGCCCATCGTTCCTTCATATCTGATGTTATTATGTCATGAAAAAATATTGTCGTGCGCGCGTACAATGCGACACAAATAAGTTGAACAAACATGGCGGACTTCAAAGCATTTTTGTACAAATTCCCAGCACGTAGGTAGGACACCAAAATGACGGTTATCGGCGCAAGTACAAATAATGCGCCGACGAGCGCTACTTCATTTCAATTTACGTGTCAGGTTTCTATAAAAATGCTTTGAAGTCCGCCATTTTTGTTCAACTTATTTGTGTCGCATGGTAAGATTTTTAAATCTTATCACTCCTTAGCCTTTAAAATTAAATAAACATCAATTCAAATTCAAATATATCTTTATTGTCATAGGATATTTATAAATATCTCTTAATAATCGTCACTTTGTTTTGTTGAACAATAGTTGACATGAAACATCCAGGTCAATATGAGAAGGTTATTTTCCATCTTGACCTGACCGGGGATCGAACCCGGGTCTTCTTGTGCGACAGCTTTGCGTGATGGCCTCAGAAGTCTTCACATATCATCCAATTACAGTGACGATAGAAGATAAAAAAGACAAACATTATATTCCTACCAGCACCAAGCGCTTCCCGAATCCTGGGACCGCTTTCTGTTTATATCAAGTATTGAAGAAGGAGTTAAAAGTGTAGATAAAATACCAAACGCCACAATTCGCTCAAAAACATAAAACCGCCATGCTAAAATGGAATTGGGCAGGGCATATCGGTAGGATGCACAGCAAAAGATGGGCCAGAATCACAACAGAGTGGTTACCTAAAGATGGTTACCCTCGCCCGGGTAGGAAAAAAAAGCTCTGGTAAGACGGTCTCGGCGCATTCCAAAAAGGATGGTCGAGCTTAACACAAGAAAGAGATAAGTGGAAGAAGATGGCAGAGACCTTTGCCCAACAATGGGATAACAAAGGTTAGTGAAAAAAAAATGTATTGAAATAGCCAAAATAAGAACTACACGAACATAGCGGTGAAAAGTTATCGTATAACAAGAAACAACACACCACTAAAACCGCGAAAAGTAGCGATCGCGAAAACAATAAAAACATAAAACCCCATAAAACAAAAACTAGCTTGTCAAACAAACTACGTGCGTTGAAAACAAACACACAAATTCATCATTCGAACTACAACGAGTTACGTACAAAGTTGCAAAACGGGATTCGGGGAGTGCTGCGAATTTCTTGTTCCTGGTAAAAACGTCTTCATTATTATATACATTTCACTTGTTACGTTAAAGTGCAAACAGAAACGGAAACAAATAGGTAAAGAAATAAATCTTATCATGAAGAGAAGGTCGTTTTAATAATAATAATTCTTTATTCAGATGTCAATCCATACTTTCTTTGTTAGTAGTATTTTCTTATCCTAGAAACCCTACCTATCCTAGAAACTAGGTTTAAGAAACCCTTGGGAGAACCTATGTCCAACAGTGAACGTTATGCTGGAAAGATGATGATGATAATCAAGAGAAAGGTGTCTAAGTTCAATCCACTAATCGACACAGAGCACGTTTCTTGCGTGTTGCATGCAATTTAATTGACGTTATAAATGATTTCTTTGATTGACGTCTTATTAAGACCATGCAAATCATAAACCGTCTTATTATAAAACCCAGACTAACTTTGTTACTAGGTTTAAACCATTATCCGCCCCAATCAAGTTGACATCTAGTATCACCACACTATCTCACCTGTCAATTTCAACTTGATTTGGGCGGATAATGGTTTAAACCTAGTAACAAAGTTAGTCCTGTTTTTATAATAAGAAGGATAAAGCTTTAACAAGTAGTTCTGTGAGCTGAGAGTTATCCGATAAAAAGAAGTTCGGACAGAAAAGTTGCGTCTTAATAAGGGTACTTATCTAACAAAAAAAAACTAAGAATTTTTTTTTTGCTATTAACAAAATAAAAAACTCGACATTTTCATACAAAAGTGTTTATGAAAATGACGATTTTTTCTTCGAGTTTCAAGCATTGGTCCCATAGGAAAAGTTGTTTATATTGACGGTCTGAGTAGCTCCTACAAGGATCGGACAGGGTTTTTGCTAATAATAACCCTCAACCCCCTTATTCCGGTAAATTTCCATAAACTGAATCAACTCTACTTCTTATTTTCTTGTCAATTGGCTCAAATGAACCGAATCAACAAGAAAATCTATATAATTTTCTTACCTTCTCACAAAATTTCACGAGAAATTCAATCTGTAAGCGAGAACAGCCGGACAGACAAACTGACAGCCAAACTAAAGCATTTTTGTTCAATCTCGAAACTGAGACGCAATAAGGCAAGAAACTTGCACTGTGTTAATGGGCCTTTATTTAGTAAGATGGTGACGAGCATAATTTACAGCTTCTATAAACGTGTGTGGAAAAAACATGTAGTACAATCCGTTCAAATCATTTTAAATTTTTTTTTTTATTATCAGTTAGATCATCTGCTTTTTTTTACTTCATTTGAATAAATTCAAGATTCAAAAATTTTAATGTTTATTCAGTATTCATTCACTTGTACACGTCAATAAATATAATTTACATTGCTTGTAGTTTATATTGAAATTTAATTTATTTTAAAGAAAAGCTTTCGATACCAGCGCTTCGCAACGACCACTGCTGAGAAGAAATAAATAAATAAATATATAGGGACAAATTACACTGATTGAGCTAGCCCCAAAGTAAGTTCGAGACTTGTGTTATAAAGTAAGTTAGAAACGCCGAAAGAAACTTATTTTCACAGTATTGATCACCTACTCGCCAGAAGAGCTTTGTCATATTATTATTATGTCTCTTTTTAATTTATAAATGCACGCTTAATATCACAATGGCCTCTGTCTGTCTGTATTACAGTTTCAAGACGCAATATGCATTTGAAAAAAAATGTTACTAAGGAATAAACGAAGTGTGCGAAAAAATAAGATAACGAAAGAATACCAAACAAAACTGATATATTCTGACTGATTTTATATAAAATGGGGTAAAGAAAAAAGAAATAACACTTTTTAGTTTGCGAAACCCTTTGTGTTTGACATATGAGTAGGGATAGCACCCGAAAGTTACTTTCGATGCATCGATGAATTATTCATAAATGTCTTTGCAAATTAATACGGCGGGATCGGTAAGCCAGAGCGGCGATGGTTGACAGTCGAGTCACGCGCTGCCGTAAGTGCCATATTTATTATACGGAGTTTAGATGCGGACACTGAGAATAGAGAGGAAAAGCTTAGTAGCATGTTACGTTTGAGAAATGGACATCTTAGACACTCTTTCTCTACCATTTTTTACCCTTGGCTTTTGCTTAACTGCAGGATTGAATCACAGAAGAGAGGTGCGTGTCGGCAGTGTAACTTTGGATTACATGCGACTCTTAGTGGTTATTGCTCCCATTGCTCCCGATGAAGAAATGTCAGTTGAAGAGTCAATATGAAACGAAAAGAGGTGAGTCATCGAATGGACGGCAACTAAGTAAGTTGTTGTCTTTGATTCAGATTCCCGCCTATGCTCTCCTGAGATCCAAAGAGAACTGGTATTTCCGGTATTTCTACGTTTTTCTTTTTTACTCCAGAACAATATCCAAGTGATTTAACCCATCAACCATATAAATCACAGACATAATTCAATTGATTCAAACAGAATTCTTTCGGCTGGAACCGGCTGATCGGTGTTTGAAGGTGTTTTGGTTATTTCTTCTCCCGTTCGCTGTCGTGACCATTGACATGCGTATTATGTTTGGAGACAAAAAAGCTGGAATGCGCACCCGGAATTCCAATGCAGCACAGTTAAGAATGCAATAACATGTAAAAGAAGGGTGAGAAATATGGATCATTCTTTAATATTATTAAAACTAACGTGAGATGACGCACCTAAATATATTTTATCACGCAGTATAATCCGAGAGGCGATTGAGATAAATTGACATTCGAATTTTAATCGGATGTTGGATGGGCTTATCCTGCCGCTTCAAGACCTTCAAGCTCTTTAAAGCTTTGTTATTGAGACAATAAGTGTCAGCCCGGTACATACAAACGCCTTGAGTATACCTGAGGCTGAAGACAAGAGCATCACCAACAACCACGGAGACATCACCATTAGTCATCGTTTCCAATAGAGCAATACGGGCGGCGACACTCGAAGCAACGAGACTACACTAAAATATTTAGTGATTATTCTTTATATCCCATGATCTTGTCATAAGATAAGAAAGTGACAGATGCAGTCCTGTGCTTGATGACTGAATTTGACTTTTATGACATCGGCGTTCTATGCATCAGGTGAGCCATCAATGGCTCGTTATTTATGTAAGAGTAATAGTGGGACGCGCCGTCGCGATAAATCGAGGAAAGCAATCGATCGGCTCTCCCGGGATCACTTAATCGGCTTGAATATTTAATGCAGATCAGGATCAATTAGAGGAAGTGGACTTAGCTGAACTTCCCGGGTCTTTGTAGTTAAGGTCAAAATTAATTACTTTTACATACCATTTGATGTCTGTGATGTGATGCAGCTTATGATAAAAATGCCAAAAAGACATCATCCACGAGGTATAGGGACGGGAAATTATGGGGAAAATATAATACATTAATTTTGATAGTTTCATCATTCAATGAATTGGTATCAAATATGCCAAATAAAACTTCAAAAAGGCCTTTAAAATAAAAGGTAAAATAACAATGGCACTTCGGAATTACCGACAGAAGTGAAAACTTGGTGTCGGTTACGGTAACAATGTCGCGAGTTCAATAGATTTTCCCGTCTCAAAAATGCTTTCTGTACATGCCCAAAGCGCCTAAAGTAGTTTTCACTTCAAAAATTGCTCTGTAGTACCGTCAAATTCCCCTCATTTTGATTAGATATTTTATTGAATGCTGAAACAGCGTGTAAACTTTGAGATTCGCAGCATCACTATGTACATCATAATATTTACGGCATTATTACTAAAGATTGGATATTCGGATACATATCTACCAAAACTTGAGATGTTGGCTGTAAAGGAAAGCACTTTTTTATCAAAAAAAAAAAACGCGGTCTTGGGAAACAATCCTACATCGTACATACCACACATTGGGGAATCAAAAATACATTCGATTAGTTACGCGATTACTTCCGATCAATTACGCAAACCCGGGACTCAATTTAATTCCAATATATCTTTGTTATCATAGGATATTTATAATATCTTTTTTTTGCACAATTGTTGACGTCAAAAAGTTACTTAGATCTAAATTTACTGCCGCTTCCAAAGCGCTAGTGCAGAAGAAGCGGTAACAAACTGCCCTGAACCTTATTTCTCCAAGGAGGTCAACTCAAAATGAAATCAATATTTATAGTCGATATGTAGACAGAGATTTAATTTGTAATAAAAATATCGTAATTTTTAAGCCAAAAATTAATTTTAGGTAAAATATATATCCGATTAAACGACCTTTGATTATTACATAGTTTCAGTCTACGTACAGGCGCGTACAATTGTTTTCTGATGTTTGTTTGTCCACCGAATCATACAACAGTTTGCTGTTAACTACTGTAACAATTTAACCTATTTGGTCAGATACTACAAGGGGCAAGGAAATTCTAGATACTGATGTCACAGGTTACGTTCACTAATGTAGGTAGGGCTTTAATGTAACTGGAGTCACAGGAAAGAGGTTCTCTAATTTAGCACTTCAAAGTTCACTGTATTGACTGTCCTATATGTATGTAGCTTTGGTGCGTAGTGTGGGGTATATACAATCTATGAAGGCTGCACTAAGGAAACAAAGTTAATCACACACTACAACAGTTTATTACTTTACAACACGTATACAATAATTTAAAGTTCAACCGAAACGGATAGATCGACAAACGCACAAGTATATTCAGGTGTGGTGTACGGAGGTGCAGATGAGCAAGGCGCGCGAACTAAGTACCTGCCAAGGACCGACTGGCGCTTGGGAACGCGGGTCGGCCCCACGTGTATGAAAATGCTTAATCTGTAATATGTGAACCCACAAAATATTTTTAAAACAGCTTTCTGACCGCTTTTCTTCAACTATTTATTCGTTTATCTTGCAACAAACGTATTATCTGTAATTCGCGCATACATGTGTGTAAGCGCAAAAAGTTCTAACTGAATACTATCCTACTGCTCACCGCTATAGGGTTGCGGGCTGTCACGGGACGCGCGGTATTAAACGTGTCAGTCACACGCGAGCGACACGAGCGACACACAATTAATTACAACGTAATCGTCATATCACTCACACTGGCACACTAGTGGAACGTAGTAAGGTTCTTGCGTTATTCTATTCCACTTCAAACCCTATACTTAAAGCATTTACAAATTACGTTACGCCGCCGCCGCGGCAACGGTTTTTGACGCTGCGGCGCGGAGCAATAGAGAATATGCATGAAAAAAATATGTGTTATCTAACTAGTTTATCCATAAATATTCACAAGTAAAGTAATAACAGTGAAAACAGAATAAAAATTGGTTGAAAAACGAACGAGATATAACGATTTTACGAAAATATGTCTATCTCACTCGCAAAAACGCTATTTTCTATGGCAAATGTATATGGACTTTGACGTCACCAGTCCATATCGGACTTCTATGTTCGTCGCTAATTGAGATATTTTATAAATTCTTTCATTTTTGTTTACTGTAGATAATAAGCAAATTTTTTTAAGCAAATAAAAAAAAGTGTATATTCCCTATTGGATTTTGTTAATATATGTACTAACCCTTACACATAGTTCCGTGACCTTTCACTGAACTTTGCAACGCCATGGCAGGGAGCGAACTAAAATACTATGGAAGAGTAAGGGTCGGCTCTCGTCTTTCAGCACGAAACAGCACTTTCTTATGCTGCTATATTTTTCTGTTGCTTAGAACCGTCATTTGCTAGAGCGAGAAATTGCGACGGAACGCCAGCCATGTTGATGCATTCTATCGCTCTCTCTCACTCTAGCATATGCTAACAGCGACAGAAAAGGACAGCAGCATGCGAAAGTTCCGTTCCGGGCTGATAGATGAGTCCCAACCCCAATTTCATGGCGACGCATAACGCAGCTTCAACTATAGGCCATTGTCGCCAGCATCATACATCATACAGTAACAGTACTGGCATAAAAAAAGATATAATTTTTAAGTACCACCTGCTTATGTTCTCTTGATGGGGTACATTTGCGCTTGTTATACTTCCATAGTATTATTGTTCGCTAATGGCAGCCGCAACACTGCTGCCGAGGCAACATAAACGCCATTTCGTAGAATCGCTCATTTCTTATTCCTCCTCAACCAACCAACTATAAATATACATACAAATCATATAATGATTTCTCAAATAGTATTCAAATCCTAGAGCCATACAAAGACCCAATGCATACGTTCAGTATCATAATGGCCATGGTGAAAAAAATAATAATATAGTGGTACTAATTTAACCTATATTATTCCCCAGGTTTTTGACGATTCTCTCAATCATCTTCCGCGGTTTTTGCGAGTAAAGTAGCAACTAGTACATTTCAGCACATTTTTCATTTTAAAGCGATTGGCACACTGCACCGAACAAACGCGCGTAGCGCGGGGCCGCCATGAAAAAATCACGCGCGTATACGCGGTGTCAATGTGTTGTACGAGTACTATGCGTGTTTTCATAACAAATTGAGGTACTTGCGTACAATTATAAAGGCATAATGATGGCGCAGGAGCGCTACGCAGACCGCTGCGGGGTGCGGAGCAGTGTGTGACTCGCCTAAAGTGTGTTTTTCCTTTTCGCTCAGACAAGTACGGAAAAGAAAGAAGTCATGGAAAGTTTCAAACTCTTGTTTTGAAAGGAAAAAATCTCAAATTACACGCTAATTGAGAAATCAATCTCTCCAAGCTAATTCAGGTCTATTTTTATTTAACTCTGTGTTCCCACCAGCTCTAATGAAAATTAATGTATCTACATGACGCCGCCTCACTTTGTCTACGTCAAAAGCGACGAATCGATTTTATTCGAGACTCGGATTATTTGCCTTTCATTAGTGAGAGTAATAACTTCCGAACATAAACAATTTATGTTAATATTGATAAAGCGAACTTTGATATTTTGAATAAACACTTTTCAAGATTTTAGACTCAGAATGAGCGATTCGCAAAATGATTAAAGAGATAATAAGTTCGTCGAATCCAGATTCTCGTTAAGTTTTGGCCGCAGTACGTCTTAGCAATATGAATACGTAGGTCTTTTCCTTGACGCGTAAGATCATTCAGTTTATTTTCATTCTTAACCAATTACCGCAAGCCTAGATAGGAAATTAAAGCTACGCAATTTAAGATAATTACAAACGATTATGATTCTTATAGAACTTTTTTACACAAGAGATCATAATCAGCCGCATAACGTCCACTGTTGGACATAGGCCTCTTCTAAGGATTTCCAAAATTAGAAGAAATATGAAAGAATATTTAATTAACACCAACTAATATCGGTTCACTCTGCTAAATCCTAACCCAATATATAATATAACCTATATGGGTATTTCCGTTTTCGAAGTTTTGCTCAAACAAGTTTTTTCAGCACCAGCAATAGTAGCATTAACAAAGTCTAAAAGCAACTTAATTATTTTTGATTATCGTACATATACAACGTATGTAACGAAAAACTTCACTGAAATCGCAAAAAACTCTCCAGCTCCATACAAAATTAAATACCTGCTGCCAATTTTTTGCTATTTCAGGCACCATGCCTGAAATAGCAGTGAAATAGCAAATCTGAAAAGTTGTTTACATTGATAAGTACATTTAGTCCCTTTCGGATTGATAGCCCTTTTTCGTTTAACGTTGTGTAGTGATTTAAAAATGGACATTTTACACATAGGGCATTCTGCGCCTAAAGCTTTTTGAAGTAATAAAAGATTCCTGTCGAGTGGCAAGGCACTTTGCACGTAAATAAACCTTGTTCTTCGAACACTGGCTTTAATGTTCACATAATTAATTCAGTATATTGCTATCTGTGAGAAGTGGAGCGATGTTATTAATTTCTTAGAATAATGTGAAGTGGGATCTTTTACGTATTTAATAGGAATAAGATATACGTTATACTCTATGTATTATTAATTTATTAAAGTATTAAAGTTGAGCCTTTCGCAGAATTAATATCATAATTTATGTCCACATATCAACTATATATAATATTAATTTCATTGTGAGTTGACGTTCTTGGAGAAAATGCTGCAGTGCAGTTTGTTACAGCTTCTTCTGCACTAGCGCTTTGGAGGCGGCAGTAAACTTAGCTCTAAGTAACTTTTTGACGTCAACAATTATTGTGCAATAAAACACAGTGACGATTATTAAGAGATATTATAAATATCCTATGATAATAAAGATATATTTGAAAAAAAAAAGAGCAGTGCAGGCTTTGCGGAGAGCATCATGCTCCGCAAAGAGGCGGCGGAGAGAGACTGGTAGGCAACAACCGACTTGGCAATCCACCCCCAGCGCACAGGGCGCAGGAGGCGGGCCTATGACCTGAAACTGCTGCCTCCATAACATGGGCTAGTCGGACGATGGAAACTGGATTCCGTCGCTTAACAAATACGGTCCTCCGAGTTGAAAGCGCATTTGTGTCAACACACGCCTTTACTCTAGCGGGTACAATATTTCTTGATTCGTTTTCTCACGTAACAAAAGGTTAGGTTCCACCCAGCTTCCCGTGGCTGGGTGGACGAAACCATTAATCTTTTTCACATGAAAAAAAAAGTAGGTTAGCCGCTTTTGGAACACCCATGGCAACATTATTTTGGACTGTTATGTGGCCTCTCAGGCTTAGTTGGCTCAGTTGGCACTCTTTGCCGACGACTAGGCGCTTCTTGCAATTAGTTTGAACTCAAAGTACGCCGCAAATAAGCTTCAAACAGTCCTAGGTGCTCTGCCTGACAAGCCTTCAAATGGAGGTTCTTAGTGAACCTCAACAAAAGGCAGACATTGATTTTAGAGAACACTAACCTCCTGCCATCCTTGAAGCTCTACGGGTAAAATGTGCCAAGGCAGTCGCACTGCACGTCAAATATCTGGGAGTATCTGAAGTTCGGCAGATGCCTCAGCTTGAAAGCCCACATCGATAACCGGTGTTGACGATAGCAAAGGTGGAAGCTCTACCCAGTACTTTTCTCTCGCTTTCCGCTATAGACGCGGCTTGGAATGAAGTCGTACTTAAGAAAACCTATGTTTCAGGGGCCATTGGGGCTCCACGTTTGAGGAATGCTGTCATCCATCGGGAGTTAAAGTAGGAACGCTTATTTCTCGACTTTGATCTCCCGCCTAGCGAAGGACATGTATAACAAAGCTTACCGTTGCACCGCCACATAAAGAGGGCGGGGAGGATACCAAAGTAGTACCTATATATGGTGGACGGAGGGTGAATGAAGTACTAGCAAAGTCACTGCCTATTGCATAAGCATTCAGTTATTGAGCAGCACCAGATTTAAAAAGAAATGGAGGGGAAGGGGGCAAAATATATAAATATACCGCCCCTGTTGGGTTTGCCACGTACTTGATTACCAGTACCTTGTTTTCTGAACAGCACGTCGTGTCTCGGTCCGTCCTGACTCGGTTTCATTTTGCGGGCCCCGACAGACGCCACCCTCATTCCGTATCGGTAGCATGGGAGGGATGGACATATTCGACGATTTTGCCGCCCCTCTAAATTCGCTGCCCGGGATAAGAGCAGTTCCTTTTAGTACTTTAACTAAATATTTTAATTAATTAATTAATTTTTACTATAAATCGTCATTTGCAACTACGAAACACTTCACTGCGCGTGGCCCGACGTACACTTGGCTGGTTTTATTGAAAATTCTAAAGTGACGGTGCTCATAAACTAAAGTCCACGCTGACGAAGTCGCGGGCAACAGCTAGTCTTCAATATATTTTGTCAGTTTTGTCACCTTATGCATTAAGACGAAGTGGTAGCTAAAGTGGCGCCCTCATTTTAAATAAATTGTTTAAAATTAAATATGGTGCTAATTAAAAATTTGATTCGTATAAATGTCTAGAAAGACATTTAAACTATTTTTGACTAACCTTTGAAATTATTACTGATAGTCCGTCTGGTTTTAAAACTGTTTTTCGCCAAAAGTGGCCACTTTTGGCGAAAAACAGTTTTAAAACTAGACGAACTACCAATATTACTTTCAAATGTTATTCATAAAATAGTTAAAAGGTCTTTCTAAACAGTGATACAAATCAAATTTTTAATTATCACCATATTTAGTTTTAAACAATTTATTTCAAATGAGGGCGCCACTTTAGCTACCACTTCATCCTAATATACAGTCTAAACAAACTACAATTATATAAGATAACTTAGTGATCAATTTTGAGTCATGAATCCTTAAAAGTTTATTTGAAAAATCTAATTAAAAATCCCCGACCAAAAATGTCAAGAACGCCATCTGTGATGAATAGCGGAGCTACCGGGATAGCTCGACAGTTGAAATTTTCACAAATGATGTATTTCTGTTGCCGCTATAACATAAAATACTAAAAACAGAATAAAATAAATATTTAAACGATAAAGATATAGATTGAGTTAAATTTATTTTGCTAAACTTGAGTTACAAGCAAGATATTTATTACATTTAAGTTCATCCAATCATGTTTTACCATCACAGGTGTGCAAATTTTCAGAAAGGCTGTCTATCATTATATTAGAAAAATATAACACTTATGATAAATCTATCAATCTACCATAATATAATACACTACTTACTAATATTAAAATCATTACAAACTACCTGATAAAAAATCTTTTACACTATAATAACAATTTTCAGTCAGCAATAACTTAAATATATTCTTAAATAAATTTAAATTTAATTCTTTGTATTGTTTCGGTATTCTATTATAATATATATCTTTGGTGCCATAAATGCTACTACAATATCTTGCAATAAAGCACTTTTAGATGCATGCAGACACAAATTATCACAATATAACTCACGACGGTTTCTTTTCACTACATCAGATAAACTAGAAAACAGATGAGAATGATGGAAGTGTTAGAATTTTATATCTTTTTAAACAGTGGTACACAACTATCTGTACTTTGAAGACCGAACATTGCTCAAATACAGCGCTTTTGCATTTTGAATGCTATATCTTTATCGGTGGAATTTCCCCAAAACGAGACGAGTCGTTTGTTGAATTCCATTCAACAAACGTCATTTTTATAGATAATGGCAAGGAACCCATCGCACGCGAGTTAGACTTGATTTTGGCCGGTATTATTTACTGAAGGATCAATGTTGAGTTGCTTTTGTTGAAATGTCATTAATTTTACAAAACATGTGAGACGTGCGGTGTCTCTAAACATTGTGACGTATCAGGGCTAACAGCTTCAAAATTATCACAATACATAAGAAGTTCAAATACAAGCAAAGTAGAAGGTGATCAATGTTAAACCACGGATCTCAAAAAGACGGATACTTTTGCGCTGAAACGTGATTAATTTTACAAAACACGTGAGGCGTGCGGTGGCGAACGTTGTGATGTATTACTCAAACGTGCTCCGAACTGACGGCTCACTTCTACTGAACCATTCGTCACTTTTTGCTGTTTGCCCGAGAGTTTCTGCGACTAGGAAATATGGAGCTTTTTCAGGAAGTATTTAATTTAAGTTTAGGGTTGAACTACAGCTTAATAACTAGGTACTTAGACAACTTGAATAAGATTTTTTTTTTAGTGGGTAAATCTATTAGAATAGAATCGTCCGACTTATATCGACGCGGTATAAATAAGAAAACACTGAATAAAGTGACAATATTTCATTGCAAGTCTTATATGTTTTATAAAAAAATATTTTTTATTTAAGTTCACCCCAAAACAAAGGATATCAACCCTGCTCTATTGTGCAGACCGCCGATACTGTTTATCATTTTTCTTTGTTCCGATAAAAAGTCAACCGTTCGACTTTTAATCTCGGTTTTTCCGCCAGACAATAGGTCCGCCAAACAGAATAAAGAGAGTACGGATGATGCACTTTCAAGGGTCGTATGCATCATCGTGCTGTCCCAAACGTAAAATAACCAGCCAAGTGCAAATCGGACTTGCACACAAAGGGTTCCGTACTAATAAAAAATCACGTTTGTTGTATGGGAGTTCCACTTAAATATTTATTATGTGAAAATTTCAACTGTCTAGCTATCACGGTTCATGAGATACATCCTGGTGAAGGACAGATGGACGGACAGACAACGGAGTCTACATAATAGAGTCCCGTTTTTACTATTTGGGTGCAGAACCCTAAAAAACTATGTTGAGAAAGGGATATTTGACTAAGCAAACTTATCGTAACATCATTCGAATGGAACGATAGGGATGGTATCAACGCGTGCAAGGTTTAGATGCCTACTTTACAACCTTTTTTGTTGAGTTTAACCTGAACAAAGATGGAAGCATCTGCTAGTTACATTTCATGATTTCTGCTCCTCCTATATTCGGAAACCATAAAAAGTACATATATGCCCGGATTATCATCGCTAGATGATATTAAGCTTTATCAATAAACAAGTTCGCAAAAAAACTATTTTGGGCAATGGGATTTCGAGATATATGAGACAGAGGGATGCAGGTATCATATGCATCATTATTTTTTTATTTTGTATATTATTTTGTTTGCGGAACAAACAGTTACATAAATTATAAATAACAATAAACTTAAGTAATGCAAAAACCAATCAAGTTTCCTCAGATAACTTATACAGAAATACCGAACAGACTGTAAACAAATTATGACAACAAAGATCAATTATGTATTTATTCCTAACTTTGGGTCTTACGGCTCTAAATAGACTGTGCGCCAAACTCACCAAATGCCACTTTTAGCACGAAGAAAATGGAAAAAGGTGCGGTAAAACATATTACTCATTTGAGTTTACGTGTCCATACTTTCCCTATTTTGTGCGAAGGTTGTTCAGCAGCCCTCAGGCGCCCTCAGACGGCGGTAATAGGAACTTCACGATCGAAGGATGTAGCAATTAAAACGTACGCGTCCTGGATTGGTATTACATTTTTTTTTCGTTTTAATGCTTCAGGCGGTTTTGGGATGAGAAAAGGCATACTTTGTCCGACCTTCCAAGGAAGTGCGTTTTTGTTTTTCTTTGCTCTGATAACGTTGTTGGACTTATGTTGACAATAATGTAACTTTAATTTTTGACATCAATTTTTTTTTATGCTGTAGTGCCATTTTTAAAACACGGAGTCACCTAAATATATGGTTTTTTCATGCAAAACACCGTTCGATTAGTGACTTCGTGTTTGAAAAATGGTCTGCGAGAGTAGAAAAAATTTGGAATATATTAGTCACTTCTCTTATATCAATAGGCAAAGGCCACGGCCATTACGTTTTGATTCTATTTTCCACCTTCTCGCCCACCATCACGCTTGAAGTAGGCCTTGCTCTAAACCAAAATAGTAAATGCCTATACAATGTCATAGAGTCGCTTAAGGAGATGAATGACACTGTCAACGTCACGAATTCAACTGAAGGAAAATTTCGTCAATAGCGTCAGAGCAAGATTGGCCTAGTGGTCTAAGCGATGGACTGTGAACGTAGAGACCGCTGGTTCGAATCACAGCCACTTAGTGTTTTTGAAGTTTTGAAAGAAGTTTCTAGATTATACTAGACTAAATGGAAAAGAAAATACGGGACAGAAAATGAGTGAGAGAAGGCGATAGAAAATAAATAATTTGAGTTTGGAACATTGATGTGATTTTGTTCGAATTCGGGGGGTTTATAAACGGAACAAGGCGCCGCCTAAGGCAGTTTAGTTGGAAAGTGAAATCTGAAGAAGGAAGAAAAGAGAAAAGAAGAAGAAAAGAATAGTAGTTAGTAAAGTGAAACAGTGAGTAAAGTGAACTAGTGAGTAAAGTGAAGTGTTCAATGCAGTGAATTCTGCGCGCGTGATAGTGCAGTGACGTTTACACGCGCGTGACAGTGCATTACGCTTCCGCGCGCGTGACAGTGCAGTGACGTTTCCGCGCGTCTGACAGTGAAGTGACAGTTGGAGTGCAAAGAGGACTAACGCTGTCAGTTGTGAGTACGCTTGTGTTGTAAATAAAGGCACTATTCCATAGGATTGTTGTTTCCTTTCTATTCCCAACCCACTCTCGTGACAGTAGGTTTGAGTGAGAGCTTCATTCACGCACATAAAAACATTTTGAATACCTCAACTTTTTCAAGATGGTCTTCAAACATATGAGTAATTTCTTAGTAAGTTTATCACGGGTCTCCATCTAATGATATGTTCCCTCCAAGTCCGGCGATACCGCGAATTATCATAAAAAATGTTCGGCCCTGCCGCTATCGGACATACATTATGTATGAACCGCTACTTACGTTTATTATTCTTATTAACTGTGTATTGTGTACCTCAATTTACCTTTCTTCTTCTTTTCGTGTCGATGGTACTACCACATAATAAGTACGTACTCGCGAACAAAAGTCTTACTTAGAAAATAAATTCAAAGGAATATCTACTCAATCTGGTTAGCGCTATGGTTTAATTGAGCTCGTGTTAGAACTCAGCACCTCTTCGTTTAGATATCTAGTCATCAATTGCAATCCAATTTCATTATTATTACTCTAGACGATCGGTTCATATAACTGAATATCACTTCGGAGTGGTCGCCACGCGCAAAGTAATAATGTAGGAATTTATTTTGCCTGTGGATAGTTTTAATTCTTCGTTCTGTACTTCGGCTTCATTTGTCTTACTAACTCGCTCTGTATTAACGGACAAAGTGTACACTTGGCTGCAAAATATTGAAAGTACTAAATCTTTCTCTTTTACCATGCCTTGTCCCGTTATTGTGGAGAGAGACCACACGGGCAAATGTTTTGTATATTATGAGTAATGATGGATTTATATAGGTTGGCTTTTTAACCACCAGTCAATTTTTTGGAGGAAGTACAAAAAATATCGACCAACTTCTCATTTAATTTTCAAAACAAACTTCACAAATACTCATTTAAAAACCGCTTTCCCCCTTAAACTACACAACCGATTTTGATAAATTTTCTATTTCTATTTTACCTGACCTTTCAAACAAAAAAAAATCTTATCGGTCCAGGTCCAGTTTTTGAATAATCGGTGAACACATAACAAAAAGATCACAACAAATTGTTAACCTCCCCCTTTTTGGAAGTTGGTTTACACAATACAAACGATAAAAAAATTCGACCACCAATAAAATCAGCGCTGAGTCAAACTAATTTTTTATATCAAAAACAATATTTTCAGAAACTTGGATTAAATCTGCTCCAAAACTTGACACGAGGTGAGTTGCAAGGGAACTAAATTACTTTTTTAACTACTCTGATCCATTCAATCCTTGGATAGTTTGATGATCAAACGCTAGATGGCGTTCGGGATCCACAGTTTACACGTGCCTTCTGAAACACGGAATCATCTTTCTTTTCAGATAATCAGGTGATTCAATCCTGCAATATCCTAACCAGACTGGAAACAACTTTTCACAAATTAAGCTTCCCAGTGGATTTCGAACCCATGACTTCCGGGTCACAAGGCGAACGGCTTGACCACTGGACCACGGAGGCAGACAACGCTGAGTCAGATTGATATGTATTAAATGTGACGCTTCTCTTTTCCAAACATCCGTGAGAAATATGACCTTTAGATCCTATGGTACTACTAACATTTTTATTAACTAAGCTTAGGACACAGTTCGATCGTTATACACTTCATCTTCAGGAATACAAGTCCTAAATGAATGGCCCGATTTAAGACCTGGTTAATAAGGGAAGGCTTAAGGCGCTGACAATAGCGAATGTCCTTGAGGATTCAGGGTTTTCGCCCCACCTACTTTAGCTCCCAAGCGCTATTAACAAATTCGGCGAAAGTTTGAACTATTTACTAGGATAGCTATCGCTATCAGACATCATTACGTAATCCAGTAGATGGCGTTAAACTCCCGTAGGCTTTCCAAAGAGCGTAAAACAAAATAGACAGGGCATCGTTACATTATTTTCGTAATAAAAACTTTTTAACAAATTTATTATTGCTTGTATATTATACATACTAAATTTAGGGTTCCGTGCCATTCCTTTCGCCATTATTATTTAAAGCAAAAATATATGGCAAAAAATCACTTTGGTTATATGTTTACCCTTTATTATTTATTTTGTTCTGTATTATTTGGCAATAGAACGACATCATCATCACAACTACATCCTATTCTGATCCTTATCCTAATCCTAACTATCCTAACACATATTATAAATGCGAAAGTGAGTTTGTATATTTGTTTGTTTGTTTGTTACCTCTTCACGCTTTATCTACTGAAACAATCTTCTTGAAAATTCGCATGCACATAGTTAGAAGTACTGAAAAGGATATAGGGTACCTTTCATCCCAGGAAAAAGTACTGTTCCCGTGGGATCGGTCGGGTCGGGGATACGCGAGTGAAGCCGCGGGTAAATACTAGTCAAATATCTTCCTGAGATTCTATTATCTGGCAATATAGTTGTCAAGATATTTTTGAACAGACTTGTATCTTTATCCTTACAAATTTGTGAGTACAGATATATTGATGTGTGGACGTATGGGTGTTTGTTATTCTTTCACGCAAAATATACTGGATGTATTTTAATGAAAACAATAATATAGCTTATGAGGATTGTAAATGCCCAAATTTTCATAAAAAAGCGGTGACTGTTTTCACCCCTTAAAACTAATCCGATTTTGTCAATTTTTATAAATATAGTAGTTACAATGTAAAACTATGCCTGTACGTCTTTATTTTTTTGAAATTTTATGTACTTTAGTTTTTATTTGCATTTAAACATCTATTTTTTTAAGCAAAATGTTTGTCGACTTTACGTGGTATTATTTAGTAAATAGAACCAAATTATCACAAAATAAAGACGTACAAACATAGTTTATAGTTTCAAAATTCTTATGATACCAAAATTGGTTAGCTTAATTATGTTTTAAATAGTGAAAACAGTTACCACCGGAGACGATAATTCCACAAAAAATATAATACACCCATGTCCGAAATGCGCAAATAAATATGAGAGATCTCTCTATCTCGAACCCTCCTATTTAAGCCACACAGTACACGGTAACACGATGCAATAAAACGAAATATGAATTAAAATAAGAATTTTATTCTTTTGAACCACTTTGTAATTTTTGTATTTCGACAAACATTAGAAAAATTTATTTAAAATCATGGACAGAAGCACCCCTTCAAATATTTCTACTTAATTTACGCCTTATAGTCTCGTTTTTTTTTACTTTTTGGGTACGGAAACCTAAAAATCAATAAAATCTAAATATCGCGAACATGTGGGTGATTCACTACTGACAGAATCTGATGTCAATGGAACATCATTGAGTTCGTCTGCTTTGGTGCTATCTGTAGGCTCTTTGTAGGGTGACTGATTGGCAACAACTGACACCAATGAAACATTGCTCGGTTCGTCTGCTTCGGTGGCCCCATCAGTAGGCCTTTTGGTGGTTGGTTCCCTTATAGGCATATTTCATTTTCGTTCGTTCGTTTTGTTTCGTGAACTTTCGTAAATATTCGGAATAGCGTCGCGGGATCGCTTCGCTCGGAGGTCGCAACGTAAGCGCGGGTCTGTCAGTGAGTGTAAGGTGATCTAAATCGATCGCGAACGAAACTGTTTGTTTCGTTCACCGAGATGGATTCGACTCAAAGCCGGCCCTAATAAAAAAAAAACCAGAAACGAACGACCGAATCATTTTTGTAGAAGTGAACGAACGAGCCGTGACGAGCTAATGACCCGTTCCTTTTGATTCATTCAATCGCGAACGACTCATCTCTATCTTTAAGTCTATCAAAAAAATTTGAGACATTTATAATGAGTCGCCCACTTTAAAATCTGCCAATTCCGCTTGATGTAGATAATTATCCTGAAATAAACAAAAAAAGCTTAGAATACTATTATTTAAATACCACTAGAAAACTTGCTTTCAAATAGAAAATTCGCATCCAAATCCAACCCGGCAATCAGAAGCTACGAGTATGACTCAGATTACTATACATCTGTGCCGAATTTATAACCCCTATTTTATTTACGTTGGTAAAAGCAATGAGTTGTAAGATTTTTTGTAGTCAAACTACATACATATACAGGATCTAACAAAATATACTGCAACTATTTTAGGCTAAGTTCAGTCCATGATACTTATCAACTTTCCCCAAGGAACACATATCGAAATATGAAAAATATTTTTTGCCCTACCATACTAGTCGACCGATCAGCTGACCCGAATTTTTATGAAAAACAAAAACATATTTTTCATATTTCGATATGTGTTTTTTGGGGAAAGTTGTGTAGTGCCATGGACTGAATTCAGCCTTAAAATAGTTTTAGTATATATTGTTACACGTTATATATACACAGGTACATAGTTTCAAAAATCACCTCTAATGCCGAAATTTCGCAAGAGTGTATTGTGTCATCTTCATCCATATGCTCTTCAATATTTGATTGTTGATGCAACAATTCGATAGAATCGGTTAATCTGCAAGAAAATACAAAAACTAGAGGCGAATAATATAAACGCAAACATACACATTTTTTTGATACGTTATTTTCACCAGTTTTCATTTGACACCATTTAAAAATGGAACCAAACCATTCTTTATTATTATGATAATAAATAAGTAATAATAACACACAAGTCATATGCTCAAAACATTCCCCATCTTCAAACGCAGTCGGGTAATAAATCGATACGATCGATACGATTGTGCACTATGCATAACTGCATTGCATTGCAAAAGTTTACGGTCGAATCTTAAATTTCATAGATCTATGCTAAAATGTTCTCAAGGGGTGGGTAGGTATATTATAGTCAACATCAACCAGTATAAGTGCGCTCGTGGATTACGTATAATTGTTTCATATCGCGAGTTCACGTTATACTAGTCGTCTAATTGATTTTTATTGTAAACAATTTTGTATTTGTAATTATATTGTTTATGTATATATATGATACACACTAAAATAAAGAAACACTTACGTATGCAAATCCCTTTCCGATTCCTGATTTTGCTCTTCATTTTGCTCCATCCTTTTTTTCTTACTAAAATAATAAAAAAAAATCTAATGTAGAATTTTTTGACCAATTAGATACCTATTTTTTATCACATGACATGAGTTTAGATTTTGTTACAAGCTAACACGGACACAAGGATGACAACAAAGACGGTGTCTTGCTTGAGACAAAAGATTTACGTTGGTACTGTAGGTAATCCTACTAATATTATAAACGCGAAATTTGTATGGATGCATAGATGTTACTCTTTCACGCAACTACTAAAGAATTTAAAAGAAACTTTATGATAATAACACATAGGATAAGTACTTTTTATCCCGATTGAGATTCCCGTGGGAATATTCAATTCAATTCAAATTCAAATATTTAGCAAAAAATTGACAATAATAAGTATGGTAATATGTTAATTAAAAGTACTTAATTTACAACTTCCATCATGCGATTATATTTTTGGCGGTATGAGCGCTTTTTTGCTACTCATTTATTTTTTTCTTTGTTTCCCATTATTATAAAATATATTAAACACTTAACTAAATGTACAGTTCTTATTTACTTAAATACAGTAATTTATATAATTATTTAAAAGAAGAAATAGATTTTACAAGACACTTGTCAACTTGTTTCGATGTTTTCGATACGCGAACGTGAAGCATAGGTCCGTCTAGCACGGCGCGTCGGCGCACTCTGTCTATTTGTATCGGAGTAAATGAGATCGCACTGGCTCTGTCACTGGGCGGCCGGGTCTTACAAGGGAATATTAGGAAAACTATTAAAACAAAAAAAGGTATCGATTATTTTTGTAATATTACTCGTCAAAGGTTGAGGTATGAATATGTTTACCATGAAGTTTTAATTGCAAACATCTATTTAAAAAAATGAAAGTCATACAACCGTTTAATGATGTTTTTTAGACCAATCTTTGAAATTATTTTTATCAAATAAATTTCATCAAATTACGTATCGAGTACGTCCACGGTTTTTGGAATATAATGAATATTAACATGTATTTTTTTTTCCGAACTATAACGAATAGTTTATCATAAAAAACTGCTTAAGTAACATCAATTTCAACGAAATTAGGACTTGTCAGCGTCTTAAGGTGACGCTCCAGATGAGGCCGGGTAAACATGGGCCGACGTTACAAAATGAAGTTTTCATTACGATGCCTAGCAACTATTTTGCTACCAACGTTCACCTTCTCCTTTATTTGCCTCGGTATTCCCGGTCCTCTTTTCCATTCTATCTTCCCTTAAGACGAAGTGGTAGCTAAAGTGGCGCCCTCATTTGAAATAAATTCTTTAAAATTAAGTATGGTGATAATTAAAAATTTGATTTGTATAAATGTCTAGAAAGAACTTTAAACTATTTTATGAAAAACCTTTGAAATTATTACTAATAGTCCGTCTAGTTTAAAAACTGTTTTTCGCCAAAAGTGGCCACTTCGTCTTAACTACCTACACACTACCTGAATTCTTCGGAGTCCGGTGAAATAAATCATTTAAAAGGATCTCCTTTTCTTTTTAAAGGATTTATTTCTAATGGGTCATTTGAAATTTTGTCTTGACCGGGATCTAGATAACCCTTCAAACTATTTTATGAACTACTGTTTACAGTTTAAAGTGAGAACGTGAAGCTTCTCTACGCACATACGCTAAAAGTGGCCATTTTTCGCAATTGTGCGTAGAAAAGCCTCACGTTTCTCTTTAAACTGTTAACAGTAGTTCATAAAATAGTTTGAAGGGTTTTCTAGAGCCTGGTCAAGACAAAATTTTAAATGATGTCTCTGTTTTCTATTAAATAATTTATTTCAAATGGGGGCAGCACTGGACCCCGGAAAATTCAGGTATCCCCTTAAATAATATTCTTAAGGTGTTTTTTCCCGGCCGCTCTGTCGTCAACGCGAGCATAAAAGCTTGTTGTTTCATTCAGGGCAATGCTAGAAAAATAAGCAAAGCAAAAATAGAGAGATAGCACCTGAGGGCTCGGTTTGCATCTTATTGAGCGAAATTAGTGTTATTATTAACTATCAATTGAACGAATATTAACTATTCATAGGGTGCGGAAATTTCATAAAAAATGTTCCAGATGATACGTGTTATCAGTAAGCCTTACAAGTATGTGAATTAAAATTTTTTATTTAAAATTTGCATAAATGTTGCGAGGTTTGTATCGAAATATTTTCTTTACCTGTACAATTTTTGTATACTTTATGAACGGTCGAAGTTTTTTGGAGGCTTTTACTGAATTTGTATTTCCAAATTTTAATTTTTTATTTCGATAGAAATCTAGAAAAAGCGCACAAGATAACAGTTAGTTCAAAAAAATTCAAAAAAGATCAATTACAATGTCATGATCGCGTACGAGCTTTTGTATAAAAAGTAGGACGGGAAGTAACAGGAAAATGGATCACTAGTGACTATAGCGTATTACTGTCCCTACTCTCATTCCAAGCCCCGGAATTGCAACTCATAATGAGTCCATACATCCTAAGGAGAGGTAAGCAAAGACAAACTGGAACCCAAAGCGGGATAGACGGAATTACACAATAATACAGTACTAACGTCCACGCCCGCAGCAGTTCATTAAAACTAAACTACGATAAACTTGCTACAAACTCCATTACCGGTTAAACAAGACGCATCTCCGCGGCGGTAGCGAGTTAGCGGGCGATGTATATGTTGCAGATAACAACGGTAGTCTCGCCAAGTTCCGGATAGAGGCCGTAGTAATGGTTTTTACGGCGGTTCTCTGCTATGTCAACTTGTTATGAGTCTGCAACTACTTGTGTAAGGTAAACTTGCTTTTGTTTGCGTTATAAGATTTGCTGTTAATTTTAACTTTGAGTTTAGTGCAGACCTATTTTCCTTTGTAAGTATATTCCGTAATGGAATAACTTAAGTTAGACTTATACAAAAGTACGAGAAGGTATACAGTAACTGATATAAGGGTTGAGTCATTATCACTAAAACTCTTTTCCCATTAAACAATACTTAGCAAACTATCAAAATAAGTTTGATCTAGCCCATAAGACATAATATGATCGATCAACAGATTCCGAATAGATCCAAAGAGATAATCTCATCGTATATGTCTTCTTAATTCGTTAATTTTAACTAGATTAGATGAATATGAACTCCTTTAGGTCGTTAAAATACAGCGTCTTAAGTGCCAAAGAGGAGTGGGCCGAGGGTCTTAAACGGGTATCAGAGCCGTTGGGTAAGAATTTGGGCTTGTATAGCTATTAAACTATGAAACGAATTAAATACCTACCTAATTAGATTCTATAAATGTTAATAAGCAGTTAAATGTCTGGCTTGTAATTCGCATATATAATTTTTATTCACTTAGTGTGAGTGATATGTCTCTGAGATTGTTTATACAAAAAGATTTCGTATTTGGAATATGTGGGTGTGTGCAATCCAGTCATGCTGCTAGCTTACGGCTTATGAAAATAATAAATGGACATGTTAAGAGAGTGAGATCGCGGAGCTTTTCTGCGCACGTTAGCCAAAAGTGGTCGTTTTTCGCTTTAAACTATAAAAAGTTCATAAAGTAGTTTGAAAGGGTCATCAGGGGTCTGATCAAGACAAAATTTTGAATAATGTCTCCGTTTCCTTTCAAATTATTTATTTCAAATGCCCCGAAAAATTCAGGTAGGCCCATAATGTGCGGTGCGCCGATATAAGTAGGTTATAATTATTGTTAGTAAGAAATTCGTATATTATTAGAAACCCCTAATGGAACTCCATGGGAATCGGCTTCTAAAGAGGCCCCGCGACTGACAGGAACAACTTGCTCGTCTATTTGAGGTAGTTCTGTTTAATTCGTGTACACTTTAAGGCACTTGGTATTCCGTAGGTGCAGTAGCTTAAACAATTTAAAGTGCGCCGCTCTTTAGAGTGCAAACGCAATTTAAAGTTGCCGATTGCCGCGTCCGCCTACACTCGCTCGCTTATTATGCTGTGAGTGTTCAGACGCTATTTTAATTACTTACTTCAACTTCTCGGCATGTTTTCATGTTTTAGGTTCTTGGAAATGTTGGGAAACAATATTGTTTAATGTTTAATTGCTCGCAAGCTTAAAATCTATGATACAAACAAAGATAGTTCGTCTAATGTCTACCTGGTCTTCATTTCCCTGGTATTATCATAATTATGGTCAATCGTCTATTTTGTAAAATATATTATATAGTAAAGTACAATGCGACACAAATAAATTGAACAAAAATGGCGGACTTCAAAGCATTTTGTACGAATTCCCGGCACGTAGGTTGAACAGAAATGGCGGTTATCGGCACAGGTACAAATAATACGCCGACGACCGCCATTTTAGTTCAATTTACGTGTTGGAAATTTGTACAAAAATGCTTTGATATATGCCATTTTTGTTCAACTTATTTGTGTCGCAATGTAATATTGATAGATGTTAAAAAATATTGGATTTGATATTCTTATAAACCTTGAAGCAGACACAAAAATTCCACTATGAAGTCATGTTCTAAATGCTGGTTTGTTTGTGTTTCGTGTGTGTAAGTGGCCTCATTGATTGTCAGTGACACCAGTGTATTAGATTTTTTCAAGCTAAAGCCTAAAGGCATCTGACAAAGCTTGACGACTGTCACACAATGATGACAGCCGGCACCAACGACTCACGTGGCTTCCAAAGCACGGAGGAGCTCGAGAAATTTTCATGCAACTTTTGGTCACCCATTCAAGTGCGGACCACGCCAGACGTCACTTCTTGCGAAAGCGCTAGTAATGCGTACTCTTGCTAGGCCACCGAGCTCCGATATTGAGCTCCTTAATGTTGGTAAGAAACGTACAAGTTTACGCCAACAATTTTAAATAGTTTGTAGTGAAGTAAGTAGTAAGGTGTAATTGAATTCTGTTTTCTGTTTTGTGTCTTCTGTTTATTGTTCCTACTCTCTACTCTGTATTGTAAATTGTCCTCATATTTAAAATAAATAAATATATACGCACAAATTAAACAGATTGAGCTAGCCCCAAAGTAAGTTCGAAACATGTTTTATGGGAAACTAACTCAACGATATTATATTTTATAACAAATACATAAATTGATAAACATCCAAGACCCAGGTCAATCTGAAAAAGATCATTTTCCATCTTGACGTGACCGGGTATCGAACTCATTCAAGGTTGACTGGAAGATATCTGGAATTAGTCCGCCTTTGTACTGTTCTCTACTTCTAACTTGTATTTTTGTCCTGTGTTTATGTACAGTAAAGATTTTAAAAACAAACAATGCATGGAAAAAATTAAGCTGCCGTGACGTAAAAATGCGAAATAATATGTCAAATTGTTCCGACTAAGCCGCTTTGGTCCGAACAGCTAAAATAGCTCGAAGCGATAACGTCTCACTTAGAGACCTGCACGGAAGGCTCGAGTGTTCGTGCTGGACAGCTGCACGAACCGGTTCCACTGCAACCCTTAAGTAATGTCCGGTAGGATTAGTTGTAGCTGCTGTAAGTGTTTAACTTTTTAAGAAAACCTTTATAACGCACCAATACAAAAACATGAAAAAAGTTTAACAAATGAAAAATAAAATATGAACATAGGCACCATGAGCGGTCTTATTACGCGATCTCTTTCAGACAACCGGGAGATGGTGGGTGATGTAGGCTCGTCAGAAATAACGGTGGTGCAAAGAAAACTTAAAGTTAATTAGGTAGATAAGGTTACTTTTAACACATCGATAGGGGATTTTTAAAGAACTTGGTTTTTCATGTTGATTGTGTTCTCAAAACATGTTACGGTTGGATTACGTAGTAATTTTGCGAGACTGATATTCCTTAACAAGCATTGTTGACAGGATCCGCTAATCTTTTTGTAGTTACAGTAGCAAAGTAGTCAAAAAGAAAAGTCCTAAATTACAAGATTTCTCAATTCCTCCCTTCTTTACCCAACTTTATTACAAATTTCAAGTTTCTTGGTTTGCTAAAAGTAGCTTCGAATTAGATAATCGGTGAGCGAGTGGGTTAATAAACATAGGTACAATATGTTATTTTGCACAATAAAAATGTAGACTTTTACCTTGACAATTAAGTTCAAAGTAGGGTTTCAAAAGTGCGCCAAATTGCTAAGAAAAAAGTACGTTTGCTCGACTTGGCGGGGGCATTGCCGTGTCCCAGATATAGTATTACTAGATAATAATTGCAAATAGTTGGTAGTTTTTTCAGGCCATATAAGGTATTCTGTAGATAACGGCTAAAGTACAGTTACTAGTTATAACATTATGTAAAGCCGTCTTTGAATAACTTAAAAGCTTTATTCAAAGTCCTACTAAATCACTTTCTAAGTCTACACAGGTGGTTTTAGGCAAACTAATTCTAATGTCATTTAAAATGGAGAAATTTCTTAATATTTTGCATGAAAATGGTATACCTTTAACACTACAAAGAGAGGTCTGTTCAATCCATCGTCAGATGTGTTTAGTACTTGTTTAGTGTTTAATACATATTGTTTACGCGGCGTTAGTTGCGTTAAAAGATAAAATATACCCTATGTTACTTGCTAATAATGTAACTTTCTAGTCTTTTTAGTTGAAAGAATTTTAAAAATCGGATTAATTGTTTTTGAGGTCATTACAATAAAGACAAATCTGATACGATATAGTATCTAAAAATAGTAACATATTGTTTGGGAGTGTCATTCTGAATTTCGACAGTTAACAGAGTGATAGCGACTTTAAAACGTATATAGGTACACGTAAATTGCGTTGTCGCAGGTGTATATGAACCGTAAAAGCCTATTTGCGAGGACAAAGGCCCGAGTGGCGGTGTAAAAGACAACGGAAACCCAATTGGCGGGTTTTCTACGGGGCCGCGGAAATTCGGCGCGGAAATTCAGCGCGGAAATCAAATCGGGAGCGGGCCGGCTACGGGAGAAAACAAGCGAGAATTTGGACGCTTTTTGCCACGGGTGCGCGGTGTGAGGAAAAATTTAGATTTACATCCCGCTGGGTCAGGTAGAGAAAAGAAGTTACTAGGCACCAAAACCATGTGATATATAAAATAGATGTAATATTTTTAGAAACACCTTTTTTTATTTATTGTGTAACTACTACTTAAATCAAACGAACTTTAAATTAGAACTCAAATTTACTTGTAACAAACAATTAGTTGGGTTTTTTTGTCCAAAATCATTAAATATGTAAGATAAGGCTAAGTTTTTACGACGCAAAACAAAGTATTAAGCTTCCTTAGCTAAAATAAAATTTCTTTTATACAAAGTTTTGTTTTTTATATGTATTTATTTAGAGCTACCTCATACCCCGAAGAGAGTTGTTTTGCCCGTGGCTAGTTTTAATTCCTCACTCTGTACTGCAACATTTGTCTGACTAACTCGCTCTGCATTAACGGACAAAGTGTACACTTGGCTGCAAAATATTGAAAGTACGAAATCTTTCTCTTTTGCCATGCCTTGTCCCGTTATTTGGGGTTGGCCCTCCTCGTTCCAGGGGGCAGGCCAGGACGCTCGGTCCCGGGTTGTCTGGATATCTAGTTGTCCCTATTCACGGTTGTTTGTGGAAAGTGCCCTTTGCCTTTCTTCTTGCTGGGAATGTCTAAAACCTTTTGAAAGCAATGGTCTTTGTCTCGTCTCATCACATGTCCAAACCACCTCATACGACTCTCTGTCATATATTCTGTTCTGGGTGCCACCTTGAACGAGCCCCTTAAGTACACATTCCTGACTTTATCTCGTGACTTGTGATCCCGCTGATCACCAAAATTATGATCAAAAGTATGAAATATTTAACTTAATTATCATAGTCAACATGATACAGTGCCTTTAATTGGTAAGAACTGATGTACATTATGAAACGCAATAATTAAATTGAATTCAGTTACGATCAACTCAAATCAAAAATAGGTTTTTGTTTATGTTAAAGGCTACAATGACACGCATTATTGCCTAGTGTAGAGCCTTTAGTAATCATAATAAGGTACATATAAACTGTTTAGCCTTAATTTATATTTTTTTAATAGTGTACAATGCGACACAAATAAGTTGAACAAAGATGGCGGACTTCAAAGCATTTCTGTACTAATTCCCGACTCGTAAATTGAACCGAAATGGCGGTCGTCGGCGCATTATTTGTACCTGCGCTGATAACCGCCATTTTGGTTAAACCTACGTGCTGTGAATTTCTACAAAAATACTTTGAAGTCCGCTATTTTTGTTCAACTTATTGTTTCACATTGTACCGTGGTTTAAGAAGTTCGTTAAATAAACTACTTGTATTTGCAAGCTATCTGGTGCATCCAGCATCGACTATTGATAAGTGGATGTTTCTATACTAGTTTTATTTTATGATTTAGCACACCTCGTTTCAGTCCCCTTGGAATTTCAAGTAGTCATTACGTCGCCATTTGCATCGCGGACATTTCGTATGAAAGGTAACTGCACTGTTTACAAGTTTAGTTTAACTTTAGTCTATCTTCCATTCAATTAAATTACATTTCCCATGCTGGCTTGTAAAATTAATTACCTGTGTTGTTTTTTTATCATTTTTATTGCGGCGATGTTATAGGGGTTTTAAAGTGAACAGTGAACATTCATTCAGTTTTAAGGTACGCAAAAAAGACATTAGGAATTATTTTTTTACTTTTTCTTAGTATAAACGGAAACTATGTTGTTATGTTTGTTTTTCGTGTGTGTAAGGCCAACACTGGTGTCAGATTTTTCAGCCTGCCTAAAGGCATCTGACATAGCTTGACGACTGCAATACAATGACGACAGCCGGGACCAACGGCGTATACGTGCCTTCCGAAGCCCGGAAGAGCTCTAGAAATGTTTATGCCACTTGCGGTGCCCAGATGCCTTTAGGTAGCTTGATAAATCTGACACCAGTGTTGACTTCTTAAACACACGAGAAACAAACATAGCTTGACGACTGTCATATAACATCTTAACGTGCTTTACGAAGCAAGGAGGAGCTCTTGAAATGTTCATGTTTCTTTTGGTCACCCATCCAAGTACGGACCACGCCCGAGGTTGCTTAACTTACGAAAGCGCTGGTAAGGCGTACTCCCGCCGAGCTGCTCATTACCCAATAATAAATATAAAATTAGGCGAACACATCGGTGCACGCCATTGCCCCTCAATCGGGATTTGCGACCGAGCGTCGATATTCGATATCAAATCAGCCATGAATATTGTAACGCGAGTTGTCCGCGTTTGTGTCCATTAAAAGTTGATTCAAACATGGATACAGGTTATTAATTCGCGAATTGATACCTTGTTGGCTTGGACATCCCTAGCATGCGAATTTTTTTTAACCGACTTTATAAAAAGAAGTTATCAACTCGTCGGAATCTTTTGTATTTCTTTTTTTGTAATGTAATGTATGTTCGCCGATTACTCAAAGATGCCTGGACCGATTTAGAAAATTGTTTGTTTGTTTAAAAGGGCATTCTTTTCAGGTAGTTTTATATAATTTTTTTCAAAATCGGCTGTGTAGTTTGGGGTTGAAATCGGTTTTTAGCTTTTTTAAGATATAAAAAACCAATTTGATAAACATTATAGTGGGTATAATTGTATAATTGGTAAGTGAATGCTACATTCCGTTGCTTTTTAGGGTGGACACGGGACGAGCAATTTTTTTTTAATTTATTATTCATCAGCCGATGCCCGCGGCGCTGCCCGCGTGGAATATTTTTGACAATCCCACGGGAGCCTCACATTTTCCCGGGATAAAAGTGGTAATCCAGGTAATAAGCTATCTACATGCTAAGTTTCATTTCAATCCGTACAGCCGTTTTTGCGTGAAAAACTAACAAACATCCATCCATACATACAAACTTTCACGTTTATAATATTAGTAAGATTTACGCGTCACGAAGGTAAGAATGAATCTCAATAATATCCAATATAGCCTCCAAAAATACGTAACTTTTAGTCAAATAATCTATGCGCTTAATATGTGTAGTTTTTATAGCATTTTTGTGAAAAACGGCCACTTATAGCAAAAATGCTATAAAAAGCTACACGTTCTCGCTTTAAAATAGAAACAGTAGTTCATAAAATAGTTTGAAGGGTTATCTAGGATTATATCAAAGTCAAATTTTAAATAATATCTCCGTTTCTTTTCAAATGATTTATTTCAAACTGGACCTCAAGTAGCTTCTTAACAGACCCTACATCCTGACAGACCTCATGATAAAACATATCTTTCTCACTCGCGTAGCATACCTTCAGGTTCGTAGCAACCGCTACGCCCTGCTACGAGTCGTAGCAGATGCTACAGTGATAGTTTCACTACACTACACATACATTTTTAACCGACTTCTAAGAAGGAGGAGGTTGCCAATTCGTCGCGATTTTTTTTATGTATGTTCGCCGATTATTCAAAGTCACCTGCACCGATTTGGAAAATAATTTTTTCGAAACGGAATATTTGTTAGATAGGAAAATATTTTTTTTGAAAGGGAATAATTCCAATTACCGTAGAAATTCTATTAAAATTGGCTGTGTAATTTGAGGGTGAAGTTTTGAAAAAATATTATTTATATAAGATCACATTCGTATCCTAATCTAGACTATTCGATAATGTCTTATTTAAATGAGCCTTTCTATACTGGATTTCCTGGGTTCGAACGATTATCGGTCAGGTCAAGATGGGAAATGATATTTTTCAGATTTACCAGGGTCTTGGATGTTTATCTATATATGTGTTTGATATAAAATATTGTATCGTTGAGTTAGTATCCCATAACACAAGTCTCGAACTTACTTTGGGGCTAGCTCAATCAGTGTGATTTGTCTGTATATATTTATTTATATTTATACAATGAGTTTATGATTATTGTGTTATAAAACCGACAAGAAATCAAAAATGTTATCTTAGCTTTGACTGTTTTATTTTTAGGTACATATATAGTTTAACCAGAATAGACCCGTAAAAATCTGATTCAATTTTCATAAAATCTACAATTTACTACAGCTTTGAATCCGGATCAAATAAAGTAGAAATACAAATATCCAACATGATCGGCTCCACTCTGAAAAAGTTGTCGAACATGCGCTTGTTTTATTTGTATAACCCTATGAATATATCAAATAGCATTTTATGCTCATCATTGTATTTTATTCGTGTGTTTTAGGCCAATAAATCATCATCACGCATCTGACACCTTGACTGCCAGTACTGCAGATGCAATATTTGACTGTCGGAAACCAGATGCCTTTGCGTTTAAGTACCTTCGTATTCATATAAATAAACAAATGTTGGCTAAACCTCATTAAGTTAAAATATGTTTTGTCTCGTTCTTCCTTTTCCAAATATCGAAAGGAGGGAAAGCATATAATTTAATTAAAATAGGCTTGGGAAAGGGTTGTTAACTTTTATGAATACATGAGTGATCTTCATCCATTCCCAAGAGGCCTTGATAGGAATAGAATAAGCTAGTCCGTTATAAGTCTTTCGTTTCTTCCAGACCAGCCTGGAAGAACCTGAGGCAAAAATTGATGTTGTATAAAAATAAAGAAGAAAGAGAGACATAGAAAGCACTCCCCCGACAAGAGCTTTCAAATTTAGGAAGAATAAAAATAAAGGTAGACGTGCACTTAAACTTTAAAGTCAATTTGTCAACCACGGTGGCAGTCCTATTATACCGGGAACTTCAAAAGAACACGCGTCGAACTCCAACCCGATTCCCTCAGGATTTATATGCTCTGGAAAACAACTTCCATAGCTTTCGATCCAAAAGTGCTCGAATCTGAAGTGATTGAATGAAAACTTTTCGAGTTTTACTCGTAGTTACACCTCTTAAGCATGTGCGTTCACTAATTGTGAACTTGTGCAAGTCAAAATTTACTTAACGTGCGACGATGCAATATGAAAACTCAATTAAGTCACGTAATTAACAATTATCTGAAGTTATTATGAATAATAGATTAGAGTACGATGGTAAAATGTTTATTTTTTATTTATTTAAATTATACTCAAAGATTTAGAATAAACAAGTAATGTTTTACATCAACCAAAAAAACAAGTAGAGTTTTACATCAACCAAAACATTCGCGTGTTAAACAGTTCTTACATAAAATTTATATGATTAAAATAGACATTAAAATAATTATCAATATCTGTTCCGAATGGGTTATATAGCGTGATTGGTAAATTTGTTTGTAATATACAACATGAATAAGGTTTTTGTACATTAGCGACGCTTTAGAAATTAAATGTACAGTCAGGCTTCAAAAATGGAGTCATATTTTTCATACAACTAGTATGAGAAATTATGACTCCGTTTTTGAAGCCTGACTGTACCTACCTAAATATATGCCTAAGTTATCGTAAGGCTTAAACTACCCTAAAAAGACAAAATAAGCAAACTATTATTCTAGTGTATCTTTCATTTGTTATATTGTAACAGTGACAGTAAGTACAGTATTTTATAACATAGCTAATGACAGTTAGCAATCTCGCAAAATAGTTTACGAACTATCGGTGTTCACAATCATACGGTTACGAGTACATTATCCAATCCAACTTCAGACACATTAAACGTCAGTGTTATCGATATGCTAAATAAGAAATAAAAAATGCGTGAGTGTCGTAGAACACCCTGTTGGAAAAAAGTTTGAAAAAAAAAATGGCCGAAAAAAGTGTCAGCCAAATGTAACACTTCATTTTGCCCAACCCCCGCCAAGTTCTCACCGTCGGAAAAGGAACTTCGATCCAAAATTTAAAATTTTAAAGCTTTCAAAGAAAAACATCGCATCATAATTGGTCTACTCGTTCAGGATTGTCATTTTTAATATATTAATTTTATTTTTAAATTCTGATTAATTTTATTCATCATCATCATAAACATTTCAGCCGCATAACGTCCACTGCAGGACATAGGCCTCTCCCAAGGATTTCCAAAATTACCGATCTAGAGCAACCTGCATCCAGCGCTTTCCAGCGACCTTAGTCAGGTCGTCAGACCACCTTGTGGGTGGGTGTACTACGCTTCGCTGGCCAGTACGTGGTTGCCATTCGAGAACCTTTTTGCTCCATCGGCCATCAGTTCGTCACGCTATGTGTCCCGCCCACATCAATGAGCTAATCCGCTGTGCTATGTCATTTTTTATGTATTATTGATATTTGATTTTAAATTATTATAAATAAGTTACATTGTGTTAGACAAGAAATAATGAAATTAAAATTAGAGCTACGATGCTACAGTCAGACACATAGACACGTCAACGTAACACCTCTCTTTTTGGTTATAATTCTTCAAAACTAAAAACCCACTTCACCTCAAATAACATAACTGATTTTAAAAAAATCTATGGGACACCTGACAAGTACTTTTTTTCAAATTGGTCCAGGCGTGTTTGAATAATCGGTGAACACACATAAAACAAAACATCGCGACGAGTTAATAATCTTCTCCTTTTTGGGAAGACGGTTAAAAAATCAAAATCTTGTAAAAGATGGCTAAATCATCATTTATTTAAGAACAACCACTGAAAGACCATATTCTATCCACGCGTTTCCACCCAATTCATCACGTTTGACACCCGTCATCGCCCGTTCGACCCACATCCCACAATCCCCACAGTTTTCCATTTTCCCATACATTTCCATATAGATCAGCTGTGCGTTAACTGCATACATAATGTATCTGCTAATAATAAATAGCCAATTCTGCGGACTCTTTTAGCCGACGCTAATATAGAGGAGGTATGTTCTGTGTGCTTACCGGATTTATCACCAAATTAGAGTAATAAACAAATTGATATAACAGCGAGTATGTGGATATAATAGATAAAGTCAAGTGTTGGCAATCCGTGGCTCATTCGTGGTATGCATTAATAGCACTTTCGCAAACTAAGCAAACCTGGTTGAAATTCAAAATTCTAATATTTACTCAGTAATAAGAACTTTACAGGCACTTTAACAGGCGTAGATCGGACATCAATTCAACCTGTCAAGCAATGCCAGATAATTTTATGCATTTGATTCAAGATTCAAAGATCCAAATGTTTATTCAGTAATTAGACCTTTACAGGCACTTTTACACGTCAATAAGTATAATTTATGTTACGTGTAAAGTATATTAAAATATAATTTATTTTTAAAGAAAAGCTACCGCGACCAGCGCTTCGTAACGACCACTGCTGAGAAGAAACTTGAAGCTTGAAAAATTTACACCAGCGTTGGCCACTTAAACAATCATTTTAAAACTATCTTATACCTATATTTAGAGATATAGATTACCCAGCTTATTTAAAATAGAGTTTTTTAAATAAGCTGATTTTAAAAAGATTTATAAAATATAAGTTCATATTATCTAAGATACATGTATATTATAAATACTATTCAACTCGGTTAACTCACGTCAAATAGCCGACAAAGATAAAGAAATGAATAAAATAATCGTTCATTTCTTATTACTGGTAAAATACATTTAGCTTTGATATAATCCTAGATAACTCTTCAAACTATTTTATGAACTACTGTTTATATTTTAAAGTGAGAACGTGTAGCTTTTTATAGCATTTTTGCGAAAAACGGCCACTTTTGGCAAAAATCCTATAAAAAGCTACACGTTCTCACTTTAAAATATAAACACCAATTCATAAAATAGTTTGCAGGGTTATCTACGATTATATCAAAGCCAAATTTCAAATAATATCTCCGTTTCTTTTCAAATGATTTATTTCAAATGGGGGCAGCACTGGACCTCAGGTAGCCCCTTAAAAAAATTTAAACTGTAATTTTGTTTCCAATAGCCCAACACAAACAACTCAAAGAACGCAAGGTCGCCGAAAAACGGAACATTTAATTAAATTCCCCAACAATAGTCGCGGCAAACATCAGAGTATTTCAGGCAGCGATTGAATAGCGCTATATTTCCATCAGGCTTTGAATGGAGCGCGTGGATCTGGCGGACAGTACATATTTTACCGTGGAGGTCGGTCGGGCCGCAGCCGTTACTCATAAAGGCATGGCTCTCAGGCGCTCCATAAATTAGACCGAGGGCCGATAGAATATCGACGGCGAGACGTGCCGCAGCCCGGGACAGGCGCCGACCGCACGCTCGCGACTGACTCTTGATAGTAAGTAAAACAATATTTTATTAAAGCATTATACATTATTATTGACGACCTACGTGGCGTAGTGGTCACAATGCTAGTCCGCCACCCAGAAGTCCCGGGTTCGATCCCCGGTCAGGGCAAGTTGGAAAATGGCCTTTTTCAAATTGTCCTGGGTCTTGGATGTATATATGTATTTGTTATAAAATGTAGTATCGTTGAGTTAGCATCCCATAACACAAGTCTCGAACTTATTTTGGGGCTAGCTCAATCAGTGTTATTTGTCCCTATATATTTATATATGTATTTATTTATTTTATTTATAATTAAAGCCAGTTTTTATCGCAAACTGTGAACTTAAGGGCGTGTTTGGTCGACACGCGCAAGCCAAGCGCACACCGAGCGCGCCTTGAACTTTTCAAAATTTGTTGCATATAATTTGAGTTCACACATCAATACAATTCAAATTGCGTTAACTGAAGTCAAAGCGCGCACGCTCCGCCTATGCCACTCGCTCGCCTTGCTTCCGCCTTGCGCCCAGCCGACGCTCGTACGACTGGACTTCGGTAAATGCAATTTGAGTTGTGTTGATGTGTGATGGCACTAAAATTATATGTAACAAATTCAAACCGCGCTTGTCGTGCGCTAGGCGTGGACTTGGCGTGCGAGTGTGTCAAGACAAATCAAACGAGTCAAAACTCGATGGAGTTACTTCGTTTCATTACAGAGTTCCTATGACCACCTTCCGGCTCCATCATCAGATCAGCTGCATGTTATCAAAATATTGCATTGTCATGCGATATACGTATGCGTGCAAAATTTCAGATCCACCAGAAACCGGGAAGTGGGTCAATTTTACTTGCAAGATTTGATTACAGACAGACAGACCGACAGACAACGGAAAAGGTGAATCTAAATAAAAGCTTGTAAATATAAAAATAAATATATATTGCCTCAACGTGTGTCGTATAAGTTTATGATATAATCCTTATGTATTTTAGGTTAAGGTATATATTGGTATGGGCCTAGATGTTTATTTTTTGTAAACTCTTTTGTTGCCTGAAATAAATGAATTATTATTATTATATACACCATTATTATTATAAAAACCGAAGATATCAGCCGAAACATGAATACTTCATTTTATATGTCACCGCCCGCTGCTAATAATTGGCGGTGGCCGGCGAGCAAATACAGCAGATTCGAGAAACCTACTTAATGTGAGAAATGCGATCGGTGGCGACGTTATTGCATTGAGCGGTAGACAGTGTGCGGCCGCAAGGGTTACGGAGACAAGTTTAAGGTCTAATACCCATTTCAGACAAACTGACATGAAGTTAATCTATTAAAATGCATAATATATTGTCATGTTGGATTTTTCACATTTTTGTCTTTGGAGGATTTAATCCTTTATAATTGTGACGACTAACGACAGTTTGAGAAGATGTTTCAAAGAAGATGGGAAGACTCTTTCAAAGCAGTGGGACAGTATAGGTTAAGCCAAGTGCGATTCGGATCGCGTACGAATGGTTTCGTACCATATCTATAAAAAATCACGTTTATTTTATTCTGATTTTAGTATTTGTTGTTATAGCTGCAACAAAAATACATCAACTGTGAAAATTTCAACTGTCTAGCTATTACGGTTCATGAGATACAGCCTGGTGACAGACAGACAGACGGACGGACGGACAGACAACGGAGTTTTTGTAATAGGGACCCGTTTTTCCCCTTTTGGCAAGGTACCCTAAAAATATGGAAGATACACAAATAGTTAAAGAAAATTAGTTTAGTTCCGTATTAGTAAACACTAGCCATGATACTTGTAAATAGACTAACACAGTGACAGAGGCGACAAAACACGAGTGACTAATTGCCGCGCGCCCTCTAGCGGTAATGAGAGGTCGCAGGTCGCTCCTTTTGATGCGAGCTCATTAGTTACGCCGGATCGGGTGTCAATTAAACTAGGATACGCCCTGCGCCCGCTCTGTGCGAGCGAACTCTATGGCTTATTTGTTCACTGAAAAACAGCGTCGAAATTTTAGCATTTTAGCAATTTATAGTAATATCTTTCAGGGAGCATGCGGCAGATGTGTACCGCCCAGTCCCACTTTAATTTGGCTGCTTTTACTCCTACATCGGTTATCTTAGTGATGGAATGCAGTGTGGTGTTTCTTATGCGATCTATTCGCCTGACACTTAGAATGCTTCGTTCCATCGCTTGCGAACAAACCTTCAATTTGGATTTTTGCGCATCCGTAAGCGACCACGTTTGAGCACCGTAGGTTAGGTTGGGCAAGATACACACGTCGACCAGTCTCTTCTTCAGACAAGTTCGCAGATTGCCCTTCAGCAGTTCCTTCATCAACCAGAAGCTTCACCAAGCGTTTTCTATTCTTCGTTTATTTTACATAGTAACAAATTAAAAGTCAGTACCTACTTAACTATAACGTTCATCGCCTACAGTTTTTATAGCGGACAATGAAAACACCTGACTGCAGCGCCAGTCTGGCTAGAGCTTCCAAATGAACAGTTCCGGGATAATGCAGGATCCCGGATCTGGGATTACGGACTTTGGAAGAACTAACTAGGCAGACTTATAGTTTTTGCGCGGCCCGCAAATCTGGATTACCGCGTGCGATGGTTTTACCTAGAATTCTAAATTACCCAGCTAGTTGAAGCTATTTTTAAGTCTTTGGGTATTTTTAGTTGTATTTTTGTCTTAAAACTTAAGTAGCTCTGTGAGCTTTTATAGATTTCGTGAGTACTATGTCCTTTTATGGCTAACATCTAAATAAATGTTCTCCGTGCATGTTAAAATCCACATCATCAATACATATAATAAAACAGTAGGAACCGTGTGTCTGTACATTTGATAAAATTTACAAAAAATGGGTGTGCGCGATAAAAAAGAGTACCAGAACACAAAAAAGATTCTTTTGATTTTTTTGTCTGTCTGCCTGTATGTACTCGATAATCTTTAAAACTACTGAACAGATTTTTACGCGATTTCCACTAAAAGAGCAACATATAGGCTTTGTTTTATCGAAATCTGTTGTCAGATAAAAAGTTATCGTCATTTATAGTTTAAAGATAAGTTTTGTATGGGCGATTTTATAGTTACATTAAATAGCAACAGATAGCGCCTCAAGAAATTTTAAAACGCGCTATGGTTTTTTTTTTGGGTAAAAAGTATAAATACAAGCTGATTTTTTAGCCTTGTACGTCATAAATAGGCTTCTGCTGGCTTTTACTTTTACGGCTGGCACCGTAGCTTCAGCTCTTTCGGCTTAACATGTGTGTTGCAGTACCCCAAAATTTGCCATAGTCCCTGGCTCGGTCCTCAAACCTTGTCCGGTGAACTAGGAAATGCCGTCCGGGGCAACCTATCCATGTAATTTTAAAAAAAATGCTCTGTACGTAAGACCTTTTGATTCTTAGTTAATATTTCGGATAATATTGTTGATTTATAATTTGACACTTGGCTATGAAAATACGGACTTTCTGATCTTGCTTTGTGGATTGATTAGATATTTCGGATATCGTCAAAAGCTTATGGGCTTTATAGACTTATTGAACTAAGTTTGACATTTGGCTATAGCAATACGGATTTTGTGATCTTGATTTGTGGATTGGTTAATTAATATTTCGGATAATATTGTTGATTTATAATTTGACAGGCTATGAAAATACGGACTTTCTAATCTTGCTTTGTGGATTGGTTAGATATTTCGGATATCTTCAAAAGCTTCTTGACTTTATAGATTTATTGAACTAAGTTTGACATTTGGATATAACAATACGGATATTGTGATCTTGCTTTGTGGATTTGTTAGGTATTTAGGATATTATCTTTAAAAAAATCTTGGCTACATAGATTTAATTCAATAAATCTATGTAGCTAGTTAATTCAGTCAAAACTGTCTCAGAATATTAGACAAGCGAAAAGAAAGCGGATGAGTAGATCCCAGAATCCAATGACAAAAGACAGGCACGAATAAGTGTTAATCGAGAACGAAATTCATCGACTCGCGCCTCAGAGAGCTCCACTCAAAAGGAGGCTCGACAAAGTGCTGATCGTGAACGTCATTCGCTATCTCGCGCCTCGGAGACTTTTACAGATAGGGAGTTACGTTTGACTGCTGATCGAGAACGTCACACACTATCTCGCGCCTCGGAGACTTTTACCGATAGGGAGTTACGTTTGATTGCTGACTTCGTCTGCGTACCTATATATTTATACACAAAGGTTATGATTATTATTGTAAGGGTTCATTATAATCCATTCATAAGTTGTTGTATGAATGAGTAACTGATATCCATACATCTATAGATCCTTATAAACTGTCACATTTGCAATATTAAAAGTATACCGCAACACAATAAAAAATCGAACTGTAAATATACAGACTAATCTGACAAAATTTTTAAATTTGTCATATCATCAACAAGGGATTGTAAGAAAACTGAATTTCACACGGACGAAGTCGCGGGCATCAAATACAGATAGTAAAGTATGTATTTGTGAGCAAGATATATAATTACAGAAAACTAAAAAGATTTTTAAGATTTTTGTTTGTATGTGAGTGTCTGTATGCACACTGTACACCCGAATGTCCGAAACTGCTGAACGGATTTTCACGCGGACGAAGTCGCGGGCACAGCTAGTTTTATAATATTTCCTAAATCTGTATCGAAAATAAAGTTCAGATGTTCTGAAGAAAGGTTGTGGTGGTGGTGCATGAAAGGAGTGTTGACGAAGCAAAAGAGGTTTGCAAGGATCATAGCAAGTGGAAATCCATAGTCTCTGCCTACCCCCATGGGAAACAGGCGTGAAATTATCTATGTATCGACAAAATATTCGATTCAAATATCGAAAATGAACACAGAATTACATGGGAATCGGTTGAGAAATGCGACCTGTGGAGAAGAACATCCGGACAGACATACGAAAGCATATTGGCTCAAGCTGAATCGCTTGCGTTTCACAGCCGCAATTACTGATTGGAGTTGATTTCACGCAATGCACGCAATAATTATGTTGAGAACTGCCTCTAATGAATTATTACCCGGGACTAACATCTTAACGTGCCTTTCAAAATATGAATAAGCTCGATACATTTTTGGCCACTTGTGGTAACAAACCTTGTAAATTACGCCCAGGGTGGTTTAAAATAAAATTTCATTGATGTCTGTATATTTTCCTACCTTTATATATTATTTATCTTTTTATTATTGCCTATAATTTTTCACCCATCTTCACTTCTTCAGCTTCACTTACAACTTAAGTAGATAAGCAGTGAATCCAGTACATAGCAAAGACTTGTTGCTAGATACCAACAAGACACAATAAGATTCGCCTGCCTTTGATACCAACTTCAAACGATACACAAAGCCTATCATTGTCTACATTATACCATGAGATACTTGTAACGATACTTAAATTGCTAGGATTACTAAGGTTATTACATTATTTTCGAAGAAATGTAAGACACTGTTTTGATTCATCCTTTTGATATTTGAGGATAATTTGTATCCATTCTGTTTCTATTTTCGAATGCGTGTGGTAATGGCTAAGGTATCTGAGGAAGCTCATTGACTTCATCTAGTGACAACAGTCATTCCTTTCTACGCATTAGGGAACAAGTGTACAGATTTCCTCATGTCTTTCTTCACTGGAAGCAAGTAGTGGTCGGTTAAAATGACCGTACTGACTTACTTTGACTTGAATTAAGGTCCTAAGGCACCCAGGTGGGGCAGAGTGCTTAAACAGTGTTTCTCCATCGCGATCGGTCTCCAGCTATGCGCTTCACTGACCGTACACAAGTCAAATTTTACAACAAACTCAGAGATATAATGGAGCTGCGTAACCCTGCACACGAAAGGTCTTAGGTCAGATCCGATATTCGAACCTTACGTGACACCTTTCACTTGTGACTACAGCCGCTTATTTGTTGTCCATAACGGGTGATAATGCTTTTTCACAAATAAAATATTGTACGAAATCTAAACCCCATTTATTTGCAGAGTGGTTTCAAATGTTGCAAACGGCGATATTTGCGACCACTTGACTCGCAGCACGTAAACTCAATTCCTAAATAAAATAAATATTTAAACGAGTTCTCTAAAAAGTACACTGCATTGCTTTTTGTGAATTGATATTTTACATTTCACGCACGGCTGGCATCGTTTGTATTTTATTGGTAACATGTTCTACCAAACAATCTATCATTTATGTGTTTTCTATTTGATTTGAATGTTGTCAGTGAGCGTTTTATGAAAAAATCATTTTGAGCAGTTTTTGTTCAGTACATACATTTTACAGTGCAAGTTAAGTCTATGGTAAATAAATATATAGGGATGAATTACACTGATTGAGCTAGCGCCAAAGCAAGTTCTAGACTTGTGTTATGGAATACTAACTCAACGATACTATACTTTATATAAATACATATATAGATGAACATCCAAGACCCAGGACAATTTGAAAAAGGCCATTTCCAACTTGCCCTAACCAGAGATCGGATCCGAAACCTCTGGGTGGCGGACTAACATTGTTGATAATATTACCAAGAATCATTCGTTCGTATTAAAGTTTCGTTTTGATAACTTAATGAACAAAAATTTGTACAACCGTAAATTTAAATACTATGTTTTCGGCCAAATTGTTCATTATAAGTCATTTAAGTATAGTTGTTTGAACCGACCAATGACGCACAGTTTTGAGTTAACAGTTAATCGGACAAGGATATTATTGGTAAGCTCCCGCTTAGGATCATCTTAACCTTTATGTACTGTGCCTCTCATATCATATTACAAGTTAAATTATGAAACCCAAAATTATGACAAAAATCTTTAAGTTGATGAAGTTTATGGCAACATAAATGTTATGAGAAAGATCATAATGTCAGACTATGGTCATGATCATGACAAAAAAATTCTAAGTGATTATGTCAAATTCAATGTCAAAATTCAGAATTATGATAATCAAAAAGATTTTAGATATTATTTATATAATTTTACTGATATTACTTTCACCCATTTCTTTTGTTATTATTGTTAAGTATAATTAAGCCTCATTTATTCTGCAATTCAAAGTATTCTGAAGTGAGAGCTCTGGAGATCTGTGCCACAGGCCAGCCTTCCACAGACTCCAGTCTCCGCCAATCTAAGAGGATAACCTCTGCCTGTATAGTACTGTATACCTGTCATTTCAGATTGTTGAAGAAAATAAACATATTTTTATCTATCTTTAATATTATGCATTATAAAATTATGATAATCAAAAGATCCCGTTTACAATAACTATTTGGTCTGTGATATGGCGGCGCAGCCATTGTGCATTAGATATTGGCTCCGCTCGTCCGTAATTAGATCAACTCCATCAATGGCCGCCGCCGCGTCTATATCATCATAATTAACTTGTGGGATGTGACGTCATATTGTTACTTTCGGCTTATTGCACGTATAGCTATTGAAGTTATCCCTTTCATGTGTTCTTGTAATTAGTTGCTTTCTGTCCTCTGAAGAACTAAGACAGGTTGGATTGAGTCCATTATAAGTCTTTGAAAAAAAAAACAATTTTCCCGTATTTTAAACTTATCCTACTGATGGTATCTTAATTAATCTCTCTATGGACTGTTACGCCAATTTCTAAAATTGGCGTAAGTTAAATTCATATATATATTATGTTACTGTTTGTTAAAATCATTTGATTGAATTTGTACAAAATTTAATCAAATTTAAACTAAATTTCTGTAATTACAGAACTATCTACTATTCATCAAATTACCCTATTTGTGGTTATAGAATAACTAAATTGAAATAGGAAAATATGTTTCAGTTTGATGAAGGGGCAAAGGAAGCCTAGATATTTTTATAATATAATTTTCCAAAACCAAAACCCGACTTGGCCCCCAATCTACACAACCGATTTTGATAAAATTTCAAGGGAACCTCCTGACAATAATACTCTTTCAAACAAAAAAAAGAGTTCCAAATCGGTTAAGGAGTCTTCGAATAATCTTTGAACATAATGAAAAAAAGATTCCGACAAATTGATAAATACCTCCTTTCTGGAAGTAAAAAACAACTAAAAAATCAAATCAATGTTTCAACTATGGAGGGTAAATGGAAGGAGAACTATCTTATATGGGGGATATTTGAAAAAGTGTCCAGCTGTACGCAGTAAATAACAATTGAAAAGTCCTCCAAGAGTGGCGCTAGCTGCAGCAAAGGGTATGGAATGAATGTAGCCGTTGGTGACAAATTGAAGTTAGCCGAGTCACAGAAATACTGGGTTAAATAATTTTTGTGGCTAAATTAGTCAGCTAGTAAAAGTTAAATTTAATAAACGTTTCTTGTTTACGTTGTCCAATATATTTTGAAAAATATAACCTAAAATAGTAATTATGGCGCTTGATTTAAAATTTACCCTGTTGCTACTGTAGCGCCACCCTAATTTAACACATTTCAGCGGACACTTTTTACATACAGAGACAGTTCTCCTTCCATTTACCCTCCATAGTTTCAACCTACAAGGCAGTAATGGAATTGACTTTGGACAGAGAGAGATGCAATGCATTGACTACTCCATAGACAAGGGCTTAGCTTTTAATAATAAGAAGAAATCTCGGGTTGAATACTCGTAAGAATAGATTTTCTTTAAAAAAAGAATTGATTGAATAATAATCTTATTTCAATAAATAGTTCTTTTGAAAAATTATAATTATGGAAATCACTTCTTCATCTTAGCACGTACCCGGTTGGAATAAATAAATAAAGGTATAAAAAATATTTTTTTTTTAAATACAAAAATAAATGACTTTTTTTAGAAATAAAATGTAAATATAATTAAATAAACCAATATAGCTAGAAGGGCCATAGGAAGGCCTAGATATGCTGGCCATGACGTTAATAAATATTGTACCAATTATAACTGTGAATACTTATAATATAGCTAGTATTTAAATAACTAAATAAAAAATTTACTGTGTATAAAAACTACTTGACTTCACCTATCTAATATACTACCATACAAATTGATATTTATTTGGGTAATCACTTTTAGCATTGATAAATACTAACAAAAAATTCCGTTCCATTGTTTTCTGTTGTAATGCCCTATCAGGGTTCATGTTGTACTTACTGTTTTGTTGTCATTTAATAAGTGACTATGTAAAAGTGATATATATTAAGTACAATGTAAAAAGCAATAACCAAATTGAAATGCTTCGCGCTTTTTCTTCTCCAAATATACGTACTTATTATCACGCCTGTTTCCCTCAGGGGTAGGCAGAGACTATGGACTTCCAAATATAATATACATTCACTTAATATCCGTGGTTTCCGGCAGAGTAGAATAGGGCCACTCCAAGTCCTCCCGTGGATGTCGTAAAAGGCGACTTAGGGAATACAAGCTAAACAAAGCTTATAAACATCAATGAGACCTCTCCAACCCGTCTGGTCAGCGAGGAGAGTGTAGGCCATGTCCTGTGGCTGCTCTGGCTAAGTATGGCTCTGGTAATATAGAGAGGGGCGTGCTCCTGCAGTGGAGACAAAAAGACCTGATGATGATGATGATTAATATCCATGACAATGTTCACCCTAGGACGCCGTACACCGTGCGAAATCGAGAAGAAATAGCCGTAATATAATAGTTAAAACAGTATGGCTATAGTTTTAATTCATGTACATGTTCATCTTTTTTAACTGAGTGAATTAACATCATTGATTATAAATCCCACTCGTGACGAAATTTTTCATCACATGTTTTCATTTGAACATTGAGTACTGCTTATTTCATAATAAATTTCTTCCAGCAGACTCAGGAGAGGAAAATAGAAGAGAACAGGCAGTAAATATAGGCATTATTTTATTTAGTCCGTCAACTAGATTATCCAATAATAAAGGATGCATATTTTTCGTTTAGCAAAGTAGTAAAAACTCTCAAAAACACAGCTTTTCGAAGATTCAGAGTGCGGGTGAATCACGACACCTTTAGTTAAAAATCAGAACATCACGCGTAATTTAAAATGCGCTGTATTTTTTTATCTATATATTATATCCTTATCAGAGAAAAGAAAACATGTTAACCATACTTTTTAATAATCTATCTAATGAGCCAATAAAAATTTTCAGTCCACATCCCTATTCATATTTTTTTAAACACAGATTCAGATTTAAACAGCAGACCTGAGTCCCGATTACTGTTTCCGATTGTAAGTCGTTTGTCACAGAGTTACGACGTAAATCAATGGCAGAGGCGGCCGTTCATCATAAACGGGCAGGTCTCAAGCGGACCAGCAAATTGCGGCGGACGGACGCGGTCCGCCGCGGGCCGCTCCGACTGAGCTGCGCAAAATAGGAAGAGTACTGTAAGGACACTTTACAAAGATGGGCATATAAGTAGTCAGGTCGTTGGATTCCTTCTAATATGGTTAAGTTTAATGATGGCTGATCCGTGCGTCAACTCGTGATCGGGTGCTGCCGGGAGGGACTGGTCAGCTCGTCTTTGCTTTTTTGAGTAACTAATATTTTTTTAATTTTTTTTATTACGCAATTTATGTTTGTTTACTTGTTTGCAAGCATTACATGTTATAATGTGTCAACATTGTATTATATAATAAGTATTTATTAATTAAAAGACAATAATAATAATATCACAAAGCCCTTTTGGTGAGTAGGCGACCAAAACTGTGAAAATGAGTTTCTTTCGGCGTTTCTTCTCAGCAGTGGTCGTTACGAAGCGCTGGTATTGGTAGCTTTTCTTTAAAAATAAATTAAATTTTATATACTTTACACGTAACGCAAATTATACCTATTGACGTGTACAGTGCCTGTAAAGGTCTAATTACTGAATAAACATTTGAATTTTGTATATTATGAAATGAATAAGATTCTTCGTTCCATGCTAGAATGTTCCAGCTGCATCTCTGCCGCGCAAATCGTAAAAGCCGGACGAAGGATTGAACCATTATCTAAGTTTAAGACTGCCATTAAAAATCATTTAATAAAAAATGCGTATTATCATGTAAAGGACTATTTATCATCATCTGATCACAATTCTTGGAAATAGATGACTGCAAATTTTAATTGTATTGTTTAAATAAATAGTATAATGTATACCTAGCTAAAGTGTAAATATGTATTGTAACTGTAATATAGCCCATCAGGCTGAGTAGGGACCAATACTGAACTGGGTTTCTTTCGGCGTAATCTTCCCAGCAGTGGTCGTTCCGAAACGCTAGTAGTTTTTAGCTTTTGCACTAAAATAATATTTAAAAAATGACCTTCAATAAGAGATAAATTTATCATACATTGAATTTAAAAACTTTGACTTTGAACGAAAATGATATGCAATCCATCAAAATATTGATTCCTTTATAGGGTTCCGTACCAAAAGGTAAAAACGAGTAACTTCACAGGTAATTTACTACTAGTACTACTGTTCTGTGCGCTCGTCGCTGTGAAGCGTGATAGCTGCGACTCCTCCCGGCCCACACGAGCCCCTCTGACCTGTCCCGCATTTTCCACTCTAAAAACTTTGCAGAACTTAACGCTTTTCAATTGCAACGTTGCGTTTTGTAACACATAACTCGGGCATAATACAAGAAGATTTTTTCCAGTTCGTAAACTTTAACCGCACTAGTCCATGTGCCAATTATGTACAAGTACTCCTGAAATAACTAGGTAAAAGAAGTCTGTTGTGTTATATAGTATCGATACATAGTATAAAATGCACTGCGTTTTTCGTGTGTGTAAGTGGCCAACACTAGTGTCAGATTTTTCAAGCTGTCTAAAGGCATTTGACACAGCTAGACGACTGCCACACAATGACGATAGCCGAGACCAACGGCTTATACGTGCCTTCTGAAGCACGGAGGAGCTCGAGAAAATTTTATGCCTTTTTTGGTCACCCCTCCAAGTGCGGACCACGCCCGGTGTCGCTTTACGTGCGAAAGCGCTAGTAATGCGCACTTTCACTGGGCTATCGAGCTCCTCTGTATGCTTATAACTCAAAACATGTGCTGGGGCCGAATGTCTTCAATATGTTACCACCAGATATAAAGCAGGCTGCTACTTTGACAAGCTTTTAGGTCAGGCTAAAACAGTGGCTTCTTGAGCGTACATTTTACAGTATGAAAGAATTTTATGAGTGTATCATGTAATTCCATTTGAATTATTTTATTTTATTATTTTGTATTTTTTTTGTAATTATTTCTGATTACTGTGATTTTTAACTTATTTAATTAAAATTATTATTCCTTGAGTTTTCTTTGTCTATTAGGGAACCTCTATGTGCAGCAGTGTATATAATCTCATGATCTCAGAGTATACATATAAATGACACGTATCAATTAAAAACGTGGGTTAAGCCGCAGGTAACAGCTAGTTAAGAAATAAAGGACACTAACTTGAAAAGTAACTCAAACTGTGAAGTTTTGTACCCTTTGAGTACGGAACTCCTTAAAAACGCCGTTTCTGCCGAGACTCGACCGGGCCTAATGATGAGAACCTAAATATATGTATCATAAAATTTGTTGTTTTCCTACAACACTGCATGAATACTCAGTAAAACTTTTGTTAATTATAACAATTGTCACAAAATAATTGGAAGAAGTTGTTTTTTTTTTTCATCAGAGTAAACGGGTCCAGGCTAGCCATTTATATTTGTGCTATTCGCTGTGGAGAATTAAGGGCCCTGGGGTGTGAAGGACCGTCAACTGTTTATAGAGGTATCCACACGTTTGATCGAAGTCTCTGGGGAGCCAAGAGCTGGTGCGCATTTCGGCCAAAGCCTGGTTACTCAACGTGGAAATGCCGCCAGCCTCTTGGGGATCTTTCATGTTGATGGTGGCGACTTGGGATCGATTTTTTATAGAAATTGAAGTTTTATTTTTAGTATTAATTTTAATTTATAATAAAGCTTTTAGTTTAATTTAATTTAATTATTATTTAGATTTATATTATTCGAAAGATTTTTTTTTAAATCTGTCTGTACTTGAAAACGTTCAGTGTTTTCCTGCAACAAATTTGTCGTGACCGCTAAACTACCCTCAAAGCCTGGGAATACCTCCAATGGCATTTATCGTCTCCAGCGAACCGTCCTCACCGCGTTCGGTTCACTGGCTGCTATTGTGGATAGCTTTGTATGTAGCTATTGAATCACCATTCAGGGAACGAAGATTTCCAAAGACGCACTTATCTTTATCAGAATAATTCGAAACTTACGCACGTCGTACACACATGCGCTGAATTACGCAACGGAAGCTCGGCAAGTTTGTTAACCTTTGCCTTTAATGTCAAATGGAACATCCATGCTAATTTGAAAAAAAAAACTTCTTTTCCGACTCAGATTATTATAGACATTTGAAGGAATGTTCAAAAATCTAGAAGAAACATACGCGATGCGGCTAGAAATATGCATCTTCCTTTTTCCTCCTACATAACAGTTTGATCATGACGCTGAAAATGGTATGTCAAGTTTTAAGGTCCCGGGCCCTGTCTTACCCTAAGAGATAAAAATGTAGTTAGTGCTTAAGAATGTAAACATTTTGACCAAGCGAGCAAAGCGAGCGAAGCGTCTAAGTTTAGACATTGACCAAAAATGCTTTTGTCCTCGCCTAGAGGTCACATTTCTTGTGAAATTTTGTGATAACGTTCAAGAATTACATATTATATTTTTTTCTGATTCAGTATTTTGAAATCTGGGGGATGGAAACTTTAAAAATATAATATTTCAGAGTTACTTAGTACTTTTTTCATACCCTTATCTTACTAAGACGCAACTTTTTGTGTAGACAACTTTTTAATCCGAAAACTTCAACGGGTCAGGGTGACAGCTCACAGGGCTCTAGTTTAGTTTTTACAACTGAACGGACTGTCCGTCGGTACTGTTAAATTTAGGGAGTAAAATTCCTTCGCTGACTTTCGGCAGCGACACATTGCAGGTGTGTACAATACGCCGCGGCACCGAGCTCCTTCAAAGGGCTTTATCATCTCCCCGATACATCGGCGACAACGGGAGGAACTGAATTAAATAAGTCCTTTGTCGGCGCCCACACGACACGGCTCCCATTTTCCGACTTTCCGAGGCAATCGTTGTTTTTGTATTGTCCGCTCCTAGTAATCTAAGTGGTTTCTACTGTTCCTATGTAAGTTATTACATGTTACTCCGGGTATTTTTGTATTTTTTTTTTCAAATCAATTGTTTTATTGATTCCATCATTTTTTTAGGGTTTTGTACCCGAAGGGTAAAAACGGGACCCTATTACTAAGACTCCGGTGTCTGTCTGTCTGTCTGTCACCAGGTTGTATCTCATGAACCGTGACAGCTAGACAGTTGAAATTTACAATTGATAATGTACGTCTGTTGCCGCTATACACTTGGTCGGTGTCTTTTTTATTTTTTATTTAGCATGCGCTTTATTAGATGCCTAGATGTTCTTTCTGATTTCGGTGGCAATAGATGACCTTCCTTGCGCTTACTAGAGCAACTTAAAGATTTTACTTATAGTAATATCATGTCATTCCTCACTTGACAAACAACTTATATATGCAGATTACGTACTATGTTGGTCGATTTTGACCCGCATTTTGTACCACGATACAATACAAGTCATTAAACAATTATTTTATAGGCGTATGTGGTTTTCATTCAACTCCCTACAAACGTAAAAACCAGAAAATTTTACAGTGGGTAAAGAATACAATAAGATTTGTACAAATTAAAATTTTAAAGAAAAAGTAAGCAATAACACAGAGAGCATTCCATTTAAAAATGCTAAGCAAAACCGAGCTGAAAGTATAACAAGTTGTACTCGCGGCGGACGTCCGCAGCACGCAACTCCGTAATTAAACGCAAGCGAACCAAGTCTGTTTTAAATTCGCAGTTAGACAGTAGAGCGGACTTCACTCCCGCAATACGGTCAGAGATTGTTAACTTGATCGTTTAAACGCCACTTCGATATCTTTGGAAGCGTGTTCTATCTCACGTGGACTTGAATGTCGATGGAAAAAAAAGTAGAGAAAATGATATATAATGTGATCTTTAGTGACGCATTGGTTTACACGCTAGTTCGTCACTTGGAAGTTTTCGATTCGATCCTCAGGCAGTGCAAATTGGAAAATGGCCTTTTTCAAATAGTATCGGATCTCGGGGGTCTATCTATACGTTATGTACTTATTACAACATAGTTGCAAGTTTGCCATACCACAAAATAATTAAATATAAATACGAATAAATCACACAGATTGAGCTAGCCCCAAAGTAAGTTCGAGACTTGTGTTATGGGATACTTACTCAAAGATACTATATTTTAAAACAAATACGTAAATACATAAACATCCAAGACCCAGGTAAATTTAAAAAAAAGATCATTTTCCGTCTTTACCTGACCGGGGATAGACAGTGTGTCAGCGTGACATAATGGCCACTGGACTACAGAGGTCATAAAACAATAAAATTACTAAATCCAATACAATATTGTCAATTATCAACTGATTAAAATATCCAAAAATAAATAAATGATTTTTACTTTGACTTGATTTTGACTTCATGCGAATATATGAATAAAATTGTTTCCGAAGATTATAAACAATAATATGATGGAGTAACAAGGTAAAAATGTAAATTTTATATTTTGATGCTCATCTGAAATTCAAAGCAAAGATTCGCACGAGCCGCCATCACATGGAAACATTTGCATCGTCGTTTTAATGAGGCCAACGCAGCCTACATATTAATCTGAAAGGGTTTCGGATATCACCGATGTATTGCTGTTAGCCGAGAAAAACACGCGCGTTTCATAAATATTAAAGTAATGTAATGGAGTACGGGAAATGCTCGGATTTTCCGCTGATATACCTCGAAATATTCGCCACTACGCTATTGGTGACGTGATATTCGCACCAGTGAATTTTTTTGTACATTGTGGTGTAAGGAGACAAGAGCATAATGTTCAGGTAGTGTTGCCGAAAAATCGACAGTTTTACAATTGATAGTTTCAGAAGAAAGATGCCAAACTATGAATAGGCCTATCGATAGTATCGAACCTGACGATAGTATAGATATTATTGCGTTTCTTAAAATATAAAATAAATAAATATATAGGGACAAATTACACTGATCGAGCTAGCCCCAAAGTAAGTTCGAGACTTGTGTTATGGGATACTAACTCAACGATACTATATTTTAAAACTAATACTTATATATATATAGATAAACACCCAAGACCCAGGACAATTTGAAAAAAGCCATTTTCCAACTTGCCCTGACCGGGAATCGAACCCGGACCTCTGGGTGGCGGACTAGCATGGTGACCACTACGCCACGGAGGTCGTCACATCACGTCACGTCGTCATAAATCGATATAAATCGTTTGTATCAATAATGTATGCACTATTGATAGTATCGATAGTTTATGTATTGTAAAATACAGTACTATCGATAGTATCGATAGTTTGTTCGTCGTCAGGATCGATAATATCGATAGCCCACTGTCGATAGATAGTACCAATACTATCGAGCGGCAACACTTTGTTCAGGACCACATTACATTAGTTTCCAAAAGCAAATAAAGTCATTAAATCAGGTTATTATTGGCTGGATACATACTTCATACATACTATCACGTCTTTATCTCTGACGGGGCGACAGCACTTTGGATCTTGATGCTCTTAGCAGTCAGAGCCCAGGGCCGCAAGACTCAAAGGTCACATTTAGTGTAATGTTGCGCGGTGAAAATATAGTCAAAGAGTAATGGGTTGATATCCGCATCACCTATTAAAATGATCCGCATTTTTTATGCCCTGATGTGACTTAACGATCTGCGCGGAAAGAGAAGCAACTGGTAAATTATTCGTTTTTTCTTTTCTCCCAGATCAGCATGGAAGAGGCTTGATAGTTATATCAGCTGGATAGTTATTGGCTGAATAGTTATAACAAATGCTTTTTAAGACAGGTTGAAAAATTGACACGAGTGTGGGCTAGTAACAGAAATTTAATTTTGTGGACTGATTTCAGTATTCATATTGTTACATAGCTAAAAGATCCTCGTTACTTCTTATACTTTTTGACGACCTCTGTGGCGTAGTGATCACAATGCTAGTCCGCCACCCAGAGGTCCTGGGTTCGATCCCCGGTCAGGTTGAGTTGGAAAATGGTCTTTTTCAAATTGTCCTGGGTCTTAAATGTTTATCTATATATGTATTTGTTATAAATTATAGTATCGTTGAGTTAGTATCCCATAACACAAATCTCAAACTTACTTTGGGGCTAGCTCAATCAGTGTTATTTGTCCCTATATATTTATTTATTTATACCATAATAATAGCTTAATTTGGAGACATTATTCCTTATTAGATCTTTCTTATTTATTACAGTCCCCATAATGAGGTTACTTAATTCCAGCAGAGTGATTTTTCTGTATAAAAGAAACATTTATTTATTTACGCTGAAGAATGGCTCGAGGAAAACCAGCGCTAATTGAAGCCCGTCCGGGCATCAACTTTCATTTCGGCGTGTGCACTAATCTGTATTCGCTATAAAATGTTATAAAAGAAGAATAACAATGTAGGCGTAAAAATGTGTGTGTTGTACTCATCTGTATTTAAAGGAGTTATGTCAAAAGCAGTTTGGTTGTACGTCGTGTACGAATGTGTTACTGGCATGTAGGAAAAAAGAAAATTGTTTCAATGTGTATATCTTACTAGATTTTATAACTTGCAATGCAACATCTTCTCTTGCAATTAAATTTTCAACCAGTTATTTTCAACCAATTGAACTGAAATTTTGCTTACTTATGTGAGTCGGAATGCAATACAATATTATGAAGTCAATAAGCTCTTCTGATTATGGAGCTGGGATATGTTCGACAGAACTCAGTAATATAACAACATAACCTCATTAAGTAGGACTCGTTTGTTTTGTCTTGACAAGCACTTTATAATAGACAATGCCCAGGGTCTGATCACGGAGACGGAAGGTGGACGATGGAACTCAGTAATAAACGACGTAACTCCATCGAGTTGGGCTTATTTCATTTGTCTTAATAAATACTTTGGCCCCACAATAAAAGTTTGTACATCACATGATTTTTTTTTTCAAAAACCTTTAACAATCTTTTTTTTAAACTAGCTTACATAGAGATTTTAATTCTCTTTGACTAAAGTGAGTTACTAATTTACAGTTATTAGGAATATTTTATAAGTTTTGCTTTACAAAAGTTATATCATCACGAAGGAAACAGCATTTATAGGTAATGTTTAAAAAAGAAAATGATAAAGGAAAGTCGTTGCTTGAATTTTATTCCACAAAAAATACGAAAGAAAATACACTGCTTTTCGGAGTCGTGTGTTTTTTTCTAAAGGGTTATACAATATCCGCCAAGAAGGTTACTATGTGATCAGAGAAAAAGATGGTATAAATCCAAACACTTGCACCTCTCAAATAAGAATCAACTGTTAACGATTTTAAAATAATTTAAGAAGTTAATGATAGCGGCCCCAAAAAATACTGAATTGTACTGTACCCTCTTCAAAATTGAAAATTTCTCAGAAAGCCAAAGCCGAGCACAACAACCGGGACCAATGAATTCCCCCTCCTCCGATATCGGGCCTGCCAAACATTTGCTGGACCCGTGTCCGTCAATACTGACCCCGACCCTCGATCCGCAAAACAAAGATGTCTTAGAAGAATAACTTGTACAAATACTAAAGATAATATTTTATGAAATTCTACGATAATTCTAATTTTTGCAGTGTTTCATATAGTAATAACTAGCTTAGCGGCTTCGCTCGCGTAGGGGTGGAATTTATCAAAATCCTTTCTTAGGGGATGCCTACGTCATAGTAGCTTTATGCATGCAAAGTCTCAGCTCGATCGGTTTAAAATTGTGAAAGTTTCATACAAAGTTTCATCCCCTATTTTACCCCTTGGGGGTAGAATTGATCAAAATCCTTTCTTAGCAGATGCCTACGTCATAACATCTACCTGCATGCCAAATTTCTACCCGATCCGTCCAGTGGTTTGGGCTGTGCGTTGATAGATCACTATGTCAGTCAGTCATATAGTATAGTCAGATTATATAAAAAATAAACGGACAAATCACACAGATTGAGCTAGCCCCAAAGTAAGTTCGAGACTTATGTTCTGGGATACAAACTAAACGATACTATATTTTATAATAAATACATATGTATATAAACATTCAAGACCCACGTCAATAATCACATCTTTAAGCGTCGTTTTGATAGCTTTATTATAGTATTATGTATATCATTTTATGGCGACCATACTAAGTTTTATTCATAATAATTGAATCGGGAAAAATGTAATACTAATGTTAGCTTTTAATACACTAAATGAGAAATAAACAATGATTTTCGAGTCATCGGAAGCACGTAAAATGGTTATTCACGTGACGCCTTAAAGTGGCGTAACTAATGTCTACTGTTTTGTAAACAGCTTGAAAATCTACGAGCCAAAACTCTTTAAGGTGCTCCCACACAGCAGTAATATAATGTTAGAGAATGTTTCATAACATTTGTTGTCTAACATTTTATAACAAATTATAACAAAAGTTATAAATTGTTAGTGATGTTATATAACTTCATACAACAGAATTATGTTACACAATGAGCTCAATCAATGTGGGAGCGTTTATAACATATAAAATTGTATAACATGTTATAGCAAAATGTCACACATTGTTATAGAATGTTATAGTATTACACAATGTTATATGACGTTATATAACTGCTGTGTGGGAGCACCTTTACAAAATAGACGCTGTGTGTTTTCTTTGTTTTGTTCCGTTCTCCCTTTATTCCCCGCCAGTCCGCCGCAAGGATATTAATCCGATGATCTCCGCTGTATTGACTCGCCGCTTTGTCTTGGACACAATCCCTGATATTTTAGCTATCGTTTATACTGTGCGTCACTGACAGTTAGTCAGACGAGTTAGACATTTTAATATGGTTGAGACAACAAGTTTAAAATTAACTATGTCTTATTTTAAACGCAGGCTAATGTTTATATTAAACACCATAACAAATAACAAGGCATGCCAACAGATCATTTTTCCAGCCAGTGACAATTTAGCATTATCGAGTAACTTCACCGTCATACTTTGTTCTGTGCTTATTTTGTCATTGAAAATCCTATGTTATTTTATTTATGAATCATCGAATCATCGTTTTCTGGC